>JAWWNH010000190.1:1200000-1735000 GCA_034641385.1 Darevskia mixta
CTACCCACAAGGCTGGCTCAGAGAGATGCATGTCTGAATCCTTGGGAAACTGTTACCACAACACTGACAGACCAATAGCCTGGCTCGTTAAAAGCATCCTGTGAGGGGAGAGGATGTTGTCACACCATTGGTGAAAAACCTGTTATGATTTCACCTCAAATGTTTAATCTCTCTTCACCCTGTTATTGTCATATTAAATTGTGTGTCTCTTCAGCTATCTGGCTTCTTTCTCTCACCTGTCCCACCCCATTCTTATAGAAAAGGTGTTATTAAACACCGTGATATGTAAAGGAATTTGCCAATGCAATAGATTGGCAGAAGTATTAACAATAACCAGAGGGATTCCAAGTGATTAATACTTTCAGGTTCTTCCCACACTCGGCTGCAGTAAGGAGAGAAGGTGTATATTATCTGTGCGCCTTTGGCATTCGGGGCAACAAAATCTTGCTGAACTGGTCCCTGCTAAACTGTAAAGAAAAGACTTTTCCTCTTTAAATAAAATCCTAAATGAGAGGTGTGAGCAGCAAGTGCCTCTGAAAACCACCCCACTTGTTCAGCCTACGGATTGTCTATTTCATACCGTACATCACCAAAGATGCCTGGAAACGATGGGAGAGGGAAGCAGTGAACAAGACAACTGAGTGGTTACACACAGAAAGTTAACAAGGCCGACGCGATTGCAACAAGTACATTCAGACCTGAAGCTGAATAACCGAGAACTTCTCATGCTCATTTTAATTAGATTTTCTTTCCTGTCCTGCCCTCAAGGAACACGGCAGGTTATAATATTTCCTAATCTCATTTGAGCCTCATTTTAGGTTAAGCTGAACGCAACTTGCCCAAGACTACCCGCTCAGCAGCAACATGAAACCTGGGATTCTCAGGCACAAAACCAACTCTCTTTCAAAACTTTGCAACTGAAGACTGTTTCTGAAGTCTCAGAATGACTCGGACACATATCTGGGCCAACTCAAATGATGCATTTGTGGTGCTGGAGCTGCTGTGGTATATTTGGCTTCACGGGGCCAACCCCTGTGCTATGGCATGAAGTTCTTTGCTGTTCTGATTAAATGGCTGAAAATGTTCATTGGAGCTGTTGTGTATTAAGCAATAACACAGTCAAGACATTTTAATATAGAGTATTGTGTTGTATTACAGACCTTATTTGAATGTATGAGTTACAGCGGGAACAGCAATCATTTGCTGGTTCAGAGAGCAGGATTTGGATCCTCTGCCGGATTGGTTTCTTCAGGAGGGAATCCGTGCCATTGGTTCCCGCCAAAATGTATCTTCTCCCTACTAGCCTACTGATATTATAAAAAACCCAGTTTTCTCCAGTCCTGTGGCTGGCTCTTCCCTGTTTCTGAAATAAAGAGATGTTGTACCTGATTCTCGCCTCCAGTCATTGACCCACGACATAACAGGAGCTTTGAACCTGTCTAAATCACTGCTCTTTCTTCTTACGTAGTATCTTATACAGCTCTTTTTTCTCTATACTTGGCAGAACAGAGACCAGAGGTGCGTAGATACACCTGCTTGGGAAACATTCAGGAGAGGAGGAGCCTTAGAAAGGGTGGAAGGTAGGGACTTTCAGTCCTGGCAACTGCTCCATAGGGGCAAGACCAACTGGGAATTGTTGCTGAGTTGTATGCTCATTTCCTGGAATAAAGAATTAACTTGACTAACAATGGTGCTCTGCCTCTTCCATGCCGACCTGTGTCTGACTCCAACACAGATATACCAATATTGTTGTTCTCCATATTGCATGAGGCCAGCTAGAAATTTGCATCTGAGACAAGATTTGCCATTACATTGCATTGTTTATCACTACTTCCTTCCTACTTTCTCAAAGCCAGCCTCTCGTGAATTTTTGACTGGCTTCCTGTGATCATTGTGACTTTCTAGGTAGACTTCACCTTGTCAGGTGAATGAGACTTTATCTTATTTCATGAATATTGGAATCTGATGTGGGAAATGTTAAATGGAAAACTATAAATAAAATAATAATAATAATAATAATAATAATAATAATAATAATAATACTTTAACTGTGAAAGTTAATGTGTATCAACCTTAATTGCTTAGGTAAATTGTGCTTTGGGATGCCTGCATCCTGCTTAAGAGCACTGAAAATCATTACATTCACATATTTTAAAAAGAGGTCTCAGGATGCAATCCTAGCTTTGCTTACTTTGTAGTAAGCCCCATTGAACACAGTGGAACATACTGATGAGTAAATGTTGGTAGGATCAGGCTCCGTGTTTTAACAGCCGCTCTTATTCCACACCCACGGCCAGATTTTCAACAAACTCTTATTTTCATTTTTAACAATTGGTTAATTCAGCTCCCCTGAAAATGCAATTTCAAGGGATGATTCATAGATATTTCACCCCCGTTGTGCCATTCAGTTTGAGTAATTCTGTCAGCAAAATTTGCAATTAGAAAAATTATCGTGCTGCTTTATTTTCCACACAGAAGAGAATGACGGTTTTTGCAGCCATTAATACCATATTCGTATGCAAGATGCAGAGAGAAGGGTGAGCACGTATACTCCCACGTACTCTTTGTCACACTGGGTCAATCTAGCAGAAGCACTATTTAAGAAAGAGAGAGAGTGAGAAGAGAGTCTAACTTTTTAATGCAAATATTCAAGCAAAAACCTGACTTGCAAAGGTGAAAGAAACACGAAGTCCTAGATGAAAACAGAAAGAATTCTGGGACCGGTCAGTAATGTTAGGTATTCAGGCAGATTTCCATGGAATAGTTGCCATGAAACAGATTTACACATTGTTTATTTTGGAGGGGGAATCGTTTTATTTTCTCCAGTGGAACCAAACAGTATTTGCTTGCTCAAACCCTCTGATGGATAACTAATTTGAGGTGACCAGTTTCTTTTTATGTATTCAGTTGTTATTCTGAATCCATTCAGTTGTTATTCTGCTCCATTTCTGCTTGTGGAATGGGGCCTCAATTGTGCATCCCCATAGCTAAAAAACATAGGGTGCGGTAGGGTGCAGCCCCTTACACATTCCATGAATGTATTAAAAAAAGATATTTTCCCTTGCTGGTGATTCTGGGAACAGATTGCGTGTTCATGCTTGGAAGGTATTGACTGGTATTGACAGAATTGGGGGTCAAGATTACCTTAACAGATTGGAGAACTGGGCCCAAGCTAACAAAATGAATTTCAATATGGTCAAACGTAAGGTTCTGCACTTAAGCAGGAAGAACCAGATGCACAAATTTAAGATGGGGGACACCTGGCTTACTAGCAGTACATGTGGAAAGGATCTAGGGGTCTTAGTGGACCAAAAGCTTAACATGAGTCAACACTGTGATGCAGCGGGGGGGGGGGGAGCTAATGCTACTCTAGGCTGCATCAACAGAAGTATAGCATCTAGATCAAGGGAAGTAATAGTACCACTCTATTCAGCCTTGGTCAGACCACACCTGGAATACTGTGTCCAGTTCTGGGCACCACAATTTAAGAAAGATGTTAACAATCTGGAACGTGTACAGAGGAGGGCAACCAAGATGATCAAGGGTCTGGAAACCAAGCCTTATGTGGAGCTGGGTACGTTTAGGCTGGAAAAGAGGAGACTAAGAGGAGATACGATAGCCATCTTCAAATATCTCAAGGACACATGGAAGAGGGAGCATGCTTGTTTTCTCCTGCTGTGGAGGGTAGGATTTGAACCAATGGCTTCAAGTTACAAGAAAGGAGATTCCAGCTAAACATCAGGAAGAACTTTCAGACAGTAAGAGCTATTCGGCAGTGGAATGGAGGTTGTGGACTCTCCTTCCCTGGAGGTTTTAAAGCAGAGGTTGGATGGCCATCTCTCATGGATGCTGTAGTTGAGATTCCTGCAGCAGTTAGCACAAACGGCCTCAGAACAAGTAGGTACACTTCCCCAATAATATGATTTTTTCCTGCTAATTGACTAGGTTAGTCCCAGATAATAAACAACTGGGTAAAGAAGGTAGTAAGAGTACCTTTTATTGAGCCAGGTGAATGTATGGCACTAAAACGGAAATCAGTAGCTGCTTCATGTTTTCTGAACTTGGCTAGTCTTCTTTAGACCTCAGATGCAAGAAGAACTGAGTATATATACTGTACTATGTTAGGTTAAAAAAAAAGCCTGGATTTGTTCAGGGAACTTACCAGTAGGTTATAGTTTACTTTTGCTCAGTGGAAGTTACTTTTGATTCAAGGCAAACATTTCACTTGCTTGAGGATGCCGAGAAACGAGGTGTGAAAGAATGAGTCACATAATTGGTACTATGGTTTAACTGTCTGCCATAACAATGTACGAGTAACATATTCTAGAGCGGTAACCGTTTTCGTTTGTTGCAGCAAAAACAAATGAGTCTTGTAGAACCTTAAAGAACACAGCAGTAGTTGCTCCAGGACTGTCCACATTGCTCCCTTTCATGCTTGCTCCTTCAAGGTGCAAAGAACTGCTACTGAGTCTTCAGTAATGATCATTCAGAATAAGTGATGAATCAACATATAGACAATGGTAGTTCTGGAAATACCGGTAGCTCCAGCAGTTAACCAGGGGCCAAGAGCTAGGGTGCATGAACCTTGGCCATGAACAGCCACCCAAAGGAAACTGCCTTCAATATAAACGTGTTTGATCCTTACAGTTACATCATAGCTACAAAGTCTTACCTAATTGAGGCAACAGGCACGTAACAGTTTCTTTGCGGCCAATCCAGTCTTGGATCCATTTCCTCACTGATGGTGGCAAAGTCCGAAAGGTTATTATTTCTAAGAGAGAGTGAAAGAGAGAGGCATACAGCTAGAGAGAAAGCAGATAGGACTAAAACTTGTCTGACCAGGAGCCATGCCCTCCACTTCAAATGTGCACAGATGGGCTGTGATTGCTAAGTGTGGATGAAACACACTCTAAAAGTTATCCAAGTCACTTTTGTCTCGATTATTACTTCACAAACTCCCGGGATGAGCCCTGATCCAGAATATAGATTTGGGAGTGCTGATCCCTGGCTTAAATTATGCCTTGCCAACTCTCCATATCCCTTTGAGCATGGGAAGACAAACTAAGGCCCGGGGGCCGGATTCGGCCCAATCGCCTTCTAAATCCGGCCCGCGGACGGTCCAGGAATCAGCGTGTTTTTACATGAGTAGAATGTGTCCTTTTATTTAAAAAGCACCTCTGGGTTATTTGTGGGGCCTGCCTGGTGTTTTTACGTGAGTAGAATGTGTGCTTTTATTTAAAATGCACCTCTGGGTTATTTGTGGGGCATAGGATTTTTTTTTCTTCCCCAAAAATATAGTCCAGCCCCCCACAAGGTCTGAGGGACAGTGGACCGGCCCCCTGCTGAAAAGGTTTGCTGACCCCTGCCTTTGAGGGTTCCACATCACCCTTTGTTACATCAAATACCCCAGTCTCCCTTCCCCGATTATTTTGGGACACATTTTAACATCCAAGGTGTGCGTACGCATAGGTTTAAAACCTAAAAACGGTTTTTATATTGTAAATCGTCCCGTTATCCTTGGATGAAGGTGGGACAGAAAATTAGTATATCATTATCATCACTAGTGTGTGTTTAGGGTTATTGTTTTTGTTTGCTATTCTGGTGTGTAATTTTGTGGTTTTATGCTGTAAACCGCCCTGTGATCCCTGGGTGAAGGGTGGGATAGAAATTTAGTAAGTAATTAAGAAGAAGAAGAAGAAGAAGTGTATATGTAGCACGGATGTTCCTTTTGTTTGCTACTATGGCATGTAATTTTTTTAATGCTCTAAAATCCCATGAGCCTCGGATGAAGGTGGGATAAAAATTTAGTAATAATAATTAACAACAACGATGATGATGATATGCGTGTGAACGGTTATTGTTTTCGTTTGCTATGATGTGTCCTTTTTAAGCTTTTATGCTGTAAACTTCCCTGCGATCCATGGATGAAGGGCGGGATGGAAATTTAGTATGTAATAAATAATAAGGGGAGTGTGTGTGTGTGTGTAGAAATTTAAAAAATAAATAAAAATAAAATGAGATTTTCCCACAGAGGCAGCTGTGGGACAGACTGTGAGGTTAACAACAACAACAACAACAACAACAACACAGTAACAATAACAATAATTGTTGTTGTTAGGTATTATTATTATTATTATTATTATTATTATTATTATTATTATCAGGGGTGTAGCAAGGGGGGACGATGGGGGCAGGCCGCCCCGGGTTCCACCCCAGAGGGGGGTGACACTTTTTTAAAAAAAATTTTTTTATTTTTATTTTTATTTAACTTTATTGGAAAAAGGAGATAATAGACACACACACACAACCCCCCACATCTCGCAAAGTGGCACCATCATTTTTGGGGGGTGGGGGTAACTTGCTATGCCACTGGGTGCAGCTCTACCAGTGCCCTGGCAAAGTGGTGGGGGGGGTGACAAAAAAAATTCCGCCCCGGGTACCACCTGGGCTGGCTACGCCTCTGATTAATTATTATTATTATTATTATTACTATTATTATTAAGGCCCCTCCGTTGCCTGCTCTGCTTCCCGCCCCCTCAGCGAAGGCCCCTCGCGCTCAGCCTCCTCTTCGCGGTTCCCCCTCAGGCGCCGCATCCAATCAGCCGCCGCCCTCCTCCCCCCTCCCGCGCGCTCCTTCTCCCCAGCCCCCCTCCCTCCCGTCCGCGCCGCCTTCCCTCCCCCTCCCCACAGCGGAAGTGACCTCGGCGCCTCCCTCCCTGCCATCAGTGCCTGGCGGCGGAGGCCGGCGCTGGTTGCCTCGTTCGCTCCGCCGCTTCGTCACCAGGCGCCGCTGTGTGACAGACGCCCCAGGGAGCCGAGCGAGTTCGGTGGCCGGAGGAGCAGAGGCAGGAGGAGGAGAGGCCTTCTCGTGGGGGGCAGCGCCGGCGGCTGAGGGGGGGAAAGGGGCGTCGGGAGAGGGCGAAGGGAGCGAGGAAGGGGCGAGGCGGCCGGCCGGCCGGAGTCATGGCCGGGGCCGGCGGCGCTGCTGCGGCCGGGCCGCCGCCTCCTCCTCCGCCACCTCCTCTTCTTCTTTCTCCTCCGCCGCCGCCTCCTCAGAAGGAGCTGGTTTACAACAAGCTGCTGCCCTATGGCGACAAGCTGGAGGCCGAGGCCGGCCGCCTCCTCTCCCGCATCAAGCTCAACCTCAGCTGGGCCGTGCAGCTCCAGGAGCTGTGGCCCGGAGGCCTCTTCTGGAGCAGGAAGCTCTCCACGTGAGTGGGGCAAAGGGTTGCGGGTTGGGGGTGGGGAGGATTATTAGGGGGGGTCTGTTTCTCCCCCCCCCCTTATATTAAGTTTCAACATTTTCAAGCACACATTCGCCTCTTAATTTTGTCGACTTCCCCCTCCTTCCCCACCCCGGAGTTATGTTTTTTCTCCCCTTCTGCTGAGCCCTATCTTCTATCTATCAAATCAGAACAGCAATATTTATTCTTGGGGGGGCCGTCTAGGTCAGGACGCTCTGAAAGATGGGGGGGTGAGGTGTTGCAGTGCAGTCCAGCCCTTTCCTCCAACTCTTTCTCCGTGGGCTTTGCCGGTGTTTGGTGTAAGAAACACCCCCCCTTCGGGGTTTGGGGAAACAAATGCCACCCATTTACACCCACCCATAGGCAGGCTTTATGTTGTGGGGTGTGGGGAGAGAACCCTAGTTAGATAAGTATTTTTATTTATTTACTTGGTTGCCCTCCCCTCCCTTGGCTACACCCATGCACCCCCCTTTTTTAACAAAAAGGCAAGCCTCTGTTCTTGTGGGTGGGGTTCCCTCTTCTCTCTTCCTCTTGTCTCTCCCTGAGACTGGGGGGGGGGGTCAGTCTAGGGGTGGCACTTTGTCCTCACCCCACCTCAGGCAACCTGGAGTTGGAAGGGGAAAGGGGAGAGCACCACCATTTGTAATCTGGAGATTTAGGAAACGCCATAAATATGCCTTAATGAACCACAAGAACAGTTGCTATAATTAATAGCTGGAAGGAACCAGGCAGGCGGTTTTGAGCTGGGTTTCTGGGGAGTTAAGCCCTCCCACCCCGCAATTGCATTGGGATTTAAGCTTCCCTTGGAAAAGAAATATGTTCTGGATTGTAGACAAAAGAGTCCTGTGGTGCTTGGAAACCTAACAGCCGCCCGGTGTTTCCCTGGTGTTCGTGTTTCGCTTTGTTGGGAGGGCATGGCAGCAGTGTGTCAGTTGTACTCAGGGTTATATGGATGTCTCTCTCCCCTCCACCCCAAATGAGGGGGTAGGGTTTGGTGGGGTATGCATTCTTCCGAGATGTACCCTAGTTCCTCTGTTTTGTCCCCATTGTGCTCTGTTAAGTGGCAGGACCACAAATATTGTGAGAGGGTGTAAGATTTTTAACCTGCCTTGTGTCTGAAGTGTCAGGGCAGGTAAGAACACATAAAGCAATTAAGTCATCAAAACACATGCAGAAAAAACATCCTACGTGTCCTTAACAAACTTTTTCGGTGCCTCAGGGTAACTGTGAGCGGCGCAGGCTGTAGAATCTGCCAGTGATCGGCAAAATGATGTTTAATTCTCCCTTCTCTGGAAGTTCCACTTTGTTGGGCATCGTTTGATTGCTTAGACAATTTGTGGTTCAAGGCACACCTTATCCTGTCCTCCAGTCCTCCCTACCCCCCCCCCAAATACAGAAGGTAGATATTTTTAAAATGGGAGATGAATAAACACTGCATTAACTCCTTACTTATGCCAGTTTCTGGTAGCAAAGATAACAGTACATTTAAGGTCCCGGGTATTTAAAAAAGCAGTTTCTTTCAAATCTGGCACCTGAGGCAAATGGGCCTCTGTTTGGGGCAGTGTCTGGTGGCACCCAGGTTCTACACTTCCCTGGATGAAGGAGTAGCCTGTGCTACCTCTTTTACATTCAGCAACTTAGTTCTATGCCACGTGTCTACCATTGTCTGCTGCTGTCTGCATGACTCCAGCTTCCCCAAGGCTTTGTCTGGCACTATTTTTGTAAGTGTCATGATCAGCAGGGGGCTTGGTTGGGCTTTGAGTGTTTGTAAGATTGCAGCTTTGCTTTTGAAGGAGATCTTCTGACTGGGGCATGTGCCTTTGGGGACCTTTTTTTAGGAAGGAGCAGCCACCCCTTCTGTTTGTGCAACCTCCTGTGTGGACTTGTGTTTGGGAAGTGTCATCTTTCAAGGCTGCTTGAGTCTTGGACTTTGGGAAGAGGAGGGTTTTGTTAGCTTTGGTGATGGTAGTCGGTCCATGAGCTTTCTACTTATGCAGCTAATAAATCATACGCAGCTCATTACTCCTAAAAATAGTTTATCACTCTTTGTTGCCAAAACTAGCGCATAGGTTTTGTTCAGTGACTTCATAAGCTACTTGCAACTGTCCTTGCCTTTTAAACTAGATTACAAAATAGCATTTGCATTTAGTTCCAAAACAAGCACTGCATTTCACTTTCACGGTTCAAAGCCTAGCTAGTAACTTGCAGAGTTTAATCTCTTACTCATCTCACATAACGTTTGTTCATACTGCTGTGTCAGCAAAGGAAAAAGAAAAGTGTGTTTTGAGCTGGACAAGGGCAAAAGCACCAACTTCTAGTTCAAGGACTTCTTTGTCTTCTGGGGCACTGATAAAATGTTTTTGCCTTGTCATTGTGCTGTCCCTACAGAGAAATATTAAAAGCGAAGCTGTGTTAGTCTGTAGCAGTTTCTTTCCTTACTGCTATAGCATCTTGGAGGGGTGACTAGTTTATTGTGACATGAATTCTTTGGAATACATATCTTGCTTTCTCTAGTAGATGAATGTAACAGACCTGACTACAAAAACTGATGCTGCAGCAAACCAGATAATTGTCAAGGTGGTAATATATCTATTAAGCACCCAAACCACAGCTTGGAATACAATCAATAAAGTAAGACTAAAATGATGGACATACCCAAAGGCTTACAATCTAACAAAGGTATCACAGCACTTTCTGCCACTTCAGTTCTGGACCTAATCTCTTTCTAATATTGACTTAAAATAAAATGGACTGTGAGGATACATTTCATTAACATTTAACAGTACTAAAGAGAGAAAACTAAGGCAAAGGTTTAATTGGGCGCAGGGTATACTAGATTGCCTGTTTTGAATCTGTTTGTGCTATTACGTATTTTTCAAAAATAATGTAAAGAGCAGGTGTTGACAGCAAGCAAAATTTCGGTTTTGTGCCTATAGCAGTGATGGCTAACCTTGACACTCCAGATGTTTTGGGACTACAACTCCCATCATCCCTGACCACTGGTCCTGTTAGCTAGGGATGATGGGAGTTGTAGTTCCAAAACATCTGGAGTGTCAAGGTTAGCCATCACTGGCCAATAGCATGCTCAACAAACCTGCTTACACCTGGAACTGGGTGTGGAGAGTGCAGCTGAATGAGACAGTGTTGTGGGCAGCCTGAGGATGTACCATCCACCTTGGACTTGCTCATAAAAAGCAAGTCTTGTGTAAGAGACTAGTGTGATGCCTGCAGTTTCCAGGAACTCTTCTCATTGTGAGACTCTTATGGGTACCGTAATCTGAGAGTTTGTTTGAGCCCTGGGTGAGAACCCGGAGGCTGAGAGGGAGGGTGTGTCAGAAGTAAAATGAATTGATATTGATTTATATATATTAGAAAATTTGTATTAATGGAACATTTTTATATGCAACTCAGTTTTTGTAATATTTTCTTTATATTGTTGTTACTTCAGTTTTTTGTACACTGCTTAGAGATATTTTAAATATATTAAGTGGTATAGAAATTAATCAATAATCAATCATACAATAAAAAAGTTAGTGCCTTTCATTGAGCCTTAAAATCACTTGCTTATGTTTAGACATGTCGAGGTCAGCTGTTCAATGGAAATGGTTTCCAGTTTGTGGTATTTTTGTATGTTTCAGCCATGTTTATGTTTTCTGCTTATTTTTAGAATGTTCAAAACAGCTTACAGAGGTCTTTTAGTGTTCTCCCATAAGGGCTGTGACTCAGTCCACACTAACATAGCTTAACAATGCTACAGCATTGGTTGCTCTTAGGCTATTCATTGCCAAAAGGCATTCTGATTGTTTTAATATATTTTTAATAGAACTATCTTGCTGGGACACCTCAGGTGGTAGAGCATGAGACTCTTAATCTCAGAGTTGTGGGTTCAAGCCCTATGTTGGGCAAAAGATTCTTGCATTCGAGGGACTAGATGACCCTTGTGGTCCCTTCCAGCTCTATGGTTCTTTGATTTTATAATTAACTGAAGCATCCTAGTGTGTGAAGGGGAGCAGCCAACTGTGTGCAGGGGAATGAAGCTTGTTCATATGCCATCTTATTAAGATGAGATATGATTGTTCAAATACAGCAATTAAGAATCAACCCTGCTACTGTATGCATAGTGTCCTCCTGAGTTTTGGTTAGAAAATTTATACCCCATTTTTCTCATATAGACTTAAGGTGACCGATAATAAATATTGTAAATGAGGACTTTGTGATATAAATTTATACTTCAAAATTCTTATTTTGGTACTCCATTTATTCTTTATTTGCCTTTGCTGACAGCTTAATTTGCTTTGATCCAAGTGCCACCAGAGACTTATGAGTCTAGTCTTCCCAGTTTCATGTGCAGGTCACATGATTTGTTAGGGACCAGGAATACCATTAGACATTTCAACAGATGATGCAGCAAAACTGCATCAGAGGAATGAAAGATACTGTGCTTCCAATGTCCCCCATATGCCTGGAGACAGCAGTCCATAGGGCATTGCTGTTGTTGATGATGTTCTAGCGGCTGGTTGAAAATCTGGTTAGAGACAGGATAGTTGTCGAAGCCTCCGAAGGGCATGACTGTGGCTCCTTGCTTCCCCAGGCTCAGCTGGATTTGGCTCTTAGCTCGGTTCAGCTTGGCTGGCGAAAAGAGTCAATGCGGGAACAGCAGTCCTCCAAGCCCTTGCACTTGACATATTGGTGTTCCAGATTTGTTTCTTAGTCACACCAGAGTGTAATGGAACTTGGGAAACTGACAATGTACATTAGTAAAAAAAAAACTTTGGGGGGGCGGGGGGGTTGTTTGGCAGAATATCAATCTGCCTTTTGCATCATTGGAAGTGACTTTGTTTACTAGGAAAGATTCTTAGATAGGATTACTTCACTAGATATAACATGACTCACATGATTGCCTTACAAGACATCTTGAACTTGAGTAGACATAGTGTGACACTGTTTTTCCTTTAACCATCTGCTGCTACCTCAGTGTTGTTTACAGTGAGGCCTGTTTTCATTCTAGTAGGAGTTATGTGGTAATGCTGTCAAAACATGTTGCCTAACAAAATCATCAGGGTTCTGAAAAGCCATGTGATTTTAGAAGACAGCAGAACCTGCTCGTTTTAACCCTTTGCAGTGTATTATGATAGTATATGACTTGTCATTCTGTTTTTATGAATGATGTTAGTATGAAGTAATGGAATGATCAAGCAGTATGGCTTGGTATGTTATGTTTGGGAAATTAGACTTGTACCCATCTCAGTATCCTGCATCCAGTAGTGCAGGCTTCCTCAAACTTTGCCCTCTAGATGTTTTGAGACTACAATTCCCATCATCCCTGACCACTGGTCCTGCTAGTTAGTGATCATGGGAGTTGTAGGCCAAAAACATCTGGAGGGCCGAGTTTAAGGAAGCCTGCAGTAGTGGCTGGATCCAGATGTTTTAAGAGCTCTGTTTTTCATAGTCCATTGCAAGATGCTTGTAATTTAATGTTTACAAAATCCATTTCATGATGATCAGAGTCCTGGCAGGCATACTACCTAATAGTTGTTTAAAATCTGAAACAAATGACGGCTCTGTGACTTAATAAAATCGTAATACAGCATAGTTTTTTCATAGATCAGACTCTTCCTTCAGATTTATTTATTAGATTTAGTTTTTTATAATGTCTAGTTTAAATAATTTACAATCTTTCTGTTTATTTATTTCATAAAATGTATACAACACTTGATTGTAAAAAACCTCAACGTGATTTACCAAAAGATAAAACAAGAAAATCAACAAAAATTAGCAACCCTACTTATAAATAGATAGCAATATACCCTGTTTCCCCTTTTTTAATACGTAGTCATAAAGTAAGCCATGGCAGGGTTTTTTTACCTTTGTGAGAAAGTAAGACGTACCCCAAAAGTAAGCCATGGTGCCGCCATTGTTCCTGTCGCCTCCTCAGCCCCTCCTGCATGCACAGGGAACCAGCGAGAGGCGCGCGGGGGGGGGGGAACGCGCCTCTTGCAGAGTTCTGCCCCGCCTGCTCAGCGCACAGGGGGAGGCTGTACCGTACCATACTAACGTAATAAAAATAAGACATCCCCCGAAAATAAGCCACCCTGTGTTTTTTTGAGGGGAAAAAATTATAAGACGGTGTAGCTAGCATTACATGTCAATACATTGCTTCAGTGGTATACCATGCTAATTGACTGAGTCTGTGCCATACACAGATGCAATCTGAGTTGGCAATTCTACAGGAAGAACATGGGAGAGCCACCTTCTTTCTGCCCATGGCCAGATTTCCTTGTGGGCAATCTGTCAGAAGTTGCTTGCATCAGTGGGTGGGGCCAAAGGCGGCAGCGGATGGGGTCACCCTTCTCTCTCCCTCTTCTTTCCTATCCAGGAAGCTGGCAGAGGAAGTAGCAGATCACTCTCGACAAAAAGTGTGAAGTAATTGCTTGTAGATGGCTTATGAAATTAGATTAGCCACTGCATGACAGTAAACCCAGAGCCCCACATGCTGCTCACCTCTGGTCTAGAGGGTGAAGAAGTTAAGAACTATCATTTGGGAGGGCATGCTTCAAAATTAAAAGGGGAAATCATGGCTAGGAAATCAAAAGTGACATGCACTGTGCTTCATAAATGTTGAACTTGCATTTGGAAACTATTCAAACCTGCTCCTCCAGTTCACCATTTGGTGTGTCATGATAAAGAGCAGGAAATAACTCTGCCTTGAGGGAACAGCAATTTGATGGCATACCTGAACACTGACACTTCTGTTCCACACCCTAGTGCAAGGGCACATGGCTTGTTCAGCACTGAAGTGCTCAGGGGAAATAGTAGCTAGAGGGCTGCTGCTAATCTGCACCTTCTGTGTAATAGAGGATACTGAGCAACAGTACGCTGAGCCAAAATGTTATTATGAAAGTATTGCCTGTAATATAAAACAAAGTTGAGTGAGCACTTGAAGAATTGGAGATAATGGGCGGTATCCAACTAACACATCCCATCAGTGCAAGGATTTACACATGTGCAATAGAACTTCCACACCTGCTTCCAGGTGTGTGCCCTGCACCCTCTCCAAATCTGCTTCAGGGTTTAGGAAACTCTTAGAAAAAATGGGGGGGGAGTTCCATTTCACAAGTGGAAATTCTTGCACTGATGAGATGTGTCAGTAGGATCCCACCTAAGGAAGGTTGGAAAAAAGACATATGAAACAGCAAATGCCACCCTGCTCATTCAGCAGTTTTAGAAATTGGGCTTCTACCCCTTCACATTTTGGGTTCGTAGATGATTGCAAAGGATTGTAAACATATGTAAGCCTTTCAACATATGCTGCTCCAATAATACTTAAATTTCAACCTTTTCCTTCTATTATGTGTTTAATTCAAAACACCCTTTCATGAGTACAGAATATGAATGTTGGACAAAGAGAACTCTTAATCAAAACCTTATGAAAATATGTTCAGCACTGGTGATGCTATGTGCTATGTGATGCTATGTGCACCAAGCTATGTGCATCTCTCCAATCTCCCCAAATTTAAAATAGCTGATGTTTGAAATTATGGCTGAAGAATGCTGGCTGTCCAGGAAAACAGCAGAGTCAGCCACTGTTGTCTCACAAATCACGGTTGTAATTTGCAAGCCTAAGAGGTTTAGAGCACTGGCAGCTTCACAGTTTTGCTGAAAATAAAAAGATAGGTTAGAGAATGAAAAGCCATCAATGATGGCTTTAAAAGAATGGTTCTCATACCTAAGATAAATTACCATGTTTACAATATCATTAAATAAGTATCTTAATTGTGATATAATATTGGGAGTATTAATTTCTGAGCTCTGGGAATTTCCTTGGTACTGTGTGAAGAAAGTTAAAAATAAAGCAAAAGTATTCAGCTTGAATAGTTACAATTGAATGGATTAAGCAATCAAAGCATGTAGCTAAATATTTTACATAAAAAGTACAAATGGAACCACCCACCTGTTACTATGATGTCATAGTGATGGCAGGTGATTGACAGCTATCAAAATTGGTCGCCATAACTACTGATCATTGAGCAACCTCCTTTGAAGATGCTCTTTCAGCACCAACCAGTGGATTAGTGCTAGGAGTGTGCTGCCAAAGATGCTCCCTTTAAATCAATGATCTATCAGTTAGGGGGATTCCATTTGCAGTTGCTGCACAGGGGGAAATGTTCCTAAAACTGGAGTATTCTTCCTTCTGAAGAGAAAGCAGCTATGAATGGCTTCCTTTAGAATCTGCTTATTATTGTGTGCTTTGGAAGTGCCCTGCAATGGCGTTTGCAAGCCCTGTGGTCATGAACTCATTGCAGGGTTTGCAAAGTGCCTCGTGCAGAATCTCTGCAAAGCCCCTTTTGACCAAGCTACCCCTCCCTTGATATTTTATATGATGGCAGGTGGCTTTATTATCATTATCATTATTATCATCTATCTATCTATCTATCTATCTATCTATCATCTATCTAATTTGTATACCACCTGTCAGGGCAGTTCACAATATAGAATTACAAAATGAGAACACAAAATAAATAATAAGACAAAAACAAACCAATAACCCCCACCTACCATAAACACAAGGAAAGGATCCAGGAGTAACCCACAAGCTACATATCCACTCCTTCAGAAGGGAGTGTAATCCCATCAAGAGCAGGCAGCCTCCAAGCCATCCAGTCCAGGGAACTGCCCACTAGCAGTGCTTCAGTGCATATCTGGATTGAGCTTCAGTTTGTTGGCTCTCATCCAATCCATTACTGAGGAAAGACAACAGTCCAGCACATCTCCTGCTACACCTGCAGATGTAAAGGAGAAGTAGAGCTGTGTGCCATCAGCATATTGCTTACAGCATATGCCAAAACTCTGGATGAGCACACTCAATGGTTGCCTGTAGAGATTAAACAGTATAGGGGATAAAATCGAACCCTGAGGAACCCCACATTGAAGGCTCCACAGGTACAAAGTGCACTCCCCATGCATTACGCTCTGGAACTGACCATCCAGCCACCACTAGGCAGTGCTACCCACCCCAACTCAGACAGTTGCTCCAGCAGGGTACCATAGTTGACGGTACCAGAAGTTGCTGAGCCTTTTCAGTGGTGGCACACAGCATTTGGAATGCCTATCTCAGGGAGGCTCACCTATTATTAAATCCAATGTCTCTGCACCTTTTTATTTGCCCAAGCCTTTCAGTATGTTTTGAAAACATTGGCTTTCATTGTATTTTACTGCTGTGCTATGTGTACATGTTGTCTTGATATTTATATTTTTATCTTCCAAGAGAGCTTGTTTGTTGAAGGGGGGCATATTTAAATAAATAAATGTTTTCCACATTATGTGTTTCTTCTTCTTCTTCAAGGTATCTCCGGCTCTATGGGAGAAAGTTTAGCAAAGAAGACCATGTCCTTTTTATCAAGCTCTTGTATGAGCTAGTAACTATTCCAAAGTTGGAGATCAGCATGATGCAAGGTTTTGCACGTCTTTTGATAAACCTGCTGAAGTAAGTTACCATTTTCATTGCTCCCGTGTAACGGAAGTATCTTATGTCCTGTGGAAGAGAGTAACTTGGAAAAAAATAGCTGACTTTGAGGCTGGAGACAAGCCTTTTTAGTTAAACGGGCCCAAAATTTGGATTGGCTTCTGTTGGGGGTCTTGTGTCTTTCATCATGCTGGATTTTGAAGGTACTCAGAAGTGTCAAAAATCCAGCATGATAGGTGTCCCTGCCCTTTCTCCATGTCTGGTAGAAGGAGGGGTGCTGATTCCTGAAGTCGCTCAGTCTTGCTGTTTCAAAGATCATTTGAGGCCCAACACAAGGTCCAACGCCATTTCTCACTTTTTTACCCGGCACTAGAGGGGCTCACTTCTGGCAAGCACATTTGTGACCTCCTCCAAAACAAACTGGCTTGGTTAATGTAACACTGAATTAACATTGGCAATAATCTCAGCTAAGGTTAAGAGTGGCCTGTACATGTGCCTTCCCTTCTGACATGTAAATTCCCTTCCCTGCCACTTGTAAACTATGGTTAAGTATTCTATCAGCACAAACAAACAATAGTTTCCCTTCAAACAGAATTTGTTAACTTCGATTCAAACCTGGTTTCAAATTCCTATTAAGAGAGAAACCTGGTTAGTGCTATGTAATGTGTAGTTACATCTACATCTAAACTATTGCTTCAACTTTGTCTAGAAAATGTCCTGTGATAATTTTCTTGGCATGTTATGGATTACTAGGAAGCTGTGTGAAAGGGCTGATGACTAAAGCAAAGTTGCAGCCAGACTTTCTGTTGTGCTATTTTTGGGTATGAAAGATACATCCAGTTGTAATTAATCATTAATCTTAAACTGCTTTTTTAACTTAGGAAAAAAGAACTTCTTTCAAGGGATGACTTAGAATTGCCATGGAGGCCGCTGTATGAAATGCTGGAACGGATATTGTACTCTAAGACCGAACATCTTGGATTAAATTGGTTTCCAAAGTAAGATTTTTGTTTTAGTTTTTAAAAATATGAGATAGAACAGGTTTACCCTTTTATTTTAAACAATTTATAAGATACTAACGGGATGATGCTTTGTTGATCTTCAAGGATAACAGACAAAAAGTCAGAATTTGATTGTAGGACTAACTTGTGTAGGGACAGCTTGCAGGAACTGAATGGGTAAAGCCTAAAAACTTAAAATAGCCCACCCAACAAATATTAATTTCAACTTGCTGGTTTTTCTCAGCTCTAATTGTGCAGTTTATCAAATATATTTTCTTCAGTCATCTGAACTGAAGATACAGTAACAAGATTTAGCCTCTGCTTTTTGTTTTACTGTGGGTGCTCACAGTGTCTTCTATTACTCATGTGCCTTTTCTGGTTTACAAACAAGTGACATGATTACCTTTCATGAGATGAATAATCTGACTAGTCTAAGGTTTTAGAAAATACTGTTTGATATCTGTAAACTGTGAGTGAAAACTGGCCATTCACAAACAGAAAACGACACAGTGTCACCCACCTCTGAAAGGTGGCACTGCTTTACAGACAAGCCATAGCTTAGTTGTGCTTTGCATGTGTAGTGACCAAGTTTCAGTCCATTGCATCTCTAGTTAAAACCATCAAGGATGGCAAGATTCTCAAAGACCTCGGCCTCAGGCTCTGGAGAGTTGCTGCTAGGTGGTTTAGATTATAAAGATGGAACAATAGCCAAGTGGTTAAGAATATGATGTTCACTCAAAGAAGGTCCCCAGTTTGATAACTAGAATCTCTAATTATTCTAAGCTCAGTGTTTCAAGTGGCTAACATTTCCAACTTTGTTTCTTGAGGTCTTTTAAGCCAGGGGTGCCTAAACTGTGACCCTCCAGATTTTGATGGACTATAGATCCCATAATCCCTGACTTTTGGCCATGCTGGCTGGAGCTGATGGGAGTTGGAATCAATGACATCTGGAAGGCCACAGGTCATCCATCCTGGTTTTAAATAGAGATACCAGCAGTTGAATCTTGAACTTCTTACTGTGAAGCATGAACTTTTGAGCTACGTCACCTCCCCAAATTTAATCTCACACCTCAATCTGGAAAGCGAGTTGAGGTACGCTTGTGATCTTTGGTGTGCCCAGTTTGACTTCTAATCTTTGAGGAACAGATCCCCATGTACATACTGTTAATTTCTTTCTAGTGTGCGCGCACATAGGCACTACTAGAGGAAGGTGCTTTTTTTACCAAGCATGTGTTTGGAGTTTGACTCATAGTTCTGTGAGCTGTGGCCAAGCAATATTGCATCTGATGTAAAAGCACAGGGCAGGGCATTTTCAAAATGTTTTAGGTAAAAGAAGGTTTAAAGTGTGTAAATTGGAAAAGAGACCTGAGGGGGAGAAGTAAGCCCCGTAGCAAAAGTTTAAGGTTGACTAGACTAGAATTTAAAATTGTGCAGTGCGACTTTTTCTCTCATGGTGTTTTGGCAACATTGTATAAAATATCTTATTTCATTGTTGCCCCTTCTGTTAAATTGGGAAGGATAAATAGAAAATGAAAGAAATAGGATTGGGATCATTAGATTTGTGTGTGCCTGTTTCCTGAGTCATTTTGTTTACAATTCTACAATTTCCCTTTTCATTGTTTTCAAACCTTTCTTCTTTATGTTCAGTTCATGTCGACCAGGCTTGTCTTCACCTAAAACATTTGTGCTTAATGTTTTACATAGGTGGTAAGGACAATTTTTTTTCGGTTTATTTAGTTCTGGCCGAAGCATTATCTTCTTGCATGGCCTGTTCAGTTGTAACACTTGTCACATCCATGTAACTTTTTTAAAACTGGAAAAAAACACCCAATGTTAACATTACACCACAGTTTATGGGAATGTCGCACTGTATTTAAACCTACTTGTGAGAAAATACATTCTGTGTGAAGTGGCTGAAAATATGGCTATCTGCTAATTTTTGTTGACTAGTAAATGTATTATTTAAAAGTTATGGTGAATGTAGTGCTTTAATTATTAGGCATAATTTGCACAAAGCTTAGAAATGCATGAATTTAACTTTCCACAAAGCTTGGTAGAACGCTAAAGGAGAGAGAATGATGAAGAGAGTTGGTTGAATTTTTAAAATAATTTTTGGGTTAAGACTTGCAGTTTAATTCTGTGCATTGGTTTGATGGATTTTATTTCCCAGTAAGTATGTTTAGGATTCCAGCCTTAAAATAAAAACATTTGACATTGTCAGAGAAGGTTCTGTAGTTTGTAAAATCTCTGTTCATGTTAACAACCAAAAAGTGTTCAATCAACCTTTTTCCGGAGCCATTCCTTTTTTTATTTATCTAAAGCAAGTTTTTTCCCCTACAGTACTGGGAAACCAGCAGCATTTTCCCCAGAACTCATTAACTAAACATGAAATATTTACACATTTATTTGACATACATGGGATTAGTAATTTCCAAAGGTGCAGGTTCAATTCTGGGAAATATATCAAAGTAAGTTATATATTTAAAGCATCCTTGGTAGAAAAGTGTCACTGGAGCTGACTAGGGTTCCATCTTGTCCAGCGTCCTGTTTCTCACAGTGGCCTTTGAGGAAGCCCACAACCAGGGCAAGTCAGGAGCCCTCCCACAGTTTTTGTCCCCCACCAACTAGCATTCAAAGGCATACTGCCTCTGGACATGGAGGTTCCATTTCCTCCATGAATTTGGCCCATGTAAAGCCAATTAAGCTACTGGCTATCATCACATCTTTTGGCAGTAATAAGGTATATAAACAAACAATTAAAAGACTTTTGAAATCTTTGGGCATTCCATTTCACTGAGTGACTCCAGCTTTTCCCTGGGAGCTTAGGGCAGAATACGTGTTCTCCTCCGCTTGATCATTGTATCAACCCTGTGTGGTAGGTACTGGCCTGAGGTCACCCAAAGCTTCATTGCTGAGTAGGCATTTGGACCTGGTTATCTCTGGTCCTAGTTGAGCCACCTGGAAGAATCTCCCCCCCCCCCACCCCTTCTAGACTATGCATATTTTGAAAACATTTCCATGTCCTCAGAATGCTTTAGTCTAGGATTTTTGCATATTTATATTGAACCTCGTTTGCAGTTTTCTTCCCCTTTTCTCCCAGTTTGGAAAGATCCTTGGTGCTATTTGTAGAGTACGTGTATTTTCGCTGTCATGAATAAGTTGGCTTTGTCTATAAATTTGCTTATGTCACTGCTCACCTCTGACTCCAAATCACTTATCAATGTTAAATGGTGTATGATTCAGTACAGACCACCAATGCTTGTTTACCTCTCTTGTGAGATCTGTCGATTTACTCTCGCCCTCTGCTTCCTGTTCATCAACCAGTTATAATTCTGACCTGTCCTCCTATCTTACGATGATTAGGTTTGCGTAGGAGTCTTTATTAAATATTTTTCAGACGTCTAGTTATATAATGTTTATTGGATTGCTCCAGTATTCCTGAAGGATTATCCCGACCTATAATTCTCTAGAATTTTCTTGGTTAACAATCTGGTGTGCTCAGCCTATTTGTCTCATGGCATATTGTGACTCCACTGTACACCATAATAAATTAGTTATCTTTAAGATGCTCCAAAAGTCTTTGTTGGCTGTGCTTCAGCAGACTATTATGACAGCACTTGTAAGTAGAATCTGGTGGTCATAAGCTCTGAGACATCTCCACTAGTATGTTTAATTATGGAAAGGTGAGAGGAGGCAGGATTCCTATTCTTCAATTCCATGGTGATAGACGAGCATGAGCAGCTGTTGAGAGAGGTCTAAGCCCTTCCTGTCCTTCATAGAGCACAGTGTTTATAACCATATGGATACCATGAAATGAGACACAGATGAGTAGGTGATGTGAGATCTTCTATTGCACCAACTAGTTGTTTAAAATGCTGCTAGCTCTTCCACATTCTTGAGGCTTTGGTAGACCATGACTTTCAGAGCAAAGAAGAAAAGTACATCTTGATATGGCCATGCTGTTTTATCTTATTTTGCTCTGTTTGAAAGCATACCTTGTTTCAAACACTTTACTGGTCGCATAATGGATGTTGCTGCATCTGTTATGTCCCTCCTTTCATTCTAAAGCAAGAGCAGAACATGGGACACAAACACAGGGAAGATCTACTAGCAAGAAAAAAGGAGGGGACAAGCCTTAGCCTCCACCTACCCTTCTTTCTCAATCCTTTGTTCATTCTCAGGGTTTGATCTTGCTCACCCCTCTTACTCTGGCAAGAGGGGAGTCAGGGTCTGCCAAACAAGATGTTGACTAGCATGATCATCCAATATTTATTGACTCAAATGGTTCTGCATTTGGGCCCTTCTTTCAGCCTTCTTGCCACCAGGCTCTTTATTGCTTAACTTCCTTAACTCCCAAAATTTCTAGTCTCTGCCTATCACTTCCATGAAGTTTTAATTTCCCCTGAAGTGGCAGCTTTCCCTTTCCTCAGAGAAGCTGAATTAAAAATTGCCTTGTGTGCTTAGCAGCTTGAATAATCCAAGTCAACCACTGTCAGAGGTTTCACCTTCACAAATGCACTACAGTGTAGCTCTGAATAGCAATGATAATCACATTACTGCTTATTTTTGCTCTACTTTTTATATAACTTTAGTAGTTTATAGATGACATTCAGGGCTAACACTCTGCACTTCTTAAACTTTCTGTGTTTATGATTACAGTCGTACCCCGGGTTGCGAACACCCCGTGTTACGTATGTTCGGGTTGCGCACTCCGCAAACCCGGAAGTGTAACACGGAGTGCGGACGCTTCTGTGCATGTCCGCGCGGTCCGTGGATGCGCAGAAGCGTTATGCGCAGTTCGCACATGCGCAGAAGCATGAGATCGTGAGATCTCGTGCATGCGCAAAAGCGCCGCCCAAGTTGCACACAGTTCGGGGTGCGAACGGCACCCCGGAACGAATTACGTGCGCAACCCGGGGTATGACTGTATTGGACAGAAACAGCTGATGTCATAGTACATGTGTGCATGTCTTCTGGTTACAAAGCCTAGAGAAATGAGTTAATTAAAAGTCAGAAACGTTGGCAGGTAGATTTATTTTTAAACATCTCTACCCAGCTTTGCCACAGTTCAGTTTAACAGCATCAGTTCAGTTTTTGTATATTTGTACATAATAATAATAATAATAATAATAATAATAATAATAATAATAATAATTTATTATTTGTACCCCGCCCATCTGACCGGGTCCCCCCAGCCACTCTGGGCGGCCTCCAACAAACACTAAAATACATTAAAATATTATAGATTAAAAACTTCCCTAAACAGGGCTGCCTTCAGGTGTTTTCTAAAGGTCATGTAGTTGTTGATCGTTTTGACCTCTGAAGGGAGGGCGTTCCACAGGGCGGGCGCCACTACCGAGAAGGCCCTCGGCCTGGTTCCCTAAAATAAATAAATAAAATAAATAAATAAATAAATAAAATAAATGCTATACAGACGAGCAGCAGCAATTAATAGACAGCAGCTACCAGGAGTCTTACTGGATGGACAGGCTCATATTGGGAAATACAGCCTTTAAAATGCTCCGGTCTTGAACAACTTAGGACTATAAACATCAAAAACAACATTTAAAATTGGACAGAAACGTGGATAACTAATATATATATTCTCAATATTCATGTAATGTGCTCAGTGCAGTATATCCTGTCAATCACATTGTCAACGTATTGTGAATCAGTTAAAATATCCCAAACACTCTTCAAAGGTAGACCTTTGCTTAACATGTTACAACAATCTACTGTAACCTTGACATTTCAAGAGCATGAATCACTGTGGCAAGGTCATCTTTATCCAAGAAAGGGTGTAGCTGGCACTCCAACCATAGATGAGAAAGGGCACTTTGAGGTATAGAAGGCCATAGACAAAGGTGGAAAGAAAAGGATCTGCCATACTATGACCCTGCTTCTTAAGCAGGAGTGCTTTCCCCATCCACAAGCTCTTATCATCTTAGTCACCTGTAAGGTTTAGGAATACATGAATCTTGAGACCTGGACCATTTTGTCTTTTATTTTTTCTAGCGTTGCCACTTTCTGCTTCATTCTGCCTTGGTCCAGCTCCATTCTTGCCAAAACAAAGCAAAAATGAAATTTAAAAAATGAAAATGAAATACTCATGACTGATGGGTCAAATTACTAAACCAACCAGAGCAGGTTATTTTCATCAGGTGAAAATGAAATGCATGTTTGGTAGGTAGAGTGTAAAGTATTATTGTTAGAGAAATTATTAAATAGGTTCTTCTTTACACAGAAATGTCTCTCTTGGCTCATTTTGTCTGGTAGAGGCATTGATTCAGTTTAAAGATTTAACTCCGAGGGCTAGCATGCTCTTATTCAGATTATTTTATAGTAACTTAATTATTATTTAAGAGAGGCATTGTATCCAATAAAGAGGATATTTGCAGTCCATCAATAGCTGTCATCAGGGTCCAGGGATGACTTATTCAGGAGGTAGACACATTTTCTGTATTAGGTTGAGCTGATGCATTTTAGAAATATACCTTAGTAATACAAGATACATTTTAGTCGACTTATTTTATCCCAGAGCTCTTATCGACTTATTACGTGACTTCTCATTCTCTCTTTCAAAACCTGATAAAGTTGCTTAGTTCAGAACATGACATAATCAAATAAGTTGTTATATTGGTGGTTCCTCTTATATATCCCGACAGATACTCAAGGAGAAGTAAAGAGCATAGTCAGGAATTGGGCAGATCACCTTTAATCCTTGTAATTAGGTCTGTAGAGTAAAGGAAGATTAGCTGCTGCATGCACACAAGAAGATGTCTAATTGCATCAGTACCATCTTAAACTTTGCCCAATCAGGCAATTGTCTTGATATACTTCACTTGAAATAGGATGATGTTATTTACCTAACCTTTCTCTCGCTCTCTCTTTCTTTTTTTAGCTCTGTAGAAAGTGTTTTGAAAACCCTCGTGAAAAACTGTAGACCGTAAGTACTTTTAACAGCTTTCAAAGCCATTATGTATTTCTTAAAGAGAAATATTTTGCCCATCAGCAGTGGGCAACAGAAGCCCTTCAGATACTGCACTTTTAATTTCATGAAGCTACTGGTGGAAAATAGAACATATGTATCCCTGAGAGATTGAATTGCATAATAATAATAATAATAATAATAATAATTTTGTTATTTATACCCCGCCCATCTGGCTGGGTTTCCCCAGCCACTCTGGGCGGCTTCCAACAGAACATTAAAATACAACAATCTATTAAACATTAAAAGCCTCCCTAAACAGGGCTGCCTTCAGATGTCTTCTAAAGGTCTGGTAGTTGTTGTTCTCTTTGACATCTGAAGGGAGGGCTTTCCACAGGGCGGGCGCCACTACCAAGAAGGCCCTCTGCCTAGTTCCCTGTGTAAGTTTTTTTAGCCCCCCCCCCCCCGCTTACTCAGTAGTGAAGACTATAGTTATTTGTGGTTAAGAAAGATGTCAGTTATGACATGAACATATTTTTGTTTAGAAGACTCCTTGTGTTAAGAACTACTTCTATCTCATTCATAAACAGAAGTAGTTGGGTCAGATTAATCTTAATCTAACATATTGTAACCCTTTCATGTAATAGTAACTGTGCTGTTCCTTATATTTTTCATTCCCCAAGATGCATTCACGTATAATGTGCTGTTAATTTTTCTCTGATACTATTATGCTTGTATATTTTATAGACGGAAATGCATTCACTGGCCTTCTGCTGACATACTTAAAGTAAATCTTTCCAAATGAATTATATCCTCTCAGATTTTGTTTGGGCCACTATCATCTCTACCACTGGGGCAAGCTAAACACTGGTCTCCAAAAAAGAGAGTCCTATTGTTCTATTCTTGTAGTTTGGGAACTAGTGCATAAAGAATGTTGTCAGCATTGTATACTGACAACATTGTATACTGGCGTACTGTTGCTGGGAATGGTGGGAAATGATATTAAGAAACATGACATAAAACTGTTCCAATATGCAGTGACAGGTGCAAGAATACTCTTAGCTCAGGTGTGGAAGCAAGAACTAATCCCAACTAATCGAGGAATGGAAACAGAAAATGGTAGAATATATGAAGATAGCTAGATCAGTGTTTCTCAACCAGTGTGCCTCCAGATGTTTTGGGACTACAACTCCCATCATCCCTCGCTAGCAATACCAGTGGTCAGGGATGATGGGAATTGTAGTCCCAAAACATCTGGAGGCACACTGGTTGAGAAACACTGAGCTAGATTAACATCTATAATTCGCCAGCAGGGTAGCGAAACATATGAGAAGGAATGGAAAAAGTTTATGACTTACATTGAAAAAAATAATGGAAAATAAATGTACCAGTGGAATGAAGGAGACCTCACAACTGAAATTATATACCGGTAGCTCTTTATTTGCGATTCAAATGAAACAGCAAACACAATTTATAGACAATTGATTAAAATTAAGATACAAGTAAGGTATATGGAAAACATATGGGAATAATTTTGAGACGATTGTTGAGAAAGTACAATTACTATTAGCTTACCAATCATGAAACATGAATTAATATATAAAGAGTGTAAAACCGCGAAAAGCCGTAATGTCTCTTCAAAGCAGAAGAAGGAAGTGTGGAAGTCAATTTTTGTTTCAGGTTATATAGTTATTTTATTTTATGTTAACGGTAAAATTTTATACAAATGTACTGGTATGAGAGCTAAAGTAAACCTTGGTTAAAAATAAGTGTATGTAAACTGTTAATAAAGATTATTAAAAAATAAATAAACCTGGCGTACTGTTAATGACACAAACTATTTTTTATTGTGAGATTATCTTTATCGCCACACATTTTATCAGCAAAGTTATAGTTTTGTTTTCGCCAAATGTGTGGCTGTAGGGTGGGAGCATGGCTTCTGGGCTCTGCTTGGGAGACCTGGCTGCACATCACTACAATCCCCTCATGCACTTTTTAAATGCATGATCTCTCTCCTGCTTCCAGTTCTCATAAGAACATCTGTTTTGTCTTTCTGCACCAGGCCAAAGGTCCATCTAGAATAGCAGCCAGCCAGGTACCTTAGGGATGGCCACAGTCAGGCCATGCAAGTGATGGCATTCCCATCTTCTTTTGCCCCCTCCCTCCGTTACTGGCTTTAAGGGCTTATTGCCTCTGTACACTGAGGTCCTGTTTAGCTACCATGATCACCTTTCCTTCATTCTCTCCAATGCTGTTTAAAAAGACACCTGAGCCTAGTGGCTTCTATCGCTGCACCTTGTGTCAGTGAATTCTGTCCATCTGATTGTATATGTTGCTGAAGTACCACTTGTGCATATGAACCAACCCATCACATCCCTCTTTCCCTTTAGGTATTTCCCCGAAAATGCAACAGCCGAGATGCTAGATGAATGGAGGCCGCTAATGTGCCCTTTTGATGTTACTATGCAGAAGGCCATCACTTACTTTGAACTGTTTCTGCCTACCACTCTTCCTCCAGAACTCCACCACAAAGGTTTTAGGTGAGTTGGTCTTAGGTACTTCAAGATGTTCTCACTGAACAATCTATTACATGGAAGGCTTTTGAATAAATTATATATGTAATGAACTGCACCACGTGCTTCATTGTAGTTGCATTCTGAATGCCTGTTTGTAACAGGAATGATCTAATCAGTTTACCTGAGAGATGATCTCCAGAATTAACTGTCTTACAATTGATTCTCTCTCTCTCTCTCTCTCTCTCTCTATATACACACACACACACACACACTCAATTAAAGTTCTATTTCTTGAGTGGGAAGCAAATGAGTTGCTGATATTGAGCAGCATTGCCTGACTCTCTTCTTTCTACAGCAAGAATACTGTAGATACCATTGCTTTTTATTGACTGATGTACCAACTCTAATAACTTGATTCAGGTGCAGAATCATATTGGAGCCCTAAGCCTTAAACCAGGCATCCCCAAACTGCGGCCCTCCAGATGTTTTGGCCTACAACTCCCATGATCCCTAGCTAACAGGACCAGTGGTCAGGGATGATGGGAATTGTAGTCCAAAACATCTGGAGGGCCGAAGTTTGGGGATGCCTGCCTTAAACAAGCCAAGCCTTTTAGTGTCTAGACTTTCGGTTCAGGCTCCAGAGCCTGTCTCCAAAGGGAGCTAAGGCTGTGCATTTGCTGGTAGCTCAAAACTGGCAAAATTCCCATTATCCCAAGTGCACTACTTTTTTTCATATTGCAAGATGCGCTTAGAAAGGTCAGAGGCAGCATGAGAGAACTTTTGTTTGCCTACCTTACCTCTTCCTTGCTTTGTTCATGGACTCCCACAATACTGGAGCTGACATTCCTTTGGTTAAAGAGGTGCTGGTCATTGACATGTGTGAATAGATTTGGCATGTTTCAATTTGGTTTACAATTCCTGCACATTTCAGTGCTATAATAATGATGCCGAGGGTTAAAATTTCTAATGAATGGATTGTGGCTCTTTTGAATCTTTTTTTAATTTGTCAGCAATGAAATATGAAGCAGGTTTAAGGGAACAATGCATTGATATATTTGCATGACTAGTTGCGTCCAAATGTGCTTCAGGCTTGCATTTCTCAAACAGCATATCCTTGTGCCACTAGGCAAGCTTGTTTTGAATGAGGAGAGTTTCAAAAGCAGTTTGTGATGTGACATTGAGGCTTGCAATTCAGGGGGGGCGGAAAGTAAAAATATTGCCTTAGTCATGCCCTAGAAGTTGGCCACACTTACAGAAGCTCATTGTATCTCAGCCGTGGCTTCCTGAGTGATCAGGATCTGTTCCCAATGTACCTAAGCTGCATAAGCGTATTTTATTCTGGCTCCTTTTTCAGAATTTGCAGCTTCTTTATCAAGCAACTGTTACTAAAAGATTGGGGGAATATTTGTACATATACGTATGTGTGGGGAGTAATTAGAAGTTGATAGGTGGGAGCATTCCCCCAGTGGATTTCTTAGCAGAATATGTCTCCAATAAGTTTGAAATCTTGCTTAGAATCTGAGCAAGGGTTTTGCCTCTTTGCAGGAACAATAATCTCTGTTTGTAAATTGTCTCTTAGAAATCACATGGTAGGGAGTGGAGAGAACGAAATCAAGCTGCATGTGTTAATATAGATGCAGCTATGGAATACAGTCGAAAGTTGGATAGCGACCTGTACAGCTAGGCGGAATAGACATTCAAAAACTATGCTTCCTCATATTTTCTGCCCTCATCAATTGAGACAGCACCATATTTATCTCCAAGCTGTTTCAGGCTGTCCTTGAATGTTCTCATTAAGTGGCTTCATATCTCAGTTCTGTTTCTCTTTGGGCTTATCACTTCAAGGTCATATTAAGCCACACTTACTCAAGTGCCTGTCCCCAGAATGCCTCCCCTCTGGACTGTGTTCCATCCTTGAGTTCCTTGCATAGCTTTATAAGTGGTTGCTTTCATCCTGATGGGTGGTAAACACTGATAAGGCACACCCCATCATAGCAAACGTTATATATATTTGGACTTCCTAGATTCAAGGAGGCTGCCTTTTCCATATGGACTCACTCTGTTCTATTGATATCATCAGTGTGTGTGTGTGTCACATTGTTTACCATACTTTGCTGTTTTGTGCGTTTTGAGGCTTTTGCTTTGTTTTTATGTCGTATACTGAGCTTACATTGTTGCTTTTTAGCTTCTAATGTTGACAGCACTTCCTTCAAGCAGGACTTCATTCCAAGCACAGGGTTCTAAGGTTGGGTACAAGAATGATTGTATGGAAAAGTGATTTTGTGCTGCTGGCATCTCACCTCTCTTTGAAGTCCTCAATCAATTTTACAAATCTAAAACTGTTAGTAGCACTTATACACATACCTACATGCCTACATACATACGCCACTTGTAACAAAAAACAAAACAAAACAAACACGCTAACGGTTGTAACATTTCCCCACCTGATCACCTGGAGGCAATTCTTACTTGTCATGGGTGACCAGACAGTGGCTGTTTTGCAAGCCAGTCGGTTGACAAGTTCAGTATGCACTATAGATTTATGTTTGCTTGTTTATGAGCTTTGAGTTGCTTTAGGCATGTCACCATCTCTATAAAATGGAACAACGGAATGACCTCCTTATTGTTAGTATGAAAAAAAGTCATTCCCTTTCCCAAGTCTCTGAATACCAGCTTTCTCCTGTCATGTTTCCTCCTAGTTACAGGTAGGTGGCCGTGTTGGTCTGCCATAGTTGAAACAGAATAAAACAAAATTTTCCAGTAGCACCTTAAAAGGTAAAGGGACCCCTGACCATTAGGTCCAGTCGTGTCCGACTCTGGGGTTGCAGCGCTCATCTCGCTTTATTGGCCGAGAGCCGGCATACAGCTTCCAGGTCATGTGGCCAGCATGGCAAAGCTGCTTCTGGCGAACCAGAGCAGCGCACGGAAACACTGTTTACCTTCCTGCCGGAGTGGTACCTATTTATCTACTTGCACTTGGCGTGCTTTTGAACTGCTAGGTGGGCAGGAGCTGGGACCGAGCAACGGGAGCTCACCCCGTCGCAGGGATTCGAACCGCTGACCTGATCAGCAAGCCCTAGGCTCAGTGGTTTAACCCACAGCGCCACCTGAAAGCTCATACCAATGACCAACTTAGTTGGTCTCTAAGGTGCTACTGGAAGGAATTTTTTTATTTTGTTTCCTCCTGGTAGCCTCGCCACATAGCTTGCAGGTGTGTTGCCATTTGAGTTTCCTCCTTCAGATGTGATGGATGGTTGAGTGATTGAACATCACAATGGATTCTCCAAGCGGCACCTTGCTGTTGTTTCAAACACTCTGTGACCAGTAGTGGCAAATACTCCTTAATAGGCATGTGCCAGTGTCTAATATAGCGATGGGAGTCTGGAGCAGCTATAAAATAATCAAATTTCAATTAGCCAACATAAATATTAAAACATTGTGTGGGTTTAGAAATGATTTGAGTGGGAAGGGGACAACAGTGCCAAGGGATAAAGCAGTATTGGTTGTTGGAGGCCACAGTGATAAAAAAAAGGCATTTCCCTTAGGACATCTTTTGATGACATTCTCTTTGAGACTAGGAAAAGTGCCTGAAACTTTCAGTCAGAGTCAGAAACACCCATTTTAATTCCTTCTTCTTCACCCATATGCTCTCTGACTGGCCTTAAGCAAGCTGCTCTTAACAGTCTGCCATCTGCACTATAACTAATAATGACTGACATTATTGGATGGTGTAATGATTTCTGAGATAATTATGTGTGCCATTTAATACTTATATAGCACTTCATATTTTGCATACCGAGCATTAATTGTTACTATGATTAGGGTGGGAGCAGTGTTTATTATTAAGAATGGGAATGATGAATTTGGCATAGCAACAAATCAATTTGTTTGCCTGATTTCATTGTCTTGCAGGCTCTGGTTTGATGAGTTTCTAGGTCTGTGGGTTTCAGTTCAGAATCTTCCACAGTGGGAAGGAGTAAGTATTCCTGCTTTGGCTTCTTTCCCCCACTCCCCCCGGTCACCATAGTGTTGTAATTGGACAAGGAATATTAGTTCTAGGGTGGGTTGTGATTATTTAGGATTCGTATGTGCCCAGTAGTTGAATAAAGAAGCTCATAGTTGGTTGGGTTCTTCTTCCTGTTTACATTGTTAGTTGCTCTCTTGTGAAATTTTCATTTTGTAACCTTTTTGTAATGTTGCTTTTCCAAGCTGAAAGTCAAAATCTAGGCCATTAAAATGGGTGTACTTTCTAATTCTTTCAAATCACACCAGTTTACTATGATCTTTTAATTTGCAGAGAAATATGGCTCTGGCAAAGGGCTCTATTTTTGTTTGCCATAAATATTATTGAACTGTATTTAGTCAGAGTTATGTAAAGTAAAGCATGACATCAGGCGCTTGAATTTTGTATTTCTCACATCAGCATTGTGTTAGCTTTCAAGCTTGGGGCAGACATAGGCTGCATGTGAACATCACGTTAAGCTGTGGTTTAGTATTACATGCACAAGCAGCAACAAGTCTTTGGTATGCACACCCCTTCCTCCCATATGCCCTGAAGGAGGAGTTTGGGAGAGTTTGCTTCTAGCTATGATTAGTTTCAGACAAGTAAATTACAGAGGGCCTTCTCGGTAGTGGTGCCCGCCCTGTGGAACGCCCTTCCAGCAGAGGTCAATGAAATAAGCGGCTATCCTATTTTTAAAAGACATCTGAAGGCAGCCCTGTTTAGGGAAGTTTTTAATATTTAATGCTGTATTGTTTTTAACACTTGATTGGGAGCCACCTAGAGTGGCTGGGGAAATAATATATTATTATTATTATTATTATTATTAACCATGGTTGCTAAAGTTGGCTTTTTGAAATTAATCCTAGTTAGTATTAATCATAATTCTGCTCCCGGATTACATTTTATAATTTAGTATTTACAAAAGTATTTATGTACCACACACTCACAAAGTGCCAGGACAATGTACAACAGTGTAAACTCTTATTAAAATGACTGTCCACTCAAGAGACCTGAAAGTCAAAAGTGAGGACGTTGCAAGCTGCATATAACTAAAACTAGAAAGGGAATCTCCTAAATTTCTCTTCTTTTACCATAGAGGAGTTGGAGGGAGTGCAGGCTAAGAGTGTTTGACACCCACCCACCCCGGGCTAAAGTTGAAATTATCTTTTGATCAAGTACCCTTGCAATTTGGTTGGTTGAAACATTTGGCCATGTGCAGTTAATCCCATTTTGTATGTACTGAAGTTCTCTTGTACGACCTCTGTTCAGTTCAGGGAAGAAGCAGGAGCAACTTTTGAACTGAAAATGTTATCTGTGGTTTCTTTCTTTCCAGCACCTAGTCAACCTTTTTGCACGCTTGGCCACTGATAACATAGGCTACATCGACTGGGATCCCTATATTCCAAAGGTAATATCTAATATATAGAAGGAATAATATTAAAGCAAGGATAACATGAGAATTGTTCGCTTGTTTAGTACAGTGGACCCTTGACTTACGAAGGTAATGCGTTCCGAAGGGACCGTCGGATGTCGAAAAAATCATAAGTCGAGTCCCCATAGGAATGCATTGGGCAAAAAAATTCGTACGTCGAAAAAAACCGCATCTAAACTTCGGAAGTCGAGGAAACTGCATCTAAAACGGCCGCGATTTCCTTTCGGAAGTCGAAAAAATTCGTAGGCGCGTGGCCGCTTTGATCCCTCATAACTCGAAAAATACGGAAGTCGGGTCATTCGTAAGTCGAGGGACCACTGTATACTTTTACTTTACTGACAACCCCTGCCTAAGTAGGTAAGAAGAGCCAGGCTGGATCAGGCCAAAGGCCCATCTAGTGCACCATCTTGTTTGCTGCAGTGGCCAGCTAGATTCCCCTGGAAACTCATAAGCAGAACATGAGGGCTATAGTCCTCTCCTGATGGGATTTGTATCCCTAAACGTCTAGAGCAGCCTTTCTCAACCTTGGGTCCCCAGATGTTTTTGGCCTACAACCCCCATCATCCCTGACCACTGGTCCTGCTACCTAGGGATGATGGGAGTTGTAGGCCAAAAACATCTGGGGACCCAAGGTTGAGAAAGGCTGGAGCGGGCACTAGTTTGGAAAAGGCTGATATATGGGGAGGAACTACATCCCTCCCTTTATTTCGTCCCCCTGCCTGCTGCAAGTGTTTGTGACTCCCTAATTATATAATTTTTAATTACCATCTCTCATTCTTATAGCTTGTTCTAAATTGCTTCTGTAAAAATGCCTTGAGGCCTTTTAAGCCTTACTTAATTGTAACAATTGTTCCGTAGTTTTAAAACTCTTCTGGAACATATTAGCTTACTACCAGGCCTCTCTTAGGGTGCACAGTAATGTAGGAAGCTGAAGCGTGAGATTTAGCGGACACTGCTGAGAAAGTGGGTTTTTGCTCAGCTTTAGTTGACTGACTTGCAAGGTTAATTTCTGGAGGCATGGCGGGACTTTATTTTTTTCAGCAACTCATAAGCAGATGCTTTGCGGATGCTAACAAGGGATGCAGCAGGGAGAAATTCCAAACCAATTTGCAGAGATGTGGACTTTCTGTGCAATAGCAAATGGTACATAAATTGAGGGAGATCTCAAGATGGATCAGGTGGACAATAGATACCGGTAGTTCCGTTGAAGTGAAGTTGCAGACACTTCCTTACCTGAAAGTTTTCCAGGATCCATTCTGAAAGCACCGTGCTAGTGCTCTGCCACTTTTCTTACACTGTAAGAAATACCAAACACCGTTCATAATGCATTTCGGTTATTTGATTGTGGAATTACTTTTTCTACAGATATTTACCAGAATACTGCGAAGTTTGAATCTTCCAGTGGGAAGCAACCAAGTGTTAGTTCCACGATTCCTAACAAATGCATATGACATTGGGCATGCAGTCATGTGGATTACAGCCATGATGGTAGGACCCTTTAATTTTCTCTACACCTTTCCTCCCTCTCCCCAGTTAGCCAAACACTGTAAAGGCTCGGGGTTGTCTCCTCGAGAGTAAAGAGCCAGAAACATCCGTTCTTCTAAAGCTAATACTTTATTTACAAACTATGTACATCGGAGCGTTTAAGATTCATGTCCTTGTGTCGGTTCCAGAATCCGGGAGTGGCTTCCGCCGGTTCCTCCCCCAACATAGAAACTTTGGAATTCCAAAACGTCGCCTCCTTTCCTTACGCTCCCCCCCCTCCGCATTTGGGGCGACGGAAGTAGCTGCCCGCTTTGCTTCTCAGACCACTCAGGTGGTGCTGAGGCTCTGTCCGCATCTCTGACCCTCAGCTCCACCGCACTGGCTGGCAGTTCCTGCTCCTCACCACTGGGGCTTTCCTTGCTATCCCTGCTGGACTCCGAGCTGCTTCCCAAGAGAGGCTGCACTTCCCTCCACCCCTCCTTCCCCGTCTCAAAAGCCTTGCGTGAGGTCAGATCCCTGACACACTGGCATTTAAGCATGCTTTTGATGATAAATATTTTGGCTGGCCCACAAGCTTGGGAATAAATAAAGTTGTGCTGTATAACCAAGAGCTGGTGTGTCTAGCTTCTTAGGGGAGAGCATTCTGTCCTGGGCTCCTACTACACAAATCAATCCTGTCGTAGGTGATCATTCTCAATAATTAAGGCATGACCACATAGCTGGAAGCATCCCAGGAGGCATCATGTCCTCTGGTTTGCCCAGGACATAATAATAATAATAATAATAATAATAATAATAATAATAATAATAATAATAGTAGTAGTAGTAGTAATAATAATAATAATAATAATAATAATATATTATTTATACCCCGCCCATATGGCTGAGTTTCCCCAGCCACAAAAAAGCCCCAAGAGACACGTGGGATTTATCTCACTCCTGAAAACAACTTTTTCCTTTATGAGTGAAACTATCAGCAAACCTCTTAATCACATACTGGTTTATAAATCAGTTTGGCAGGGCTGCTGGGGTTAGATAAAACTGCTTAATCTGATGTTGGCAAAGTTTCAAGTAGCCTCCACAGATCTCTGTTGTAGATTATGAGAGCATATCCTTTGCTCTCTGTATGCTTGCGTGTCAGCTGATCTGACAGAGAAATTTCTAGGGGTCTGTTTGACGGGGGTCCCCAATGGAACGCCAAACAGACACAGGCTTGAAGTAAAAACTAGGCTTTTATTGCTACAAGCACACGCAAAAATTACAGGAAGACTGCAACGTGATATAATTTTATACACTTTGGTGCTACTGTTAATCAGTCATATGGTTACAACAAAACATTCTATAGCAGTTACAACCCACTTCGTGAAATCGAAGCCCATCAGAAATCTATGGCTCCTCTGCCTGTCCCTCCCCAACCTTTCATTATAGTAATATGTGATTACATGTGATTCATCAATGTCTTCCATTATTAACTTTTGGCTTCTTATCCTATTCTTTATTTATTAAATTTCCATACTGCCCTTTGTCTGAGGAACACAGGGTGGGTTATGATATTAATAAAAACAAAAACATGTAACATAATAACAAAAAAAATGAATCCCTCCCCCCTGGAGTTTAAAAGGCCATAAGTTGTTTGATTAGCCAAAGTCCTGGGAGAAGTATAATGTTTTTGGCTGGCTCTTAAAGATATCTAATGAAGGCGCCAGGTGAGCCACTCTGGGAAGAACATTCCACCTTGTGGACCTCTGGGTTGGTTCATATGAGGAGAGGTGGTCCTTAAAGTATTGCTTTGGTGAGCCATTTAAGGCTTTATAGGTCAGAACCAGCACTTTGCATTGGCCCAGAAACTAATGGGCAGTCAGTGAAGTTGGGGCAGGATTGGTGTTATATACTTAAACTGCCAGGATTGGTGTTACATGAGCAAGCTGGCTGCTGAATTCTGCACCAGCTGAAGTTTCTGAACTGTCTTCAGAAGCAACCCCACATATAATGTGCTGCAGTAATCTAACCTAGAGGTTACCAGCGCATACACAGCAGAAGATAGGCTCTCTGCTAGCTTCCTCTTTCATTTATGTTGGATTAATATATCCATTCTTCAATTGACTACAAGATTAAATGCAATCGTTCCACCTAACTGATCTCCTAGCATTCCTTCAGTTGTTGCTATGGTTATTGTCTTCAGAGATTAATGATTCATTCTGTCAATGTACCAGGACACCGGTTTCTCGTCGTTCCTACCAAAGAACATTTTTTTCCTACTAGGAAGGGTTAGTTAAGAGTTCATACACCAGTGTGATACAAAATGGAGTCAGATCAAAACGAAGTTTTCTGATTCAAACAAGAAAAAGGAAGTTTCTCCTTCAGATCTTCAGATCTGAATTATAACCTAGTATGAGAATGTTTTTGAATTTGTTTTAACTAGTACTGGACAGATAGGTCAGATACTTGTTTTTAGAGGGTGAATTAACAGGAAAACTACATACAGTACATTGCATCTGTTTTGTGTGGGTTTTGGTGCTAGCTGCCCCACAGTGAACCTGTAAATTCCAGCCTTCCATTTTGGAAGTTGGAACTTCTGTAGTTCATATGTTTGAAAACCTTTTGAGGGCACAGTTTAGATAACTGAGAAGGTTGGTCTCCCCTACACATGATTGTCAAACATTATACATACTGCAAGTTTGGGTAAGCACTTCCATAAAAGTATTTTGTGCTGGGTTTCGCGTTTCACCTCAGTATGTTCACTGCTAGTGAAAAGAACATGATATGACTCTAACCCTTTATTAATCCTTTATCTTGGGGCCCATTAAAATTGAGTGGTTTATAACTGCATTTTGGCCCTGTTCGTGTTCTTTGAAGTTGTATCAAATAACTTGGTTTATTTTTGTTTCTGGACAGGGTGGACCAAGCAAGCTTGTACAGAAGCACTTGTCTGGGTTATTCAAAAGCATTGCATCTTTTTACCATCCCTCAAATAATGGCCGCTGGTTGGTAAGGATTTATGTATATATATATATTTCTAATCTCGACATCAAGCACTTCAGTGTTTGTCTTGGAGTGGAATCTTGGTGCTCTTCATTTTCTTCAGCTACTAATGCATTGTATTCTGACTAGGCCCATCTTATTTAATTGTACTAGTATAGCTGCACACCAGTTTTGTCTAAACCTGCTTTTAGATTGATTCAGATGTTGAAAATACTGGGTGGTATTCAACTAGGATTTATTTAGAGAAGACCCATTCAAATTAATGAACATGACTGAGTTGAGTTCCTTAATTGCAGTGGTTCTAATGTGAATAAAACTTGGTTGAACACCACCATCTTGGTGGAAAATGAAAGGTGTTGACGTTGACGCCCATAAATACAAAACTTTTAACGACTTTATTCACATACATTGTTTCCAAGTAGCTCTGTCTGTATCTGGCCAGCTTGGCTACAAGTTATGCCCTGCACTCAGTTGTCTCTGAAGGATAATCTGGCCATATTGCATGGAAAATAATTTGAATGTCCAAATAGGCTCTAAGTCACCTGGCCCTGGATATATATTTTAAGGGAATAGGATAAATTAGGCTGCTTGACAAATTGCCCAGAAATTGACTGGTTTTTAATGCACTTAAGTGTAGAGAGGGCAAAATAGCTTTTGTATTTCTTCTTACTGCTGTGTCACTGAAATTGATTCTCTTGTCTTTTCTGTATGGTGGTAGAACAAGCTAATGAAGCTGCTTCAGCGGCTACCCAGTAGCGTTGTCAGAAGAGTGCATCGTGAGCGTTACAAGAAGATGACTTGGCTTACTCCTGTGCCTGACAGCCATAAACTCACCGACCAGGATATAACAGACTTTGTAGAATGTATTATTCAGCCTGTTCTTTTAGCAATGTTCAGCAAAACTGGAAGCCTAGAAGCAGCCCAAGCTCTGCAGAATCTCGCACTGATGCGCCCTGAGTTGGTAATCCCACCAGTACTTGAAAAGTGAGTCCAAATAGGACTTGGAAAAAGTGGTTTAGTGTCTATGTTTTAGATGGCCAAGAAAAGTGTTGCATCCTTTCTGCAGCTGAAAAACTCAAATTTGGCAAGGGAACATTGGACTACTGTTCAGATGCATGATGCGTCCCTCTTGCCTGTCTCCCGTTTTATGGATTTATTTTTAAAATTTATAATACTGCCATTCAAATGTGGCAGCTTATAATTGCCACAAAACAGAGGATTGGCTGCAAATTTGAACAATATCAAGCATTTCCCGCCATAGGTTTTTTCATGTGGTCCCGAGTAGGAAGAAGCGCAATGCAACTTCATTTTGCTGGTATTTAATGTGTTTACATAGCCCACATAGGGTTTGTTTGAAATTCAGTGTTTATATTTCATATAGACAAACTATAAAAATATGTCAAAACATATTAAATATGCACCTGATTAGAGCTCCTGCAGGTGAAAATAATGTTAATGCCTTCTTTTCCAACATGGAGCACTAAGATGTCAAGTGCATATAGCTAGACTGGTTGAGACCAAAGGCCTACCTTGTCCACCATTCTGTTTTCTGCAGTGGTCAACCAGATGCCTCTGGGAAGCCCACCAGCAAGACATTGGGGGGGGGGGCAATAGTCCTCTCCCACTGTTGATCTCCAGCAACTGATCCTGGAGAGCTTACACAGCAGAGTGTCACCAACCTTCTTGGGCTTGCGGGTTTACATTTGTAAACTGGACAAGCCGTTGTGGACACCATGCACATACCTGCTGGCTACCGTAGAATGCTTCCCCCCCCCCCCAAGGCTAATGTTGAAGCCTCGCCTTACAGTGTGAGGGGAGGGGACGCTTTGGGCACCATGGAAGTCCTTTTAGAGTGTTCGTGTTCCTTTCGGGCGCTGCGTTGGCTACCCTTGCTTATAAAGTCATCATACCCTTGCTTATAAAGTAGCTGAAGAAGTTTTCCACGAAACAGTGCTTTACCGGACACTGTCTGTTTATTTTTTCATAGAAATTAAAGAATCATTACATTTATCATTTACTTACCAATATTGGCCGTTGTGTCGCATATTTTTGGATTTCTGCTATAAAGTCATCATGGCTAATAGCTGATGATAGCCTTGTCCTTCATGAACCCATCTAATCTTTAAAGTTGACTCTAAAGTTGTGCTTTGTGGAGAAGTTATTTCCCTTTTGTCTGTTACGATCCTCCCACCTTCCAGCTTTATTGAATGACCCTGGGTTCTAACATACATAGCTGCCTGGTTGAGAACTTAATTTGCACATTCTGCGTATGGGCCGATGTGAAATATATTTAGTACAGGTGTAGTTGAGGGCTGTAACGCATTGGTAGAAAAACTCCTTTGAATGTGGAAGGTACTAGCCTTGATCCCCACCATCTCCAGGTAGGGCTGGGAATGCCCCCTTTCTGAAACTCTGGAGAGCTAATGGCAGTTATTGTAGATCATAGATAGCTAGATGGACCCAGCGGACTGTATAAGGCAGCTCCCTATATCCCTACATGAGTAGAAATGCAAAGAATTATTTCAGTGACGCACTGCATCGCCATAGAAGAGAGCTCATCTAATTGTAATTTTTCTCTTCCACACAAAATGCATAGAACATACCCTGCACTGGAGACTTTAACAGAACCTCACCAACTCACAGCCACTTTAAGCTGTGTAATTGGAGTAGCTCGTAGCCTGGTATCTGGGGGCCAGTCATTTCCCGAAGGTCCAACGCACATGTTGCCTCTGCTGATGAGAGCGTTGCCTGGTGTGGATCCAAACGACTTTAGCAAATGCATGGTGAGTAACCTCTCTTCCACATACCGTTACGACACAGTCACATTTTCCCACAGCTTCATTGCCCTGCCCCCATGTGTCCTGTTGTCATATTTCAACCCCACCCCCTTTCTCCAGGCTGCCACTTCTCCCCCTCGTAGGGACCCCATACCAGCTCCGTTGCAGGGGTGAAGGGCATAGCACACACAGCAGTGCCCAAATGAGTGCAGTTTGGTGGCTTGTATTGTAATGTAATAAAACTATGAAAGAATGCGTAACTCTCTGGTGGCTTTGTTTTCCCTTACCTATCCAGTCTGCCTAGGTGTTTTTTAACGTTGTTGGAAAGAAATTATAAATAGTGGTTGTTCAGGATATGGAGAACAAGGAAGAAAAATGATACCTAGTGGGCAGCTTTAGCAAGGGACTACCACATTTTTTTTGGGTAGTGCAGGGGTGGGACTACCACATGTATAAAATATAAATGTGTAAAGTAAATCTATATAATAAAAGGTGATAAATTACTTGCCCAGGCATGTTCCATGTGTTATACCGTGTTTAAAAGACTCTGGGAATCTAAACTAATACACACAAATATGAACAGAGTGCAGTTCATACAAAATATTCAACGTAATAAGACATTGTGCCAGACATATTTTTTGTAATTCATCTTGCAACCCTCTGGTTTGGTCTGGACATTTGAAATCGGTGGAGCCTTTACTCATCCTTTGTTGTCATATGTGCAGTTTTTGTGCTCATTTACCTTAAAAATGAGTTGTGGTATAAGGCAGCAGGAATTCAAAGTAAGCATGCACTTATTGTGGTGCGATGCATGTTACATCACACATGAGGTTTGGGATGAGTGGGCAGACATTTTGACCCAACCCTGACACAAGGGTTTACCTTACCGCCTATTTCAATTTTTCACATTACAGTTCAAAAAACAAACATGCTGTCTTTCAGTATAAGTGATTCACACTGAAACCTCCTTTGCATCTTCCAATAGATCACATTCCAGTTTATTGCAACGTTTTCCACTCTTGTGCCTTTAGTAGATTGTTCATCTGTACTACGAGAGAGAAATAACCTCACAGAGGTAAGATGTTAAATGGCTAATATATGTTGTTTCAAGTGTTCTTTAGTGTAAGAAGCTCTTGGCTAATACAGTATATGCTTCTTTTTTTAAGTGTAAGAAGCTATTGCATGTTGAACTGTTTAAAAAGAGGTTAAAGTGTAAATACGAGAGACTTATATATTTCTGTATAAGTCAAAGCCCGTTTCAAGAAAGGGGAAATAATATTCTTTTTTCTATACTTCACAAGCAAAAAAGATGATTTGTACCTGGAAGAATCAAATTACATATATAGCCCAAATTTGCAAATGAAAGTTTTTGGTTTTGTACAGTTTTTTCAATTCTGATTCCAGGATTTGGAGTTTTAACCTGTTTGACAAGAATGAGGATTGTGGCCTGGGTAACTGAGGGGCAGAATGTTTAGAAGACAGTATAATGATTTTTTGGAGAAAATAATAATTTCATAAAACTGTATTTTGATGGTTCTGTTTTCATTTGAGTCAATGGCCTAGCTAAACTAAAAGGGATACGTAAGACCATTCTGAGGTTTCTAGCAGCTTCTTGTAAAGTGTATCATAGTTTGGAAAGACTAGAAACTAAAGTATTTTATTTCCTGTTGTGCCCTGACATCATAGGTGGAGAGAGAACTGTGCTCTGCTACTGCTGAATTTGAAGATTTTGTACTGCAGTTTATGGACAGGCAAGTTGTGGTGGGAGACTGAGTGTACTGGTGAGGTGATAACTGCTTTGTTGGCTTTCCAAGTGTTTCTAAACTTAGTTTTGCACATTGGATGTTTTCTCCTAATTTATGTTCCCAATTCTATTGGTCACAGGGCAGATTAGTACATAAATGCTTTTAATAGTACCTGACTACATACAGAGTGGGAGGCAGGTGGCGCTGTGGTCTAAACCACTGAGCTTCTTGGGCTTGCTGATCGGAAGGTCAATGGTTCGAATCCCCGCGACGGGGTGAGCTCTCGTTGCTCAGTCCCAGCTCCTGCCAACCTAGCAGTTCGAAAGCATGTCAAAGTGCAAGTAGATAAATAGGTACTGCTCTGGTGGGAAGGTAAACGGCGTTTCCGTGCGCTGCTCTGGTTTCGCTAGAAGCAGCTTAGTCATACTGGCCACATGACCCGAAAAAACTGTGGACAAACGCCGGCTCCCTCAGCCAGTAAAGCGAGATGAGCGCCACAACCCCAGAGTCGTTCACGACTGGACTTAACTGCCAGGGGTCCTTTACCTTACATACAGAGTAGGGACGCGGGTGGCACTGTGAGCCTAGGGCTTGCCGATCAGAAGGTCGTGCGCTGCTCTGGTTTTCCAGAAGTGGCTTAGTCATGCTGGCCACATGACCCGGAAGCTGTACTCCGGCTCCCTCGGCCAGTAAAGCGAGATGAGCGCTGCAACCCCAGAGTCGTCCGCGACTGGACCTAATGGTCAGGGGTCCCTTTACCTTTTTTACATACAGAGTGATGTATGTTTAAGATTATACATTTTAAATTGCATTTAAAAATTGGGGGAAATGATAAGTTGAATATTTCACAGACTGCCTGTTCTTTGGGTTGGTGCTTGTGAAGAGAGGGAGAAAGGGTTGATTGCGGTGCATGAATGTTCTATGAAGGGGATTGCAGGTATAGAACCAACGAAGTATGGAGAAAGACAGGGAGCTCAAGGGACAGAACTGCAACAGCAGAAGCCATGAGCATGGATATATCTTGCCACAGCACCTCAGTGCCTTTCTCCAGGGCTGTTTTCAAAATGAGTGGGTGTACAGCTCTTCCCTTCCTCCGCAGTTTTCTGATTTGGCACTGTGCACTTTGAAGCCTGCAGCCAAAAAACATGATACTTCTGTGCTTCTTTACCCCGGTAGACACTCCTGTCTTTTCTTGTGGCAGATTTCTTCCGCTTCCTTGATTTTTAGATTTCTTTGAAGATGAAGCAAGCACTGACCTTACAAGCCAGGCAAACCTATTATGCAGACAGTGCGTGGATAGACATCAGTGAGATATCTCCCCATGGTAAAAAAAAAAACCCCCAAAATCCTAATATTTTTTTCTGCGACTTTTTATTGTGTAGGTGTTTTGCGCTCATAGAAAGCAGCACACTGGAACAAACAAGAGAAGAGACTGAGACAGAAAAGATGACTCATTTGGAGAGTTTAGTGGAATTAGGTTTGTCCTCAACTTTCAGCACAATTCTCACACAGTGTTCGAAAGAGATATTTAAGGTATGTGTCACCAAGAGTAGGAAAAGTGTTCAACTTCTTTGCCTCACCTTTTTTTCCCCTTTTTTGGTAAAAGCTTGTGGAACTGTAGATGGTTTCAAAATTCTTTTTTCCCCTTTCCCTGTTCTGTGTTTAGGCAAGGAAGTACATTAAAAGGCCAGGGTAGATGTTTGTTTGCTTAACCTGCAATCATAAAGCACTGTAAAACTGTAGCACACAATTAAAGCAGAATATACAATATGGGTTCCCGATATCTACTTGGACATGCTTAGTGGGGACAGAGGGTGGGTTACTTCGCTATTTAAAATGGCACGGCCTCATGCTGTACCGCAAACTGCTTCTGAAACAGGAGAATGACTGTTTGAGACATACAAGCCAAAAGCCCCCTTGGACATTCAGAATTAATAGCATAGTTCTTCAGATCTGTGCTGATGTTGTTCTCTATGCCAAGAGCGGACTTTGTGATGTCACAACTCCATGCTGTATTTTGGTTTCTTTTAAAGCTTGATGTTAAGGACCTAGTTCCATTAAGATGATAAACCTGCACCTGGGCTGTAGAACTTTCTTCCTTTGTGACATTCTCCATTTCGGGTTTGGAGGGAATGTTTTTGTATGGAGGAAATGCATTCATTTGAGCTCTCACCTGCAATCTGAAGTGGTATAACCCGGACACAGGATTATCACCTTAGTGGAAACTAGGACAAGGAAATGCCTGCTTCCTTCTGACTTAAATAACATCTAGAACATGGGTAGGCAAACTATAAAAAGCTGCCCATGAAGCGATGTTTCCTACCTGGATGATTGAATTGCACTTTTTCTTTTGTGCGTTTCTCTTAGGTTGCCTTGGAGAAGGTTTTCAATTTTGCTGTTTCGAATATATTTGAGACGAGAGTGGCAGGACGGATGGTGGCCGACATGTGCCGAGCTGCCGTGAAAGTGAGACCTTATTCTTTCCCTCCTCTCAGCCTATCTTGGTTGAGATGCAAACCAAGGAGTAACCTTAGCTGCTCTGTTTTTGCTGGCCCTGGGAATATTTGCCAGTTCTTCTCTCTGTGCGTGTGGGCCTTAAATTGCACATTATCTTACCCAGCCATTCATGCCTTCCAGAATCAAGGCCAGTAATCAGAGGCAGATTCCTAATTATTGCTGTAGGATGCTCATTATCTTTAAAGCATACGAACTTCCATGCTTGCAAAGAGATCTTAATGTAGAACTTGATTCTTTGTGACATTTCAGTGCTGTCCTGAGGAGTCTTTGAAGCTCTTTGTACCCCATTGCTGCAGTGTTGTAACACATCTTACTCTCAGTAAGTTTCAATGATTTTACATTGTTTTGTGACTGGCTTGTGTTTGACTGTGTGCGTCTGCCTGTTTATAATGTGGTGTTTTTATTTATTTATTTAAAACTTACTGCTATCTGGAGGATATTTTGCATGTTTATATTTCACTGTTTCCCCAAGCTGCTCAGCGCAACATACATGGCTCCCGCCTGCTATTTTTATTATCACGACAACCCCTGTTGTAAGCAGGTGAGGATTCGAAATCTCCAGTGGCCCGTGCTCACCCAGTGATCCAGGTGACCCACTGGGATTTTTAACATAGATCTCCCCATTTCAAATCCAGCACTCTAACCACACCTGCACTCTGGCGTCATTTACTTCATGTTTTCATGTGTAATTCCTTCCTAAGTGCCCTGGGATCTAGTGATGAAGGGCAGTATATAAATAAAAGAAATAAATACTGAACTAATTCCAGAAGATTAGCTGAGTGTGACTGTAGCTAAAGCCAAAAAAGGGTCCTCACACCTTTTTTTTTTTAAGATAGCAGATTATTGGATGCTGCTTCTTGGTCCTGCCTTACTGGCTTGCAAAGCGAGCATGGTTGGGACCTGTTCTTTTGATGCACTTCATTTGTTTCAGTCTCAAAGCAAATCTGGGCAAGGAGGAGATTCGGATAAGCTGTTCCGCACTTCTTGCCTCAAACCCTTATCTTTGCTTCACAGCGCTCCTGTTGTGTGTGCACTACATGGCAGCAAACGTGTTTATCACTCAGTTTGTATGCTGGAGAAAGCTGCAGCCGTTCCTAGTTCCTTAATTCATGTACACATTCCATCACGGCATCCCGTTGCACCAGAAGCAGTTTAGTCATGCTGGCCACATGACCCGGGAAGCTGTCTGTGGACAAACGTTGGCTCCCTCGGCCTGAAAGCGAGATGAGCGCCACAACCCTGTAGTCGTCTTTGACTGTAGGGCCTTCTCGGTAGTGGCACCCGCCCTGTGGAACGCCCTTCCACCAGATGTCAAAGAGAAAAACAACTACCAGGCTTTTAGAAGACATCTGAAGGCAGCCCTGTTTAGGGAGGCTTTTAATGTTTAATAAATTACTGCATTTTAATGTTCTGTTGGAAGCCACCCAGAGTGGCTGGGGAAACCCAGCCAGATGGGCGGGATATAGATAATAAATTATTATTATTATTATTATTATTATTATTAATTATTGGACTTAACCGTCCAGGGGTCCTTTACCTTTTTACGTCTTAATACAGTAGGAAACACGTTAGACACAAGTGCTTTGAAAGCCATTTCACACAGTCTTCAGAGGCAAACCTGGCATTACAACCGAGTATACCTTTGACACAGGGTTGCAGCCAATCTTGGTCCCAGGACAAGTGTACTGGTGTGCTACATGTACATGTGAGCACATGTTTGTTGCATTCATAAGCAACAGTTTTTGACTAGTCCTTAGTCTCATTCCCCCCACCCCACCCGCCTTTTGGGCAGTAGAAGAGGGAGACTGAACCTAATGGGGCGGGGCAGGAATGCATCTGTTAGAGGGCTTTGTAGGAAAGAGAGACTTCAGTACACAAAAAAGCTACCCACACAGAGCCTTTGCCCAAAACAACCATGAGCTTTGCCAGCAACAGCGTTAGAGCATCTAAGCCCCTCAAGTGCCCGCACTATTTTGTCTTTTGTCTAATCACTAATACTTCAGGTGAGTGCCATTGTGGAAGACAACGGAGAGCAGGAAAGGGTGCCTTTGACTGGGTTTGTTCGGTTTCTAATGTTTGAGTTGCCATTGTGGTGCCTGCAGGCACAGTGGTTCCCTTGATGACTTCACCTGATGTCCGTGAATCCTGTCACCGTCCCCTTTGTTATGGGGCGATGTGTGTGGTTACCTATCCCCATCACCGCAGAAAGTTCATTTTGCTGGAGGAGGAAGTTGGGGGAGAAGCTCATTCTTTTGCTTTTCTAGGCTCAGATCAGTACCTAAGCAATACCTAAGCAGAATGCGGAGGGGCTGAGAAAGTAGGGAGGGAAAGGGATCTGGGAGACAGGGGGGAGGAAAACCAGGGTGGGTGGGATGAGGCGTTGGAAGTGTGGTGCCGCAGGAGTCACGAAAGGAATTGCTTGTATGCCAGAGAGAAAGTGACTACACATGCCGGATCCAGTGAAATGGATCCTTTTGAAGATTTGTGACGGGTTTTCTGCACACCCACCCACCCTGGCAATTCAAATCACAGATCACATCGGCCTTCATTGACTGAACTGTAAAAAATAATAACCACAAATTTGGTGCTTTCCAGTGTTGCTAGTTTGTTCAAAAACATTGATTCAAGGCGTAGAACCCTATGTATAGCTATAATTTCTACAAGAGATCCCCTTAAAACCACCATCACATGTGTTGCCTTTGCACCCACATCTCTGTTACGTGATTTGTTGGTGGGATTCTTTCCATCCTGTGCAAAAACCATGAATATGCATATTTATTTGTGTTTTTTTTAAAAAGCTTGTTATGTTGACCATAAGAAATTGGTGATGAAAGTGGAGTAACATCAGGACTTAATGCTTTTCTTTTCTAGATGATGATGTCTTGCGTGATGAAGAGTTAGATAAAGAGCTCCTCTGGAACCTTCAACTTCTGTCGGAGGTATTATGGAGAATGCTACTTTTAATGCTTTATTTTTCAACTGTGTACTTGATCCATACTTCGTTTCGGTAAAAACAAATCGAGTACTTTTAAATAAACAAACGCTTTTCTATGCAGAACCTTCTATGTGATGTATACACAGCGGGAAGCCTGTGAGCATTGTGACTGAGAATAAACTGTCTAGACAGAGTGGAAGGCGTTGTGTCAGATTACCCCAGTGCAGTGCCTGCTGTCTTGTTTTGAGCAGTGACAGCTAGATCCTTATTTTATCCTGAAGGACGAGCGGGGAGACAAAAGCTTCCCTATCAAGGTTGCAGCTGCAAGGCTTTAAGTGGGAAAACAGCAGCTGCAGCATTGCTCCCAGATGTTCATCCTGTGGGGAACATAATGGCACATGGAAACTTTTCATTGCCACACCCTTTTCCTTCAGCCCATTGCGACGGATTTCCTTTGGAAATTCACTTCATTCTTCTTCTTCTTTACCTTTATATCCAACTGTTAAACTGAGATGCTCAAAATGGCATACATGCAGTTTGCAGGTGCGGTTGTCTTGCTTTAGCCAAAGCTAGCAGTCCTAAGTTCACTCACGAGGGCAATCCAAAAGGCAAGGTCTGACCAGGGTCTGAAGTCTAATTCTTGGGGCAATGCAAAAGCCAATTCCAGGAGCAGTTCTAGGTGTTGCAGGGGGTCAGACAGATTCAGTTAAGAGCAAAGGGCTCCAATAAAGTCAGGCAAAACTTGCAATGGGAAGATTTGGTGGGGCTGGGTTGGTACCTGGGTCCTATTTAGAGTAGCTGCAGCACTCAAAATGCAAAAGATGCATTGATTTTCTCTTCCAGAGCTATCATTCCTGTGTGCCGCGTTCCTAGTTTGTTGATGATATATTTAATTTCCGATGTTTCAACTCTTTGGCTAGATCACTCGTGTGGATGGGAAGAAGTTGCTGCCGTACAGGGAGCAGCTTTTGAAGATTCTACAGCGAACCCTCCATTTAACCTGTAAGCAGGGTTACATTCTGTCTTGTAACCTACTGCACCACCTTCTTCGTTCTGCTACACTTATCTACCCCACAGAATACTGCAGTGTGCCAGGTGGCTTTGACAAGCCTCTTTCTGAATACTTTCCTATCAAGGCAAGGATTTTAACTTACTTAGGATTAGAGAATTCCCCTTCCCCCCCACCTCTCTCTCTTTCTCTTTCTCTCAAAAAAAATTCTAAACTATTATTTTATTTGTGTTTATTTGAGGATTCACCTAACCCCCCAGCAGCTATGGAAAGTGTAATTGAAAGATGCAGTGCCAATTTTTAACAGAAATTTTACGTTTATGCCATTGCTCTCTCTAGCACATGCCACCTCAAGGGAATGGGCCTTTTAACACACCCAAAAAATTGTCTCTAGAAGTGAAAGCTTAATGTTAAATGCATTGTCGATCAGCTCATTATCTAGGGGCTGCCTCAAGCGATGTCTCTGCACTGTTCTCCACATTGTGTGAAAAGGATGCAACTTCTTTTACTGCATGTGTGCCAGTTCTCCATTGAAGTTATATGCAGCATACTGTCGATCAAAGATTTCTTCTTGTGTATTGTATGGTACTCTGCAGTACAGTTGTACCTCGGAAGTTGAACGCCTTGCGAGACGAACGTTTTGGCTCCCGAATGCCGTAAACCCAGAAATGATTGTCCTGGTTTAGGAACGTTCTTTGGAACCCGAACCTCTGTTGCGGCATTCAGAAGCTGCACCTTGGTTCCCGAACGTTTTGGAAGTCGAACTGACTTCCGGAACGGATTCCGTTCAACTTCCGAGTTACGACTGTTTACACAAAGTGTACCTATTGGTCTTGTAACATGTGAAGCTGCTTGGAGCGCCCAATTTCACACACAACTTTAGGGTGCAAATCAAAAGCTGGCTCCGGTTAATTTTCACCGATTCAAGTGATACCTTTTGTCCATCAGTCCAGATCATTCCCAGGCATGTGTAATGTAATCAGTATAGACAGGAGCAGTTTTCACCATTATGTTGGCATCGTTCCCAGCATGATTGTCAGATTTTACACGCTGCCAGTGTGAGTTGCATGTCCAAAGATGGTTAGGACTGCTTGTCAGTACAAAAAACATAGGGCAAACCTGCTTACTGTGTTAGGCCACAGTGGGTTCATGGCAGCTGACTCTGAAATGATCTCCCACGTCCATCAACTTTAGCCGTTGGTGGTTATTTTGTACAGTCCTAATATACCTGTTATATTTGATACTTCTTTTGTGGAAAAATGGTTGATGCCCAAGGAAGAAACAGCGAAGTATGATATTAAAACACACAAGAATAATAAATCAGAATGTAGTGACAGCAACATTAGTTCTCAATGGAACTAAAAACAGGTGGCAATAAGTTACTGTTTTTAATATGTGGGCAGTAACAGTGTTGTCAACTAGGCAGCAGTGTTTAAGAAAAATAATTTATGCTACCTTGGACTGGCTGAAACCTGGCAATTGAGGGGCCTGCTTTGTCTCTTGAAAAGTCTGTGTAAAAGGAGCAACTCAAGGACTGGTTGCCTGCCTTTTGGCCCTTGACGAAAACGGCACTATTTGTTTGTTTATGCCCCACCCTTTTCCCTGATGGGACTCAAGGCGGCGCACATATAAAAATGAGAGCCAGTAAAATCATAGAAAAAGCAATAATTAAAAGCAATAATAATAATAATAATAATAATAATAATAATAATAATAATAATAATAATAATAATTTATTATTTGTACCCCGCCCATCTGGCCGGGTCCCCCCAGCCACTCTGGGCGGCTTCCAACAAACATTAAAATACATTAAAATATCATACATTAAAAACTTCCCTAAACAGGGCTGCCTTCAGGTGTTTTCTAAATGTCAGGTAGTTATTTATCTCTTTGACATGGGATGGGAGGGTGTTCCACAGGGCAGGCGCCACTACCGAGAAGGCCCTCTGCCTGGTTCCCTGTGGCTTTGCTTCTCGCAGTAAGGGAACCACCAGAAGGCCCTCGGCGCTAGATCTCAGTGTCTAACAATTAAACATTGTTAGAAGTAAAACCACATACACACATAGAATCTATAAAAATCATACGAATAATTACAATAAAAGCAGTTAAAAAGCAGTCAGTTCCCAAAAGCGTAATGGAACAAAAAAGGGTTCATCTGCTGGTGGAAGGACCACAAGGAGGGAGCCAGTGTTTTCTGGAGAGGCAGTTCCAAAGTCTGGGATGTTAACCCTTATTCTGGCTGGAACATGTCCTTGAACTCTGATCATGCCTCTTGTTTGTTTATATGGGAGGTGGAGCCTACTATACAAAGGTAACATTTAAATTATTAGCTCCACCCAGTTTTGCCTATGGTCCCACCCACCACTTGCATGTGGCCATTGGAAGGCTGTCCAGAAGGGATTGTGGCCTCCTGGTTGCTAGTGAGCTTTATTTTCAAAATTTGCTGCAAGGCTCTCCTCTCAGTTATCCCAAACTGTTACCTTCTAGGATATTTGTGTGTGTGATGCATTGCTCTTGCCCAGGGCACGCGGTGCCAACCCTCTTTTGTCTATAGTAAATATTACCCTCATGTGTAACATGTGGTATGTTTACCATTCTCACTAAGTGCGAAATGCGCACTCTTCTCTTGTGTTTACAGGACTGGGGGAAGCCTGGGGATCTATGGAAACTTGACATCCAATGGCATGTTCCTTCAGCCAAAGAGATTGCTTTTTCCTTTGAGTTGCTGGATTCTTTTCTGCAGCCGGAACTTGACAAGCTAGGAAGCTATGCAGATGGAAATCTTGAAATGTCCAGGTTAGTAGAAGTGTATCTGGTGGTTGGGTTTTTCCTCAAGAGTTTAACAGACAGGCGCATTTTGGGTTGGCAATATTTGCACAGGTAGACTGACTGCCAGCTTGCAGAGGGGCTTGGTGGGTGTTCTTCAAACACGATGTGGTTGCAAACATGATCTTTATTGTGCAGTTCGTGTGCATGTACACTTCTTCAGATACACTGAAACAGAAGTCACCAGACCCTTATATATAGTGGGAGGGTGGGGTGGGGTTTTTCTCAGGAGGGCAGTAGGAGATGGGTGATTGGTAAACCTGTTAATGACTACAGGTAGGTAGCCGTGTTGGTCTGTCAAAATCAAAACAAAATAAAAAATTCCTTCCAGTAGCACCTTAGAGACCAACTACCGTATTTTTCGCTCCATAGCACACTCCGGACCATAGTGCGCACCTTGTTTTTAGAGGCGGAAAACAAGAAAAAAAAAATTTTCTGGTTTTCCTCCTCTAAAAGGCTGGGAGGGGCGGCGGAGGGATGCTGCTGGTTCTTCCCCGCCAACCCCGATCGCAAAAACAAGCCTGCTTTGGTGAACGGGGTTGGCGGGTGAGAGAGAGTGAAAGAAAGAAAGAGGGAGAAGGAAGGAAGGGATGAGAGAGAGAGAGAAGGAAGGAAGGAAGGAGTGTGTGAGAGAGAGAGGAAGAGAGAAGGAGGAGGGAGGGAGGAGGGAAGGAAGGAAGGAAGGAAGGAAGGAAGGACAGACAGACAGAAAGACAAACAGACAGACAGACAGACAGACAGAAAGAAAGAAAGAGAAAGAAAGAAAGAAAGACAGAAGGGGTGAGAGAGAGAGTGAGAGAGTGAAAGAAAGAGGGAGAAGGAAGGGGTGAGAAAGAAAAGCCCCATTGCAAAGAAAAGCCCCATTTGCAAAAGGATCAGCTCAAAGCCCTTTCTACAGTTTCCAGACAGATAATCTAATCAGCCAGTCACATGTCGCTGGGGAAACCAACAGCCTCCTCTGCAGGAGGACCTTATCTCTCTTCCCGATCTCTTTCTCTCTGCAGCGACCTTATCTCTCTTCCCGATCTCTTGCTGATCAGCTGTAAAGCGCAGCCTTTCAACACCCCCTTCTCTCTTTGTAAAAGAAAAAGCTCAATCTTCTTTTGGTCCCTGGGCAATTCGGCTCCAGGGACCATGCATTCGCTCCATAACGCGCACAGACTTTTCCCCTTCCTTTTTTGGAGGAAAAAAGTGCGCGTTATGGAGCGAAAAATACAGTAAGTTTGTTCTTGGTATGAGCTTTCGTGTGCATGCACACTTCTTCAGATATCTGAAGAAGAACTCTTAGCGGAGTTCTTAACCTGAAGCATACTTAACCTGAAGCGTATTTAACCCGAGGTACCACCGTAAATGAGTCTGTAACTGCAATAGTCATATTTTCCAGACTTCTGGGATTCAGGAATTGCGTGATTCTCCAAGAGTACCCTCTAGTGGGCATGACAGCAAATAACCCTCTCTCCACCTAAAATTAGGGTTTGCTTCCCTCAAATATTGAAATACATTTAAGATAGCTAATTTATTTATTGTCATTGCACAAGTACAAGCACAACGCTATACAAGTGCAACGAAATTGCATGCCATCCGTAAAAACCAGAAAGAAAAAGGAAAAAAAGCAGCACAAAACACACACACACACCAAAGAAAGCCACACATACACACACATACACCCATCACAGCTCTCCAAGGTCATATTATCTGGTTACAGCATTTAAGATGGTTATAGCTCTTGGGTAGAAACTGTTCTTCAATCTATTTGTTCGTGATCTAATTGTTCTATATCTTCTACCCGAAGGCAGTGGTACAAAAAGACTATATCCTGGATGAGATGGATCCTTTAAAATATTGTTAACCTTTTTAAAGCAACGGGAACTGTATAGTTCTTCCAGAGATGGGAGAGGATGACCAATAATATTTTGGGCTGTGGTTATGACCTTCTGAAGTACCTTCTTCTCTTTAACATTTGCTTTCAGAGATGATGTGCAGCAGTGTCTTTCTATAGTACACAATTGCCTGATCGGGTCCGGGAACATTCTGCCACCTCTGAAAGGAAACAGAGTAGATCACCTGTAAGTAAACTTTGTTTTGCACAGGTAAAACATATATAGAGTGGCCTAGAGAAAAAATCACAGGCTGATACTTGTCAGAAAGGATTGTGTGAAACTTGTATTAAAATTTCCCAACCTGGAGTCATATGTACTCAAAACACCCAATACATCCTATAGTGACTAGTCAGAGAGAGAGAGAGAGAGAGTCATAGTGTTTTTAAGCTCTGCTTTTCATTAGCAAGTTCTTTTCGCACTGGATGCTGGAAAACGTTCTCCTCACCAAAGCCACTGAATAACTGATGGTGCAGTCTATACATAGAACCCTAGAGTTGAGAGGAATCACTGAGATTAATCTAGACAGGGATGTCCAACCAGCAGATTGCGATCTACCGGTAGATCCCCGGCTGATCATGGTAGATCGCGGTATCCTTATCGTATACAAAAAGTGACAAGGAAAAGGCTCAAAAACTCTGTGCAATCCTTCCCCAAGAAAACTCAACAACTCTGGGCACTTCCCTCCTGAAAAAAGCTCAACAATTCTGGGCAATCCACCCACCCACCCACGCTCCTCCTCCCTCCAATGGCAATGGGTAGATCACTGCCAGTTTTTTTTGTACTTGGAGTAGATCACAGTCTCTTGGAAGTTGGACATGCCTGATCTAGACCAATCCCCTACAATGCAGGAATATGCAGCTGTCCCATACGGGGATCGATCCTGCAACCTTGGTATTATCAGCACCATGCTCTAACCGAGCTCTTCCTCCTGCCTGCTCAGAAGTAAGCTGTATTGAGTTCAGTGGGACTTACTCCCAAGTATATGGGCATAGGATTGCAATGTACAGTCGTACCTTGCTTTTTTAACAGCTTAGTTCTTGAATGTTTTGGCTCCTGAATGCCGCAAACCCGGAAGTGACTGTTCAGTTTGCGAACTATTTTTGGAAGCCGAATGTCCGATGGAGCTTCCGGGGCTTCCGATTGGCTGTAGGAGCTTCCTGCTGCCAATTGGAAGCCGCGCTTTGGTTTCCGAATGTTTTGGAAGTTGAACAGACTTCCAGAACGGATTCCGTTTGACTTCCAAGGTACAACTGTACATTGTTTTCTCGTAAAGAAATAATGCCTCCTGCACTTAGTTTTTTGAAATGTGTCTGTTTTGTAGTTGCTATCTCAGGGAATTTGAAGGATATAGTGATGTCTGTGCTACACAAATTTTCATCTGTCCACTCACTGAGCTGTGGCAGGTAATCAGTAATAGACCCGTAGGAAGCTAAGAGGGAAAAGCTTCTCATGTGGAAGAAAACTTTCTCGTAAAGGTGCTGCCATAATTTCCTTATTTAGCACATACCTATTGCCATAGACCTAAACTGGTCAAACATCTCACCAAAATACCATTTGTGGGAATCATTGTTTTTTAAATGCATTTATAAACTGCTGTTTATGTATTATTTTAAGGCTTGTTTATAAAAAATAGAAACATAAAGTAAAATTTAAAAATGCAAACAAAACAAGCAACAGATGAATACTAATTAAAAGTGTTACCAAACTGGTGTCTATCCAAGTTTTTTGTGCTGTCTCTTGGACCCCCAAGGTGGCTCACAAGCATTAAAAACAATAAAACATAACATAGAAGAATCCCAGCAACTGCAGCCTGGCCTGGCCTCTCTGTCCTTGCCAGCTTTCTTAAGGCTTTTATTCAATTACAGAAAATCATAGTAGCAGCTGTTCTTAGCATTCATAAATGTTAACAATAACTAAACGCGGTTGGGAAAAGTGCATCAGATGTTTTGTTTCAACGGTGCGGATGCATTGTATTCCTGCAGGGTACCAAGCCTAGTGTCTTTAGAAGAGATCAAACTCTATACTGGTGTTGACTATGGTAAGTTGGTTCCATATTTTGCATTTTGTGTTGCGTACCAGTACAAAAACTAATCGGCCTGAATTACTCCAGTGTTTGGGACACCTCGATGTACGTGTGTGGCGTTATATCAGACACTGAAAAGGATGGGGAAGTTCCTGTTTACATACCAGGGACATGTGTGCACTGGAGATAGTGTGTGTGTAAATATATGCCTAATGAACATAGGTAGGCACATATGTGTGCCTATGAATCCTTTCGTGTCCTCCATCTAGTACTGTTCGATGCAATCTGCCTTTGTGTTCATTTTTGCATGTCTGGTTTCCAGTGATCTGCATCTTGCAGCATCATGTAACGTAGAGCATAAACACTCTTAAGTAACAACTGGTCTTACCTTGTCTAGATTTGTCAAGAGCAAATTACAGGGAATCCATCAGCAACATCACAAGGAAACTGCTGCGTAAGTGCATTTTTAGTCATTTCTTTTTGTCCTCCTGCACCCGTACTATTGCTTAAGGTTTGTAGTTCACTGCAGATTTTTAATTTTGGCGATGGAAGTGGAAAAAACAGTCAGTCACGATTTATGCTTGCTCCCATTCTTATACAAAGCATTTGAGCTTAAATAAAGTGTCCAGTAGTGTATGAACTAACACTTTTAAGTTGTCCTACTGAGTTGGATTTTCCTCTCTACCATGATAGATTATATACTTGACCATTCGGAGGATGATACAAAGTCTTTGTTTCTCATCATAAAGGTAAAGCCCATAACGTCTGGCATGTTTTCTGACATTTTAAGCTGGGCGGGTGGATTTGCTCTATATAATGCAAATTCTTGTTTTGCAGATCATTGGGGACCTTTTACATTTCCAAGGGTCACACAAGCATGAGTTTGATTCGCGGTGGAAAAGCTTCAACTTGGTGAAAAAATCAATGGAGAACAGGGTTTGTATTTTAGCCTATCTAAACCTAAGTGGCATTTCTGAAGCGTTCAGGAAGAAATTATGGGCTGTGTAGGACCTTAACTTAATATTCATTGTTTATGAAGCAAATTGTAGGTACTTTTTTCAGCACTAACACCCACCCCCTCCGATATTCAGGAAAATATCTTAGCAGTTCACGTTGTTGAAAGAAACGTATTCATATTAATGTCAGGATGTTATCGTACAATCTTTTAGAATAAATGAACCACATTCAGAAGTCAGGGGAGCAGTGCGGGGTGGGGTAAGAATATAGTAGTTGTGCAATAGTTATACTTGGCTCTGTTCAAGAGAATAGGTGTAGGAATTTCCGAGAGGAAAGCTACAGCATGGAAGCCCAGATTACAGACAGATTCCCAAGACACCTTTTGTGGCATGATAAAATCAATGTGAAGGGATGTCGGGTTTTGTTTTTTTATGCATGTAGATTCCCACTTTGGGGCATTCACAAAAAAGTACCGTATTTTTCCCGTCTATAGGACGCCCCCATGTATAAGACCCTCCCCCTATTTTAGGGGATTCAATTTTAGGAAAATGAGGGGAGATGACCCAAAGTTGTTGAGCCTCTCCCCCCATGCAGCTGCGGGCAGGAAACACTTCCTAGATTGTTTCCTGCGCACAGCGGCATCGGGGGGGTTTGTGCTCCCGCCAGCCATTGCGCTCCGATGCCACCACGCGCGGGAAACAATCCAGGGAGCACCCGCCACGCGCAGCAGCATCGGGGGAAGTTGCACTCCTGCCAACGAGTTGGCTGGCGGTGTGCCACTTCTCCCCCCCCCCCAAAAAAACTATCCGTGTATTGGACGACCCCAGTTTTTTGACGTGATATTTGAGTCAAAAAACCTCATCCAATACACGGAAAAATACGGTACCTTGCTATGTTGGAACGTTTTGGGTAAGTGAACTGAATGACATCTTAAGCTGTAACCGGGAAACATCATGAAGTGTTTGCACAGGGCTGAACGGGGGGGGGGGGTTTGTAGGACTGTAATCCATTTGAAGTCAATGCACTGACTTTACCATGTGAACAGTGGTTCTATATATCAAAGTTCTGGTAACTTCTGGAACACCACTTAGAATAGGAGGTTGATGCTGAACTGAACAGCTGTTAATTGCACAGCTGGCAATCGTTGCAGAAGACCCATTGTGAAGCAGGACACCGTTTTGTGAATCTGTACTTTCTGAGAAAATTTGCCCAACTGTATGCATTTGATGGGCAGCAAAGGGGGAGCGGGTGGCGCTGTGGTCTAAACCACTGAGCCTCTTGGGCTTGCTGATCAGAAGGTCGGCGGTTTGAATCGGCGCAATGGGGTGAGCTCCTGTTGCTCTGCCAGTGTTAAACACTGTAAAGCAGCAGCTGATGATCTCACCTGCGAGTTGCCATCTTTCTTTGTTGCTAATCAGTAGGAGATACTGAGGAAGATGGACTGAGAAAATGAGGAAAAAGCAGGAAGCTGGTTCCGAACATGTATCACTGTTTTCGTGCACTTAATGGGTTTGCTTCCTTGTTTTCAGCTTCAAGGCAAAAAACAGCATATCAGAGCACTGCTGATTGACAGAGTCATGTTGCAGCACGAGGTAATGCGCCTTTCTTTACAACCAGTGTTTGTTTGTTGGTTACCTTTGACTTTGAAAAATGTTGAAGCATGTTGTTCTTTAAGCATGTTCCTTACATTTATAACGTGAACACACGCAAACGCACGTATATTCTAATTTAGCCTTTTCTGTTTAGCTAAGAACACTCACGGTTGAAGGCTGTGAGTACAAAAAAGTACACCAAGACTTGATCAGGGACCTCCTGCGTTTGTCCACAAGTTCATACGGCCAGGTAATCATATGTTGGGTGTGTCAATTTTCGGCAGTCAGGGTGTTAATGGGGTTGGCTTTCAAACTGGTGTTTTCAGGTAATACAGTTCTGTTCTGTTTTTAGGGCAAAAACATAAGGCACTGTGTGCTAGCTTTCTTCTTGTCAATGATATTATTTCGGTTTGGCAAAAGACTGGCCACTTTTTCAACCACTGCCATTCTCGCCAGGAGCAATCACGCCAGCTCTGTTAGGGTTTGCCATATTTCAAAAAGTAAAAACCAGGACACCCCGAAAGTTGTTGAATAAAGGGGGGAGAAAGACCAGGAGATGGGCAATGTACACAAGGCAGTTCCATTCACATGGCGTAGGGATTGCCCATCTCCTTATCTGCAGATGCTTGGCTAATGCAGGCTTCCTTAAACTCGGTCCTCCAGATGTTATGAGACTACAATTCCCATCATCCCTGACCACTGGTCCTGCTAGCTAGGGATCATGGGAGTTGTAGGCCAAAAACACCTGGAGGGCCGAGTTTGAGGAAGCCTGTGCTAATGGCTAGTGGTTCCTGCCCCTCGTGGCATAATCCAAAGGGGAAGACTCATAAAATGCCAGGAGTCAGCCTGAAACGCAAGCAAGTGCAGAAGAACATTCATTAATTGAAATTTATAGTTCCTGTCTTCAGCTTTTGTGCAACTGTCTGTGTTTTTTGTTTCTTTAGGTCAGAAACAAAGCTCAGCATGCATTCTTCACAGCCCTGGGGACTTACAACTTCTGTTGCAGGGACATCATTCCTTTGGTTCTGGAGTTTTTGCGGCCAGATGGGCACGATGTCACCCAGCAGCAGTTTAAAGTAAGCCAGGCGCTTCTTCAGTCTCTTCATAGGCTCCTGTTTTGTATTATGAGATGCACATATTAATGGGCTTGTGAAGTTGTGCTGGCATGATTTTGAAGTGGTGGCATGACTTGTAAGTAGCAGTATGTAGTGAATTGCAGCAATCATGAAAAACAAATGACACTAATGTCAGTGTACTGAAGACTTGCCTTCTCCCCTGAATCTAATGTGTTTCCCACGTTCTTCAGAGACTGCCATTTTATTAATACCTTCTGCAAACCCTGAGCCCAGACACCTTTCTAAATCATTGTAACATGGACTGGTTTGAATGTGGGGTGAGATGGGAGGGTAGAGTTTGTCCAGTAGAATGGGCTCAAGGAACTTAGTCTTCCTTATTTATTTAAACCCTTAGCTATGAAATGATTTAGATTGGATGTGGTAACAAATGGACTGAGTATTTTTACTCTGCTGTTCAGCTGAAAATATGAAGCCCAGAGTGGCTTTCACGAGATACGATATAAAACACGCCACAAAGGAAAATGGGATGACAAGGGAAACAACATGAGGAAAACAACCAATTCTTTAAAACCACATTCATTCCATTAACTGTTTTCCCTCAACTTTTTGCATGAGTTGGGGGCTTGTGGGATTGAGAGACGTGCAACTGCAAATATCTCCTCTTTTCCATTTAGTTGTGAAGAAAAATATTATCTGAATGCAGAGCAATAGCTTAAAGGAACAAGCTTCTGCATTGTGTCTGCAGCCTTGGAAGAGTGAAGCAAGTGCTTCTAAGATGAAAGAGCTGCTTTTAAAAAGTAATGTCAGAAGCATATGGGGTGTAATTCAGCATCGCGGTGTTATGGACATTCCGTTATGCAAACGTTGCAGCTTACCAGATAGAATTATCTCCCTGCACATTGTTCTGGAGATTTTCTTAAACCCCTCCCCCCAAAAAGCCAATTTTGGGTATGCAGAGTGGTGGGAGCCCCATTATGCAAGCAGAAGTCCTTGCACAGGGCTTCTGCTGATGGGGCACATTAGGAACCCTGTCCCTATTGAGTATGCTGCATATTTACTGTTAGGTAAAATGATGCAGGAACTTTTCCTTGCCGCTGCCTCATAGAATAAATCACTTAAATTAGTGTTTCTGAAATGACAACTGTACAGACAACTCTGTAGGCACCTAACAGTACACATACTTTACTGCAGTTCTTTGAAGCTATACTATCAATTCTAGGTTAATAATTGTGTCCTCAAACCTCTTTTCTGTAGGGTGCCTTGTATTGCCTTCTTGGAAACCACAGTGGGGTGTGTCTGGCAAATCTTCATGACTGGGACTGCATTGTCCAAACCTGGCCTGCAATAGTCTCTTCTGGACTTAGCAAAGCAATGTCTCTGGAAAAACCATCCATAGTCCGACTATTTGATGACCTTGCGGAGAAGATTCATCGGCAGTATGAAACAATTGGATTGGATTTTACAGTAAGCATGAAAGATCTACTTCACTAAGCAACTGTTAGGAATAACTGGATGAAGGGATTGCCAGCAGTTGCCTAATGATCCTGGAACCCAGTAGCGGCATGTGCAAGTCTTGAGGGTGGGCCACCAGGGCCAATCGAACTGGGTTCAAGGTAGTGCTTCATTCATTCTTGCTTCCAACGTTACGCTGGCAGAGTGATTGCCGTCATGAATGAAAACCGTTTGCATGCTAGGCAACCAAGTAATTTTTGTGCACAAAAATTAAGCAGCTCCCACGGGATTCATGAAACTGGGGGCTCAGGACAGTATGCCAGCAGAGAAATGTGTACCAGCCGCTCATCACAACTGATTTACCATCCAGAATAGACCCCGCACGGTTTTTGTGTTCCTGCTGGATGATTGTGCTGCCAGTGGTAATGCACAAAATGGGCCAAATAGGCTTACATCTAGTGCGGGGCTTGCTATGGAATGGATGTGCTACAGTCAAGGAGCTTCCAGATCAAAGCAGCAGGCAATTGCTGCGTTTTCATGGGTGACGCATCAGCAGGTCTTTGTAACCCGCTCTGGGAGCCTTTTTTGGTTGAAAAGCAGAGGGAAATACCACAGGGACCCGTGAAGAGGCATGTGTGAGGCCCACACTTTAAACCCCTGTCTGCACTTACCATGGAACTCACAGCCCAGATACTGTGGGAAGCACATAGCTGAACACCCATGTACGTGCAGCAGTGGTGACTTGTGGAGCTACTCGGAGCAGGAAGAAGCCTTCATGACACTGTGTACACAGTCATATGAAGGATGAGCATCTCTATTTTGCTATGTGTTGGGGAGCTGCAGCTAATGACAAGGTGCCTCTACAGAAACAGAACATTTGGATGATTGTTATACGAGGTGTTTCTGGCAGGGATGCGAAAATATCGTAACTTTTAAAGCATTTGTGCAGTTACAGTTTTCAAAAAGGCCAAATTCCTTTGGGAGAGTGGAGAGGAAGATGCAGTGCACAGATACGTAGATCAGGGGTCAGCAAACTTTTCAGCAGGGGGCCGGTCCACTGTCCCTCAGACCTTGTGGGGGGCCAGACTATATTTTTTTTGGGGGGATGAACAAATTCCTATGCCCCACAAATTACCCAGAGATGCATTTTAAATAAAAGGACACATTCTACTCATGTAAAAGCACGCTGATTCCTGGACCGTCCGTGGTCCGGATTTGGAAGGCGATTGGGCCACATCCGGCCCCCGGGCCTTAGTTTGGGAACCCCTGACGTAGATGATCACAAAAAGTGAGGAATGATGCTCCAAGTAGGGGCTAGGATTACTGGGCTTTTGGAATATTCATCCAAAAGCAGTATTATTCATTTGATAGACTGAATATATATTTTTGAGAGTTTTTTTTTATGTGGCAGTGAAGGTCTTTTGAATCCATAAAACATCACATGTTCCCCTAGGGAGGGATGTCCTTGTTCTGTCTGAGACTTCATTTGCATCTCCCTTCTTTGCCAGGTTCCGGAGAAATGTGTTGAGGTCGCTGTCCTCATGCAGAAGTCGGGGGTTCTGCAGAACAACTGGACGAGTCTTAGTTCAGAGGAGCTTCAACACGGAATTCAGCGACAGAAAGAAAGGAATGCTGAGTCCTCTCAGTAAGTGCACCGGGGCCAAAGTATAAAATAACACTTTATTTTACTTAACTTTGCAATGATATGTCTCAACTATTCATTTTATTTTGCAGTAAAATAAGAAAATAGCTAGATATTTCACTTTTCCAGAATGTATATAAAGCTTCATTTGCTGTTAATCAGTCTTTGCCTCTTTTGCCTCTAAAAAACAAAACAAAAAAAAACAAATCTAATCTAATGACTGTCTTGTCTATTCATGAACACTTCAACATGTCTTTTTTTTTTCCAAATAATTTTTATTGGTTTTACAATTTAAGCCTGGCCCTTTTCCAGGCCAGGTCACATTCATGTACTAACATTTTCTTATGACTTCCTCACATCCACCCCATTGTTTCCATATTTTTGAAATTCCAAATCTAGACAGGTTCCTAATTCATCTTCTATTACTTCCTCCTCTAATATTGAACTTTTACATTAACTTACATCCTCCTCAGCATACTTATATTGTACTTCAAATACATATTTCCCTTCCGCCTCCCCTCACTCCCTGGGTGCATAGCTTTGATATTAACTCTTTTATCTTATCCTTAATCATATATAATCTTAATATTGTCTCTTGTTCGTTCCTTTGCCGTGTCCATGGTTCTTGTCCTCAAATCCATATTACGAAAAGTGCTTCCATAATGTCTTTTACCCCACACCAGTCGGTTCTGCAGACCAAAACCATTGTCTCTCATGAGTGGTATCTTCCATAGTCCCAGACCAAATTTCCACTTGCGTGATCAGGCCTTTTGAGTCTTTTTCCTGCTGCATTCTGTTGGATTTAATTTTGTTGGTTTTTCTTATGGTTGCTTTCTTATTGCTGCGTTTAACAGCTTCATTTGTCCTACGTTTCTGAAGTTTCTTCTTGCAGCTAGATGCTATTGATCTCTTTTCCTGTTTTTTGGCCTTGACACAAGAGTCCCCCTCCTTTTTCAGTTGAGCGTCCAATTTGGCATGCACTTTATTTAGACTTTGCCTTATCTTGTTGGCGGAGTCTCAAGTTTCAACTCTCCACTCCTCCAGCACTTCCAAAATTTTCCACAAGTTTACGTCACATTCATCCACCATGTTCCGGAACACAGCTTCCCACAGTCCAAAATCACTTTTTAAAATTCCTTTTCAGTAAATCCATTAATCCAAATAAATCCACTTACCTGTCACTTTTCCTCTTCCCCTCAGCTACCCCCAAGACCAGGGGTGGTGAATGGGTTGAGTCTCTATTACATGATATATCTTATGTTGCAAGTTAAATGCCTCGGTAGCAATTTCCTGTTTCAATGTCTCAATGGCAGGGGACGGACCTCCGTATTTAAGTCCCAAGCCAGCCACTAATTAGTGCCTAATTAGCGCTTTTACTCACTTTTCCAATTGTTGTTTTGGAGAAATCAGCGCGCTCAGTAGCAGACAGTCTCGCAGCTTCCTCCGACGGGGTTGTGATCCTGGAGCTCCGCCTCCCGCTTGCGCTCGGGAGCCCTTGCACGGGTCTCCCGGGGAGCAGGAACGGCGTTGCGAGCTCAGACGGATCCTAAGACCCCGGGACACTTCTCCCAGGGGTTTTGGGGGCCGCGGCGCTGGCGCGGGCTCCCCTTTTCCCGGTCGGAATGGGGAATGTCACAAGCTACATGTCCCCCCGACCGTCCGCTCCGGCGCGCCGACCGGAAGTCAACATGTCTGTCTTTGGGTTGATAGACAAACTGGAAAATGTGGTTTTAAGTTTAAATTTTTCTTGCAAGGCACCTTGTGGCAAGTCTTTCATATGCAGCGGCTGCCACAAAGAATTGTATTATTTTAGCAGGTAGCAGAAACAGAGGAGGCACGCTGCATGTTATTAAGGTCCTAAATGTGATTAATATCGGAATGTTTCTTTTCATTTTCAGAAACTATGAAAACCTGATTAACAAACTGTTAGATTGTGTGGATCAAAGAAATCTGTAAGTATGTGTGTTTCCTTTCCAACATGTAAATCGTGCTCTGGCTTTGAGAGACTTTTAGACAGGATTGTGAGATTATGTGATTCTTTTCCCAATCCCCATTCTAAATTCTGTGGCAGAGAAAACAGTTTTCTTTCAAGGTTTCTGTTCGTATAAAAGGGAATCAAAAGAAGATTCAGCCCATATATTTTGACACACGACAGTACCACTCCCCCACAGGTCCTACGGGATCAGAGCTGAATAATGTGATAATTTAACTCAGGGATGGGGAACCCGTACCCTCCCCAAATGCTGTTGGACGCCAAACACCTACCAGCCCTAGCCAGCTTGACCAAAGGTTAGGGATGATGGTAGTCCTACAACATGTCATACGGTAGATCCTCTATCCCTCCTTTAGCTAACAAATTCTGATGGTTTTGCTCTATAGCTACTTCTGAGTAGATTGCATTTTTGTTGTAAATTGTCTGAAGATGGATCATGTATAATAATAATAATAATAATAATAATAATAATAATAATAATTTATTATTTATACCCCGCCCATCTGGCTGGGCTTCCCCAGCCACTCTGGGCGGCTCCCAACAGAATATTAAAAACACGATAAAACATCAAACATTAAAAACTAAACAGGGCTGTACCACCTCTTGACTCTTCATGTTTTTCTTTTTAAAAATGTCCTTATCTTGAAGTAAATCCTCAACTCGTTGAAAGTCCTCGTACGTATCTCATCCCTTTTCTTTGGGCATTATAGAAGGCTGCAGAAGTGTTCACCTTTCAAATACTGTTGACATTCTTCATCTTTGGGGATTTATTTTTTTTAATAATTTGGAAACTTCATGCCTTTAAGTACATTATGATAAATCGTATCTTACAATCTTACGCAGGAGTTCGGTTCCAGTGGTTCAGTGTATAAGCAAAACCGTGTATACTCAAACCATTGGAATTGAACCCCTGTGTGAGCATCCTGAGGCTTCCAAACTGGCTGCAGAAGCCCTGGGATGCTCTTGCGAGATCTTGTGGAAGCATCCCAGGCCCAGTGAGTTGGGGGAGCCTTCCTTCCTGAGTAAGGCCCTCCCCTCGCAACGACTCTGCATTTAATTTGTGGGATTTCAAACAGCCGGCCTTCGACTGCATATAGTTGAAATTGTGCAAGTTAAATGTGTATAAGATGCGATCGTGTGGATATTAGAATTGCATCTATCTCCACTACCACACACACCACCTTAAAATTAGAGCTGTTGTAGTCCAAATGAGAGTTGGGCCTCTTGTGTGAAAACGCTGGAGTGGAGAGCTGTTAACAGTGGCTAGAGGAATTGGTTTGGCTCTAAATTGTGCTTGATAACTGCATTCATTTACTCTGTCCAAAAGGGCTATTTGATTGCATTTCCTCCCTTTCCTCCTCAGCCCTTGGAAGTTTGAGCACATTGGCGTCGGTTTTCTGTCCCTGCTGTTAAGAGACGACAGGGTGCTGCCTCCGAGAGCCATAAAATTCTTTGTGAAATGTCTCAACCACGACGCCCTAGTGGTTCGCAAGGTAAAAAAAATGGTAGATGGATTTAAATGGTTGGTTGCCAGTTCTGATTCCATTACTGTACTCTTAACCCAAAGGCAGAGTCACATGATTGCTTTTGCACATGTCAAAGTGATATTTGCCGCTGTTGTTGTGAATGAGGCTAGTATGCATTTTGCTTCCATGTCCTGGGCAAAGGTCAGGCTTGGTGGACACATGCTGGCTTGCTGATTTGCCCAGTGTGCAAAGGAAACCACTTTGGATAACAAGCACCACTGACATTTCTTTTGGACTTCCACTGCAGCCCAGAGTGAAGGCATGAATTAAAGGTAAAGGTACATGTACCCCTGACCATTAGGTCCAGTCGCGGACGACTCTGGGGTTGCGTGCTCATCTCGCTCTATAGGCCGAGGGAGCCGGTGTTTGTCCGCAGACAGCTTCCGGGTCATGTGGCCAGCATGACTGAGCCACTTCTGGCAAACCAGAGCAGCGCACGGAAATGCCGTTTACCTTCCTGTCGGAGTGGTACCTATTTATCTACTTGCACTTTGACGTGCTTTCAAACTGCTAGGTTGGCAGGAGCTGGGACAGAACAACGGGAGCTCACCCTGTCACAGGGATTCGAACCGCCGACCTTCCGATTGACAAGCCCTAGGCTCAGTGGTTTAGACCACAGTGCCACTAATTGAAGGCATGAATTAGGCCTTAATAAATTGTTACCAAATCATGGGACACGGGTGGTGCTGTGGTCTAAACCACTGAGCCTCTTGGGCTTGCCGATCAGAAGATTGGCGGTTTGAATCCCCGCAATGGGGTGAGCTCCCGTTGCTCGGTCACAGCTCCTACCAACCTAGCAGTTCAAAAGCACGCCAAAAAAGTGCAAGTAGATAAATAGGTACCGCTCCGGCGGGAAGGTAAACGGCAGAAGCAGCTTAGTCATGCTGACCACATGACCTGGAAAAACTTTCTGCGGACAAACGCCGGCTGCCTCAGCCTGTAAAGCGAGATGAGCGCCACAACCCCAGAGTCGTCTGCGACTGGACTTAGCTGTCAGGGGTCCTTTACCTTTACCTTTTTAAATCGTTACATAGGCATATGCCTTACACTAGGTCAGACTAATTATACATCTAGCCTTAGTACTGTTTGCTCTAACTTACAGTGGCTCTCCAAGGTCTTAAGGAGATGTCTTTTCCATCACTTGTTGCTTGGTCATTGGATGCCAGGCATTGAAACCAGAGCCTTCTGTTTATGAGATTTTGTTGAAGGTTTTTCATAATAAGATAAAAGAAACTAATCTAAATATAAACAAAAACAGAGGGAAAAGAAAGCACCAAAGGAAAACCAAAAGATAGAAGAAAAGAAATAAGGAGAGAAAATGGAAAAATAAAAAGTACTTCCAATTTTCCGTCTGTCAGTCGCATGAAAAAAAATACTCAAAATATTAACTCAAGAATGGCATCCAACTGATCTGCTTTCTGTTAGGCAATATTTTTCACAATCTTCCAACCCAAATGAATCATATTAATTTACACAAAAAGTCCAAAAGGGGTTCTCCAACCTGGAGCCTTCCCCATGCAGGACACATGTTCCTCCACTGAACTCTAGTCTCTTCCTCACTGAGCCACAGGAAGCATATGGTGAACCATTAGGAGAAAATAAATGAGAAGAGTAGTGGGTCAAATTTCGTGCTATGAGGGGGGAGTCCAGCTTTTATGCTTGCTTTTTTGGTTACTCAAAGCTGCTGGGTGAACCAGAAAGTTATTTTCCTTGGGATGGGATGAAAATGTGGGTGCAGATTGTTTTGGAAGGACACCACTTCTCCAGGCACCACTTGATCAACAGGCAGGAGTCCATTCTTTGCGTAGTTCTGTAATATTGGTCGTGAGGAAGGTAGGACAGCTTTGTTTTTTAAGATAGCAATGAAGCAGTTGCTTGCACTGAATTTTTAATTCCATGAGCCGGCATGGTGTAGAGTGGTTAAGAGCATGGACTCGTAATCTGGTGAACCGGGTTCGCTTCCCCGCTCCTCCACGTGCAGTTGCTGGGTGACCTTGGGCTAGTCACACTTCTCTGAAGTCTCTCAGCCTCACTCACCTCGCAGAGTGTTTGTTGTGGGGGAGGGAGGGAAAGGAGATTGTGAGCTGCTTTGAGACTCCTTAAGGGGAGTGAAAGGTGGGATATCAAGTCCAAACTCTTCTTTTCTTTTTCTTTTAAAAAAGATGGCGATTTCTGCTGTGGCTGGCATCCTCAAGCAGCTGAAGAGGCCTCACAAGAAGTTGTCCATCTGCCCATTCCAAATCAGTAAGTGTCCTGAACAAAAAACAGTTGCAAGCATCGAGTTGCTTTTTCCCCATGAAGTTTTTATTTAGTGTGTATATGTGAACTATGTGCTGTGTTATAGGGGGTGGCAGATTTCAAGCTTGCAGGATCTATTTTTCTTTCTACTGGAACCCTAAGATCTATCATTCAGAGCTGGGTACAAAATGGCGGCTTGGGGATGGTTGGAGACAGTTGCGTGCTTCACTCATTGAACCGTACCCTAGAGCAGGGAAAGTGGGGCCAGGTAATGTAGGGCCCTCCAGAAGTTGCTGGTTATCGCAGCTTAAAATCTTTCCAAGAGATCTTTGCTGCAGGGAGTTTTGTCCCCTGTAAAGTGCCAAAGATGGAACCCTGCCGCCTTCCCAAGGTGGTAAATCTTTGTGTTCTTCAGCCACAAACGGCAAGGGTTGAGCTAATTTTCAGTAAAGCCCATGGTAATATTGAACATTTTGATGGGCTTTTTATACTTGTGCTTGCTTTTTGTTTTAATTATTTTGATTTTAAGAAGTAAAGAGAAGTTGGGATCGTAATGCAGGTTTAGTGATTTTATTGTCATTTGAAAGCAAACTGCATGGCTTTCCTTCATATAGAAAAGGTAGATTGCCCAAGAATTTTCAGATTTCCTCTGGAAATTCATGCAAAAAGGGAAGGGTGGGGGGAAATGGTATGTACACAAATTCTTAAAACTATCTGTCTTGTTAAAAAAAAAAAGCTGATAGTCTTATACTGTATGCTTCCCTGTGATCCTCGGATGAAGGGCGGTATATAAATTTGATAAAGAAATAAAATAGTTCCAATCACAGGAACTCTCTACCTTAGAACGTATCTATACCATCAGGTGCCACAGAAAGGCATTAGATATATCAAGAGACCCATCGCACCCTGGTCACCGTTTCTTTGAGCTTCTGCCATTGGGACGGAGATACAGAATAATGAAGGCGAGAACGAGCCGTCTCAAGAACAGTTTTTCCTAGAGCAATTTTGGCCTTAAATGGAAACTCTGGACTCTGAAGTCATCTTATTTTATTTGTTATATTGTTCTGTATTGTATTGTGTTTATCAGTATTTTTAAATTATGTGGAGTGCCTTATTTGAGTTGATATACCAACCGAGGAATTTCGTTGTTCACGTGAGGGGACAATGACAATAAAGATTTATTCTATTCTATTCTATTCTAACAGTTGCTTTCTTTTTGTGTGTGTGTGAGCAGGTGGAGCCCCTCAGCTTCCTGAGATCAGGGCCGGCGACAGACCTGACAACCAGTGGCTGCATTATGACAGTGCAAGGTTACCAAAGACTAAAGAAGCTTGGGAGGCCTGCCGTTTCGTGGAGAAAACACACTGGGGTTACTACACCTGGCCTCGGTAAGTACTGGCTTGTTTCTCCCCCCTCCTCTGGTGAACCTGGAAGGGACTAGGGCACAGATGGGGAACCTGTAGCTCTCCATGTGTTCCATCATCACTGACCACCGGTTGTGCTAGTGGAGGCTGATGGGAGTTGGAGTTCAGTGATTTGTGGAGGGCCACATGTTCCCCATTGCGGGACTTAAAGCTCCCTTGTTGCCTCTGCCAACAGCCTTGTAACTGTTGTCTTGCTGGTATAACAAACAACTACTACTACCAGTAGTACTTACATCCAGCCCATCTGATTGAGTTGCCCCATCCCTCTGGAAGGCTTCCAACATAATAAAAACACAGCAAAACCTCAAGCATTGAAAACATCCCTATACTGGACTGCCTTCAGAAGTCTTCTAAAAGTCAAGATAGTTGTTTATTTCCTTGACATCTGATGGGAGGGCATCAGGCCCTCTGCCTGGTTCTCTGTAACTTCATTTCACGCAGTGAGGGAACCACCAGAAGACTCTTGGAACTGGACCTCAGTGTCCGGGCTAAATGATGCCGGTGGAGACGTTCCTTCTGGTATACGGCAGTATACATACTCTGCTTATTCTTGTTTTGGGGCAGCAGCGACCTTATTTCTCCAATATACCTTTTAAACATATTCAGCTCTTTGGAGTTTGATCTTATCTGTCTACCTAACACATTTTGCTACAGTGAGTTGCAGTGGGGGTCTAAATTTTGATTTGGCCATGCTACCTTTTTAAAAAGAACATGTTTGAGCTCTGTAGAAGTTTGCCTCCCTTTGTCATTGCTATACTGGAACAAGGATCCAGGAAATGCTGTACCTACATTTTTTGTTCAAAAATATTGAAATTTATCTTGCTTTTTTTCTCTCTCTCCACAATTCTAGAAATATGGAGATTTATGCTTCTGCTCAAGAGCAACCAAAGCTTGGGAGGAGTAGAGATGAGCTTTCAGAGGTGAATGTGATATTTTAGAACTCCACTGAAAGTATTTTCTTGGACTGATTAAAGCTTGAGCGTATATATTTATTCCTGTTGTGATTGTATATGTTTGAACAATTCCAAAGCCCAAATGTGTAATCTGGATTCCACATAGAGCCTAGGCAAAATAAGAATGCAATTAATGACTTCCCTGTACACCAAAGAACTTTTTGGTAAGCTCCATGGTTATTCTGATTGTGTTTCACGTTATCCTGCCTGACCCCCAGCATGGTGCTTCAGTTTATAAATGATAGATGTAATAGCTTGATTATTTTCCCTCATGGGAACATTAGTTAAAAGCAGCTGCTACACAGGTTCTCTTGAGTGTGTTTTTAACAAGAATTGCAACATGAAGCGATTCTTGCATGGACCATTATAGAATCTAATTTATGTCACCCAGTGCACATGTAAAAAGAAGTCATAAGCAATGGCTTGCCATGAATTAGTGTTACTTGTTGCCCATTTGTGCCTGACCTTCAGTTTCCTTTCCCAAGCCGGGAGGAAACAAACCAGGACGCTGGCTTAGCGTTACATGCAAACCAGCACTCACAGTTTGTTTCTCTCCATATAAGCGATGAGCAGCTTACCATTCAAAAAAAGTGAATGATTTCTGGCCACCTGTGGATGCCTTGGCTATTACTTTACTTCAAAGGTAGCCAGCTTGGTGCTCTCCAGATGTTATTGGACTGTATTTCCCAGCAGTCCCAGCCTGGATCACCAGTAGTCAGGGGTGATGTAGACCAAAAAATTATCTGGAGCATACCATGTTAGCTACACCTGTTTTCAGTGCACCACACTGGTTTACGAAGCATGTGGGTTGTCTTGTCAACTCAAAATTATTGCTGAACCGAGGATGGGAAGTTAGCAAAAGGAAAAGCATTGCTGTAGAAAGCTACACAAGGTCTTTCAGAGCTTAAGATTTAAGAGTATTTTGTCCTTGCCAGGATTCTGAAAGTCTTGCAGTTCTTCTAATGAGCATGGAAAAATGAAGCTGTTTAAAAGGTTGTCAATTGAGTTGCAGCAACTGATGTCCTGGCTCTCATTAATTTCACAGGAACCCAGATTTCTATCAGTATTTGCACAAAATGCAGCTGCTTTGAAATGAGCTGAACTCGTGAATAATGTTTCCTTTGACCCAAAATGCCTGTTTTTGTTAAGGTGTCACATATCTGAGACCATAAACTATGCAGACTCTTTTTTCCAGGACGACGGCTGACTGTTGTATGAACCAAACAAGGCCTTTTAGTTTCATTGTGCTCTTGTTTCTTTTTTTTTTACAGGCGGAGCAGATCATTTATGATCATTTTTCTGATCCAAAATTTGTTGAGCAGTTAATCAAGTTTCTTTCTTTAGAAGACAGAAAAGGAAAGGATAAATTTAATCCTCGCAGATTTTGCCTCTTCAAGGTAACTAGTTATCTATTTCTTTGATTAGCTACACCTTCTAGAAAATGATAAAATCCTTGGTGAAAAGCTCTATAATATATGACCCATGCAGTTAAACTTCTGTATTCCGCATATTGGTCCAGTTTGGACAATTGAACCAAGGTCTCCTAAACCATGGTTTATGAAGCTGTGAATGAGTGCCATGACCAAGTTGTCCTTAGCCCCTCTGTTAAAGGGAGGTGGCGCTGTGGCCTCTTGGGCTTGCTGATTGGAAGGTCAGCAGTTCGAATCCCCACGACGAGGTGAGCTCCCGTTGCTCTGTCCCAGCTCCTGCCAACCTAGCAGTTTGAAAGCACACCAGTGCAAGTAGATAAATAGGTACTGCTGTGGCAGGAAGGTAAACAGCATTTCCATGCACTCTGGTTTCCGTCACAGTGTCCCGTTGCGGTTTAGCCATGCTGGCCACATGACCTGAAAATCTGTCTGTGGATAAATGCTGGCTCCTTTGGCTTGAAAGCGAGATGAGCACCGCAACCCCATAGTCGCCTTTGACTGGACTTAACCATCCAGGGGTCCGTTACCCCCCCTTTTTTAACCCCTCTATTCTTCTCTTTGCTTACCTCTTTGGAGCTTATTTTCTGACTTATATTGAACCAGAGTTTTCATTTGCGGACAACCCAGAATCTGCTGTGCTTATATTCATTGTATTGCCTTCTGTAAGACTTACATGTGGGGAGGGGGAGGACTCTACAGCCACAGCAGGTGGTCTAACTTTCCAATGGTTTGACTTCCTTCCTGATGGCAAATTCTTTCTATTGTCTCTTGTGGCAGGCGGATGCCCACTTAAAAAGAGACCCTATAAAAGTGGCAGTACTGTATATGCTTTTGGGGAGCTTGCTTGCAAATATATTTTGAGGGAAATGTTGATAAATATAATTTCATGCACCTATGTAGGCATGTGCAAATGCAGGGGGGGTTCTCTCTAATTCCGGGGGGGGGGGGGTTGGCACAGAACTGCAACACTTCCAATACAGCTCCCTGTTGCTTTTCTCTCATTCATGGCTTATGCATCTTTTAAAGTTAAGACCAGTACAGTGGTACCTCTGGTTGTGAACTTTACTCGTTCTGGAGGGCCGCTCTTAACCTGAATCCGTTCTTAACCTGAGGTACCACTTTAGCTAATGGGGCCTCCCACTGCTGTCGTGTGATTTCTGTTCTCATCCTGAAGCAAAGTTCTTAACCTGAGGTACTATTTCTGGGTTAGCGGAGTCTGTAACCGAAGTGTTTGTAACCTGAGGTGTTTGTAACCCGAGGTACCACTGTATCCTAATCTATGTCTATAGCATGCCTTGTTTTATTTTTTAATACAGTACAACTTTGGAAAGTGTGCATTGTATTAATGGATGGGAAAGTACCCCTTTTGATTATATTTTTCATGCGTTTTCTAGAATTAACACCTTGGAACAGTTAGCAGTTGTGCAAGCCCTTTCCGTAAAAGTGTAAAAGTGGCGAGTTTAAAACTAAACCATGAGTCTTGTTTTAACAGGGCTTGTTCAGAAACTTTGATGATGCCTTCTTGACTGTACTGAAACCCCACTTAGAACGTTTGGCAATAGATTCTCATGAAAGTCCCCAACGATGCATAGCTGAAATTATAGCTGGTGTGATAAGAGGATCTAAGCACTGGACATTTGAAAAGGTAGTGTGTACTTTGCTTAATTTTTGCAAAAACGAAACAGCTGCATATGCACAAGCATTACCATTTTCTCACCACCACACCACCCCGTTTGTCCCCCCCACGCTGTCCACCAAATATGATCCGGAGGGTTGTGGAAACCCCTAGAACAGATTTAGGGAAAGTACCATTGCGCAACCAGAGAGTCTTGTGCTGACGAAACTACTTTCTCAGTGCTTTGTTGAATGTAACCTATATTTATTTAGGTTATTTTTTTATACTACACTTCATCATAAGTGTCACAGGGTGGTGTAGAACAACAAAAAATACAATAATTAAAACCAGTGCACACAGAATGTAAACCTATGAAATCCCAAGCTACCTTGAATTCCTGAGGAAGAGTAGTATATAAATAATAACAGTTTTAAACTTTCAAAGAAATCATGGATTTTTTTGAAACCCGCTGCACCCATGGTCTAAAAGTTGTACATTGATATTAATTGGTTTCTGGGATTTCCTAAATAAACACATGGAATTGCTAAAGTATATTTACCCCTTAGTATCAGAATCATGAGTAGCTGAGATTAAGAATGTACTACTGTTTATTCTCTGATCCTTTAAGGTTGGCCATTTGCCCAAAATATTAAGGATTCCATGTTCTTGGTTTTGGGTTCCTCCAGATCTTAGGCTGCAGAGATTCTGACAGGAGCTCTATTTCAGATTTCCATTCTGGCCATTACCTTGCCACATCCTTGTAAGGAATTAAATTTGAGTTGAATTTTTTCTTTTGTTTTTAAATGAAACTTAAGCAGTATCTGAGCAGTATGCAAGAAAACAAAATACAGCAGCAGTGCTAAGAGAGAGTCCCATGTGTCATATGTAGAGGGGTGGCTCAAGGTGTTTCAACACCTGAGATGAAATGACCTGCTGCCACCCCCACAATGAGAGAGCAAACTCCATAAGAAGACTCCCCCGCTGGGCAGGGGGAAAGAGGAGGTCATTTCTGGATGCCCCCTCCCACCCGACAGTGAGGCTTTGAATCAGCTCCTCCCTTCAGGAGAAGCAGGTGCAAAGCCCCACCTCTCATGGGGGAGGGGAGATCTCCCCTCCCTATCTGCCGCCAGTCCCTCTCTGCTCCTAGAGACCAGCAGCAAAGCAGGACTGGATGCCAGCCCTTGGAGGGTACCACTTGCGACAGCCGCCTTGCCTAGCCTCATTGGCCGTGCATACGTACTTCTCATGATTTCTTTGCCTGTTCTTCCTTTTTGTACAGGTAGAGAACCTCTGGAAAGTTCTGTGTCCACTTCTTAGGACAGCTTTATCCAACATAACAGTGGAAACCTACAATGATTGGGGTACCTGTATAGCAACGTCATGTGTAAGTCCTGCATATTTCCCTTTTAATTTGCTGTGTCTATAAATAAAGAAACCGCTATAGTTCTCCGCTCTTCTTATTCCTCCGTGTGGTGGGTCTTCCCTTTTCCTTTTTATTCTGAGGTGTGGGGGGAACTGTTCAGTTGTTAGGTGGGTCTCTCACAGCTTGCCCTGTAGCTCAGTCTTCTTCACTTTTGCTCCCCCTTTCTCCATGCCTCTCCCCTTTGCAGTCATTTGTGTCCACTTTTTACTCTCTGTAATCCGTCTGGTGTGCACAGGGCAAGGCTTGGACTTTGCTTTTACCTTTTCTCTTTTTTGGGGTGCTGCAAATGTGACATGTTATGCAATCCAAGAGAAAGCTGCTATCTAATTATTGGGTATCTCTGGCTCGTCCTGTGACCATCTTAGTTAGACAGGAAATTACAGCTGTGGCTGCTGAGTCTTAATTTTCACATGAACGTAGAAAATTGGATGAAAACGTACTTTTGAAGACCTGTGATTCAGCCCTCTGGCTGTTTACTCAGAAGTAAGTCTTGCTTCTGGTCTTATTCCCTAGCAAATGTGTATAAAGGATTATAGCCCAGGGATGGGGTTTTGTGCACTCTTAACTTGGGAATAAATACCATTGAACTCAGTGACACTTACTTCTGAGTAACCTGCTTAGGATTGGCGATAAGGCTTAGATCAAAGCTTTGGTATGCTCAGAGACAAAAAGGGTATGCTCAGGGCAAAAAGAACATTTTATACAAGCTCGCATTTTGGTGCTGCAATTTTTTTTTGATGATGGCGTCTGTCTGGATTTTTATTTCTTGCTTTCTTTTTTCAAAACAAAACAAAACACATTGTTATGCAATAGAACCCACTCTTTTAACAGCACAAATGTTTGATATTGAATTGTATTTCAGAAGGCTTTACCAAGATTGCACTTGCCAGAAATCATTTTGCCCTTTTTGCCTTTTAAAATTGTTAATACAGGAGAGCAGGGATCCTCGAAAATTGCACTGGTTGTTTGAATTGTTGTTGGAGTCTCCATTGAGCGGTGAAGGAGGATCATTTGTTGATGCATGGTAAAATAATAATAATAATAATAATAATAATAAATAAATAATTTTACCTATTTGTCATAGGCCAAAGTGTGGAAGACAGTGGGACTCATATTTATACAGAACAGATTGTTTCCGTGCTGACAGGTTCTCACTCTTGTCAGCTGTTGCACCACAGCATTCAGCAGTAATTGCTTCTGGATCAAGCCCTACATAGGGTGCACTGCAGTAATCCAATATTGAAATAGCCAGTACATTAACTAACGCAGCCAAGCTTTCCCTGTCCGGGAACGGTCATGACTTTCTCACCAGATGCAGCCAGTAAAAGATGCTCCTAGCCACGGAAACTGTGTGGACATTCAGTGACAAAGCTGCATCCAGAAGCAGGCACATGCACACACCATTAAAGAGTCGCTGGAACTATTCTTAATATCTTAATATCCGTGCAGGTTGTACTACTGCAAGTTTTCATTTCCAGTGAAGGTGTTCCTATGGCCATTCCCACCCCCCTTTTAACTATATGAGGAGCTGCTAGTTCTGGCATCCCCAAACTCGGCCCTCCAGATGTTTTGGGACTACAACTCCCCATCATCCCTGACCACTGGTCCTGTTAGCTAGGGTTGATGGGAGTTGTAGTCCCAAAACATCTGGAGGGCCGAGTTTGCCTATGCCTGTTGCTTGTTCCCTTGGTTTATTGTAAGCAAAAAATTATGTCATTGGCCTACCTTTTGTGAGCAATGAAGTGTAAGAGAATTGTTTGTGTCATGCCTTGGGGTCTTTGGGTGGCGATAAAGGTGTGCTTCCCTAAGTTGTGACCTTACTGTATGTTTTTCTGTCTTTCCCCGCTCCCCTCCCCATTCCCCTGCTCCCTCCTAGTCGACTGTATGTCCTGCAAGGAGGTCTTGCGCAGCAAGAATGGCGAGTACCGGAGCTGCTGCACAGATTACTGAAGTACCTAGAGCCGAAACTCACCCAAGTTTACAAAAATGTCCGAGAGAGGATAGGAAGGTTAGTGTTCTGAAGTCCGTGCATAGTTTATAGGCCCTCAGCTGAAAGCCAGAGGATGGGAGCTCTCGCCCTTTGGGTTGTGACCTTGTCAGGCAGAAGCCTTAAACATGGTATAATAGTAATAGTAATTTTAATATTTATATGCCATCCATCTGACTTGAGTTGCCCCAGCCACTCTGGGCGCCTTCCAGCAAAATACAAAAACACAAGAAAACATAAAACATTAAATACTTACCTAATCAGGGCTGCCGTCAAGTGTCTTTTAAAAGTCAGATAGTTGCTTATTTCTTGTGGGAGGGCGTTCCACAGGGCAGGTGCCACTACCGAGAAGGCCCTCTGCCTGGTTCCCTGTAACCTCACTTCTTGCAGGGAGGCAACTGCCAGAAGGCCCTCCGAGTCGAATATTAATATGTCTTTCCTGTGTGACTCTTGCGAATGTATTATTTAGCCGTTAGATTTCTAAGGAAGCTGTCAGATTCTCCCCAGGAACTACCGGTAGAATGAGTGGAGATTTCTGTAACAAATTTGTGAACTCTTTAAACAGGGTTTAAAGGAAAATATTAAACGTGTATACTTCATTTTGTTTCGTGTAGCGTTCTGACATACATCTTCATGATAGATGTTTCCTTACCAAATACCGCTCCAACAAAATCTCCCCATGTCCATGAGTTCACTTCCCGAATACTTGAAAAACTCAAACCCCTTACGGAAGTGGATGAAGAAATTCAGAATCATGTTATGGAAGAGAATGGAGTCGGAGATGAAGATGAGCGAACTCAGGGCATTAAACTCTTGAAAACCAGTAAGTGCCAGTGCTAAACTTGTGCACACCAAGTTAAATGGCCAGCTGTACATATTTGAGAGTTGTTATTTCAATTCGCATTCCGCTTTTCTACATGAGTGTGCCCAAAACAACTCGAATCACGACAGCAAATTACAACAAGCAGCCTAATATTGATTGTTTTCATATTTTGTGCCTCACTTAGAGAGGTTTTTTTAATATTATGAAATTTATAAATGCTTTTAAATGAATGAATGGTAATTTCAAAATGCAGCAAGATAATAAAACATAATATGACAATCCAAATAATTCCTGTTGGTAATACTAACGACATTTTAGATTCGTTATCATACGGGCAATATTGACCATTGTGTCTTTTAAGGTAGCTGATAGTTGGAAAAGATTAGTTTGAACCATGCCTGTGTCTTGCTGTGCTCTGTTTGACCTTGTGCCAAGCTGTTACGTTTGCCTTTCTTCTGCCTTCAACAGTTCTGAAGTGGTTGATGGCAAGCGCGGGGAGAGCCTTTTCCACAGCTGTTGCGGAACAGCTTCAGCTCTTGCCGTTGTTTTTCAAGGTACGTGGTTTGTTAGTTCTCTTTAGGCCTCAGAGGTAATTTCTGAACACATTAAACCAACAATGCTTGACAAATAGCAGGACGCGGGTGGTGCCGTGGTCTAAACCACTGAGCCTCTTGGGCTTGCCAATCAGAAGGTTGGCAGTTCGAATCCGCATGGCGGGATGAGCTCCCGTTGCTCTGTTCCAGCTTCTGCCAACCTAGCAGTTCAAAAGCATACCAGTGGAAGCAGATAAACCTTAGGGGGTTTTGTTCAAATTTAAGGAAGCTTTACACTTGCGTTTATTTTTCTTTAAGCACTTCTTCCATTTCTGAAGTATGAAAAGTTTGTTAGAAACAGCAACATAAAACTTAAAGTAACTCTTTTTTTCAACTGCTCTGTCTAAATACTTACACATAGAAACTCATGCCATGTTTTAGGTTCTGCCTAAAACAGTTCTTTTTTGCATCCAATTTATCTATTGAGAGAAATTATTTGTCTTATTTTGGCTTTTACGCCTACTCTTGGTTGGTTGGTTGGTTGGTTGGTTGGTTGGTTGGTTGGTTGGTTGGTTGTTGGTTGATTAAGGTATTTATGTACTGCTTTTCAGGTGGGACTCACAAAGCAGTATACCAAAGATTGGCACAAAATTGCAGTAAAATTGAAAGACATCTATTTCTTTAGGAGATTGTACAACTCTTCAATTCTCTGCTTCCCTAAGGGCAAGATGGGCTTGATGAGGCACTGCGTGTGGTTTTTCATTGTCCACTCTTGCAACTGTAATTTGTTTTAAAACTATTTTCAATATTGTATTTTTAAAATTGCCATAACCCACCCTTGCTGCCCAATTGTAAAAGATGACAGGCAATGAGCTAGGGAAGTCTTTTCAGGTTTAATACTGCTGAGAATTCAATGCACATGTTCACTTCTTTGTATGCTTCAGAGGAAACCCACTAAAGGTTGCCATTTCTGGGAGCAATCCACCAAACACTTTTCCTATTTAAGTCCTGTTTCAGTTACGGGGATTATACAAATAATACAGAAATATTTCAGGGAGGCAGTTTCCCCTCCCTTTAAAGCTTTTATCTCAGTTTTATTGTCCAAATCCCTGTATATTTCTAGATTCTCAGAGCCAAGTATTGTTCTTTGTTAAATTTATATACCACCTGAAGATCATAGTAGTGACATCTACTCAGTCTCCTTGGAGTAGGGATATTAATAGCAAAACAAGCAGCACACTTCCGCTGTTGATTATTTTGTGAATGTACTTCACTACAGCATTTAGGGGCTTTAGGCTTGAATATTTCATTGATCCCATCTTTTTAGTTGGAGAAGCCGATAAGCTCTGTGGCATTCCCCCCGTTGTTGTCCTGCATTGTATTCATTTTACAAAAAAAGAAAAAGCCTTATTTGGCTGTTGTCTTCAACCCGTGTCCACTCACCTTTCCTGTTCTTCCTTCCACAGATCGCCCCTGTAGAAAATGACAATAGCTACGATGAACTTAAGAGAGACGCTAAGATGTGCTTGTCGTTAATGTCTCAGGGATTGCTGTACCCCCAACAAGTGCCTTTGGTACTTCAGGTGCTAAAACAAGTGCGTGGCGCTTTCTTAAGCTGCGTAAACAACAAAAGCATGTTTCGTGGTGGCATTCTGAGTGGTGTCAGCATTCCCTCGAGGCAACCGTTGACAGTAAATGCCTTCTGCCTCAACACTTGGAGGGGGTGGGAATCTCCTATAAAATTCTGAATTATTTGATGACTACCAAAATGGTCGTCGCTTTAGCAGGTGACATGTGTGTGGAGGGGAGGACCTGTTTATTGCAATATACCCTTTGGGGTACAGTGAATCTCTGCTGCCTCTGCTCATGGAGACTTACTGAATTCTACCCCACCTTTAAAGGGTTCATGCCGTTAATGAACTGGACAATCCAAGGAAGGGCGCTAACGCAGTGGCTTGACTTCACCCCTCGAGGCGCACTCCATTGTCTCTTTAGACAGACAGATGCCAGCAACAATCCCAGAAGTTAAGGAGTTAAGGAGAGGGGATTGGGCATGGAAATAGGGGTGAGCGTTAGGACAAATGAGCCTTAGAGCAAAAGACCTGCTGTGACTACTTGTAGATAAATTATGAAATGTAGCTATGGAGAGTTTTTGCTCTCTCTGTATATGGAAGGTAGTTTAAATGCAGGTTGATCCTTGCTTCCACTTGAAGAATTGCCTGTTTATTTTTTTCTAACTGCTGCTATTTTGTTATTTTGCAGACAGCAAAGAATAGTTCCTGGCATGCTAGGTACACAGTGCTAACCTACCTCCAGACCATGGTTTTTTATAATCTTTTTATCTTCCTAAACAATGAAGAAGCGGTAAATGACATCAGATGGCTGGTTATAAAACTGCTAGAAGATGAACAGCTCGAGGTGAACAATATACCTGTGCTTGCATTTCTTGACAGCCTGTGAAAAATCCATGTTTGCAAAATAAAAGTTGAACTTCATAGGTAACAGGGCACCATCCTGCCCAAAGTTTAATCACTTTTAAGAGTTCTGTTGATCTTGATGGAAGAATTAGGTTTATTCTTTAAAAAATATGATCCATATATGAACCAAACACTGCAAAAACCATACATTATCAGCAGAAAACACTTAATAGTAGTTTATTACGTTTCCCATGTTCATTTCACACCTGTGTTATTCTAGTTAGCTTGTCCATTTCAGCAACACACAAGGTTTTCCATTATTGTTTCTTACATTTGCTCTGCAAAAGTCCATTAGATTTCCCAGTTTTAGCAGCTACACTCTTTGCTGCTACCATCAGGCCAGCATATGCTTAAGTCTTCCCCTTTGAAATCAGAAGGACTCAAATACACAAATACAGGATGGGTGACACCTGGCTTGAGAGCAGTACATGTGAAAAGAATCTAGGAGTCTTGGTAGTCCACAAACTTGACATGAGTCAACAGTGTGATGCAGCAGCTAAAAAAGCCAATGCAATTCTGGGCTGCATCAATAGGAGTATAGCATCTAGATCAAGGGAAGTAATAGTACCACTGTATTCCGCTCTGGTCAGACATCACCTGGAATACTGTGTCCAGTTCTGGGCACCACAGTTCAAGAAGGATACTGACAAGCTGGAACGTGTCCAGAGGAGGGAAACCAAAATGGTCAAAGGCCTGGAAATGATGCCTTATGAGGAACGGCTTAGGGAGCTGGGTATGTTTAGCCTGGAGAAGAGAAGGTTAAGGGGTGATATGATAGCCATGTTCAAATATATAAAAGGATGTCATATAGAGGAAGGAGAAAAGTTGTTTTCTGCTGCTCCAGAGAAGCGGACACGGAGCAATGGATTCAAACTACAAGAAAGAAGATTCCACCTAAACATTAGGAAGAACTTCCTGACAGTAAGAGCTGTTCGACAGTGGAATTTGCTGCCAAGGAGTGTGGTGGAGTCTCCTTCTTTGGAGGTCTTTAAGCAGAGGCTTGACAGCCACCTGTCAGGAATGCTTTGATGGTGTTTCCTGCTTGACAGGGCGTTGGACTGGATGGCCCTTGTGGTCTCTTCCAACTCTAGGATTCTATGCTTCGCTTTTGTCACGCTCTTTTGTCGTGACATTCCTCCTTTTTCTCTGATACAGCATTGTCTTTTACTTTGCCCAGGCACTGAATGCATTTTTAATTATCTACTGTATATTTAAGAGGTCAGCATAAGTTTGTTTTATGAGCGCTAGTGCTCTCACACGATATTTTGATCATATGAAACAGATGCTGCAAACACAACATTGTTCATGTGTGCGTGAAATAACCATTTATGGAGGCAAATGAACCAAGTGATAGGTTACTGTTGGCTGTAAGAGAGGTTTCTGAAACATTTTGTTTCCCAAAATGGTAGTTCCTGAAGCAGGTTTGCTAGTGACCTAACTGCTGCAGGAAGCAGTGTTTTGAATTGGAAGCAGTCTTTTGGTTCCTGCTTCAGTGTTACATAGCCGTGAGTTCTGCTTGCATCCTATGAATGCTACTAGCATCCTTCTACCACTGTTTGTTGGAACATTTATCCTGCGGTCTAAAACAAGCAAACACACCCCACTGTTTGCTGTTCCCTCTTTAGCAGCAATGCAGACTTGCGGAACTAATTTGTAGAGCAAATTTAGCAAATCTCCGGATGAATAGTATGTTCTTGCAAAGCAGCAGTACAAATCGGCAAACCGCCTCCTTGTGTGTAATCTCTTGTGACCTGGTTGCCGTGGAAACCTGAGTCTTGCAGTGGCAGTAATCTTTTCGTTTCCTTGCCCTGAGCTGGCAAGCCCTAAAATGGTGCTCACTTGTTACTCCAGTGCTGTTTTGCAGCTACTCTCTCTCTCTCTGTGTGTGTTACATAAAGACAAGAGCAGCTTCTGCCATCAAGTGGAGGCTAGGTTGTGCCTGGCATGGTTGTTTAGGGTGAGGGAAATAGTGGACCCCCCCCTCCATAGCTGCTCTCCCCTTTGAATGTCCCCCATATCCCATTCTCCTCACCCTGGCAGCCGTGTTCTTGGGGTGGGCCTCATTATTTCCAAATCCTGCCTGTTCTTCCCACATCCCATTGCTTTCTTACCTTTTCAAATTCATTCTTTGAATTCTTTCGCTGACACATTTGCGACTGGCTCTCCAGATTACAAGCAGCTGCCAACACTCTAAATCCGAACCAGCACATTAAATTGTACCATTGAACATAATATTCTAAAGTTCTACAAAGCTAAGAGTCAGCCTGCAGACCCCGTAATAAATGAGCATAGGAAGTTAACAGGCACTTGAGATCAACTTCCTCTCATTTTTATACTACACGGGTGGTGCTGTGGTCTAAACCACTGAGCCTTGGGCTTGCCGATCAGAAGGTTGGCGGTTCGAATCCCCGTGACGGGGTGAGCTCCCGTTGCTCAATCCCTGCTCCTGCCAACCTAGCAGTTCAAAAGCAAGTCAAAGTGCAAGTAAATAGGTACCGCTCCGGCAGGAAGGTAAACGGCGTTTCCGTGCGCTGCTCTGGTTCGCCAGAAGCGGCTTAGTCATGCTGGCCACATGACCCGGAAGCTGTACGCTGGCTCCCTCAGCCAGTAAAGCAAGATGAGCGCCGCAACCCCAGAGTCGTTCGCGACTGGACCTAATGGTCAGGGGTCCCTTTACCTTTACCTTACTCAAATTTGTGTTAAGCAATGAGCCTATAGAGCCCGTTCTTAAACACACTCTGCTGAGCTGAAAGGTGAAGTGGTTATAGACCCCAGGGTCAGAAGACTTGGCCGCGGAGTGAGCAGACTCGCCACCGAACCGCTTTCATTGACATCCAGTCACATACGTTAAAATTTGCGTTTGCAGCTGAATTCAATGCGGGAACTCCTACAGCAAGGAATACCAAGCAAGCCAATCATTGAAATCATGACTTACTACGGGGTCATTTGAAAAAGATACTGCAGTGGAACAAATGCTGACTTGTCGACCAGACTTGTTCACTGGAGTAACTGGTGTCCTCGTCCATCCCTAGGTGAGAGAGATGGCGGCCACCACATTGAGCGGCTTGCTCCAGTGCCACTTCCTGGTGATTGATGACCCCCTGCAGACTCACTTTGAGCAGCTCTGTAAGAGGAGACTCCCGAAGAAGAGGAAGAGAGACCTCAGCACAGTGGTGGATACCATTCCTCCTGCAGGTAAAGGGGGGGGGGAGGCATACATGATGGCTTCTTAAGAGGGTCTGTGTCCAGGCTTTGGTGTTCTCACATGCCTGAGACTAGTTCACCACCACTGGAAATGGTTTCAGTCCAAAGCAGGGGGAAAGGTGCTGCAGTGGAAGCTGTCAGTCTGCTGGTTCAGGAAACAGGAAGGCAACACAGGCGCAGTAACTGATGACGGGAGAACCAAACCAGAGTAAAGTAAACTCAGATTCACAACTGAGGATACTTTGCCAAGGGGAGCAAGAAATAGGAGGAGGAAGCTAGAAGCATGAGGTTTTAGGAGGTGCAAAGCGCCAGGGGCTTGTGAGCACACAGGTGGGCTCCTTGGCATGGCCTTGGAAACTTATGCTTATTTGCTTGCAAGCTACTCGATTGTACTGCAATGCAATGAGGCATGTTAATTGGGAGCAACATGCTACTTTGGTGGTGTTTCCCGCCCACCGACCTGCTGTTTCTGCTTTCTATCTGCCACCAAATGTGGAAGCACCAGGAGCTGTTGGGAAAGGACTGAAAAGTCACATGCAGTTCGGATCTCCCTTTTCCCTTTCTGCTTTGACTAGTGGAGAGTCAGAAGGGATACTGTACTACGCCAAGGAGCCCCAAACCCTCCTTTCCATTTCTTTTGAGGTCAGCCGGGGAGGCCTTGTTAAGTTTACTCCAGCCACCTGAAACGTTGTGAGTAAGGTATCAGCTATTGCCCATTGTATAGTAGACCCATTTTCTAGGAAAAGAAAGGCCCCCCCACACACACACACTGTTTTGTTTCTTGTACATAGAAAGCATCAATGACTTGCTCTGTTGCAGATTTGGTTAAGCGCCATGCTGGTGTGCTGGGACTTAGTGCGTGCATTTTATCCAGTCCTTACGACGTGCCCACCTGGATGCCTCAGCTTTTAATGGACCTTAGTGCACATCTGAATGATCCTCAGCCTATTGAGGTAAGAGCCCTCTTACCGCGTTCCCCTGGCAGCATGGCTTTCTCATTAGTAGTTCTGATCGTGTCTAATCTCCTGCCCCAAGAAGCATGCCTAGTTCCACCGACGGCAGGCAGAGGGAGGGGCTTGTTGGCAGGGCATCTGTTTTGTATGGTGCAGGTTCCAGGTTCAATCCCCAGCATTTCCAGGTAGGGTTTGGAATGTCTGGAACCCTGGAAAGTTGCAACCTTTGGGTGAGGTCTTGGTCTGCGATTAAATCAAAAGCTGCATTTGTTCTCTGGTGCTGCAAACATGAATCGTAACTATAAACAGAGTAAAGCTTTTCATAGTGGACTCTTGAAGATAATTGAGAAGGTACTTTGTTTATATACTTAGAGAGAGTATGTGTGCTCCCCTGTCAATTGAAAACTAATACAACTAATAATAATAATAATAATAATAATAATAATAATAATTAATAATAAATACCTTGGAGGTCCAGGGCCTCAAGGAGGTTAAACTGGCCTCAACCAGGGCCAAGGCCTTTTTGGCTTGGTGTTTGTTTGTTTGTTTGTTTGTTTGTTGTTAGTTAACAAGTTATTTATAGCATTGTGCTAGGTTAACTTTTAGGTTCCATTTTTGTCTGACTCTGAAATGCAGAATGACTAGTTTAGAATAAGATCAACAGAACCAAGATACACTGAAATTATTCATCAGAACCCTCAGAATAACATGGATGCATGGCTTGTTTTATTTCATACACTCAAAACAGAGCGTGTAAACAATTTTGCAATCAAGATAAAAGCACAAAAATTCAGCATATAAAAGTCAACATCCTTCTAAAAAATTGGCCTAGAACAGCATAGAAATCAAGATAAGCCTGCCTAAACGTCAGCACAGGAGAAAGTAATTGGTGCCACTTTCAAAGCTTTTACTAAAAGCATATAATTATAAAGCCTGAGAAAGAAAAAGGTCTTCATCTAGCCCTGGAAAGACCATAATGTAGGTGCCAGGTACAGTTTGAACCTAAGATAATTTTTAAAGGATCGTTCTGATTTACATGGCTTTGCATTTTTAGCAGCTGGACTACAAATGTTTAGGACTTTCACAAGATTTTGTTGCTGTGGTGGTTTTTTTTTTTTAATGATACTAATTCATAGTTGAGTCCTTAAAGAAAACTGAGAATAACTTGGCTTATCGTGATTTTTTATTTTTTTGCCTCTGCCAACGCAGGATGATAGTTGTTTTAAATACGCTGTTTAGATCCATATCTCTGCTTCTCGCCACACAGATGACAGTTAAAAAAACTTTGTCCAATTTCCGGAGGACCCACCATGATAACTGGCAAGAGCACAAGCAGCAGTTCACTGATGACCAGCTTCTCGTCCTTACTGACCTCTTGGTCTCGCCGTGCTATTATGCATAATGAGGTGAGATTGCGTTGTGTGATCGTGAGGCCATAAAAGCTTCTCTCGGAAAACTATTCTAGATAATCCAGCTGTGCAAACCCAGCTCTAAAATGGCAAGGGATGTGATTTTGGACAGGTTGAAATTAAATAGATAACAGGGCTGTGGCATAAACCAAGGCATCTTTAATGTATTCACAGCTCCATTATCATGAAAGTAAACTTGCTTCCAAGCTCAGTTAAAAGCCTAGCAAGGGGGTATTTTCATGTTTGCATTGCGAGTTAGAACATGGGTAAAGGTAAAGGTACCCCTGACAGTTAAGTCCAGTCACGGATGACTGGGGTTGCGGCGCTCATCTCGCTCTATAGGCCAAGGGAGCTGGCGTTTGTCCGCAGACAGCTTCCGGGTCATGTGGCCAGCATGACTAAGCCGCTTCTGGCAAACCAGAGCAGCACACGGAAATGCCGTTTACCTTCCCGCTGGAGCGGTACCTATTTATCTACTTGCACTTGACGTGCTTTTGAACTGCTAGGTGGGCAGGAGCTGGGACCGAGCAATGGGAGCTCACCCTGTCGCAGGGATTCGAACCGCTGACCTTCTGATCGGCAAGCCCTAGGCTCAGTGGTTTAGACCACAGCGCCACCCGCATCCCAGAACATGGGTAGGGAATACTTTTTGGCCTGGCGGGCCATATGATTATCTGATCCCCACCTCCATGGAGCAACCTGCCTGTCAAATCACCTGACACCGTGATGGGCAGTGAGTTCAGCACTGCTTTGCAATCAAGTTCCCCTTGCCGTGCAGCTGATTCAGCCAGGCCTGTGCCTGTCCCCCACACCTGATGTCATGTAGGATGTCAGTTGCGGCAAATGTGGGTGTGATTGCAGAGGGGGGAAATAGGGCCTTTCAAGCCAAATTGGGATCTGCGCTGCGCAAGGTGGGCTAGAGGTTCCCCACCCCTGCATTTGACTAACACTGACCAGTACCTCTGGCAGAGATGGGTGGGGGTTGCAATTGAAAGCAGCCTGGGGGCAGGGAGCAGCAGCAGCGGGGTTTGATTAAAATGCAGCCCCGATCCACCTGCAATCCTGAAGAGGGAAGCTGCCATTCACTGGTGGATATCCACTGACTGTGAAGGCTGGAGAGTATTGGGGAAATTGACTGCCCCCTTTCCCATGCTCCTGGCGGGTGGAGAATCCCTGCTGCCATCACAGTCTCTCTCCAGTGTGGTGTAGTGGTTAAGAGTTGTAGACTCTTAATCTGGTGAACCGGGTTTGCATCTCCGCTCCTCCACATGCAGCTGCTCGGTGACCTTGGGCTAGTCACACTTCTTTGAAGTCTCTCAGCCCCACTCAACTCACAGAGTGTTTGTTGTGGGGGAGGAAGGGAAAGGAGAATGTTAGCTGCTTTGAGACTCCTTCGGGTAGTGATAAAGCGGGATATCAAATCCAAACTCTTCTTCTCCGCTGGAGCAGCTTTCGCCAAAGGGCAAGGGTATAGCTGGCTTTGCCTTTCCGTCCTTGGCAGTTGTGGAGAGGAGAACAGGGAGGAGAATCTTGTTGACAGTGATTATATATATTCTAAATGCAAGCCTTAGCACAGGTACACACGTTCTTTTTCTTGCAGAACATGATCCGAGCTCTCCTTTCTTGTTTCCTTCCCTCTTGCAGGTTCTCGGAAAAATGAGGGCCCACTGCCATTTCCGCAAAAATAAAGGAAACTCAAAACTAATTTATTGTGTATAGAACCCTTTTGGATATGGTAACTCTGAGGCTTAACGCTGGAATCCTTTAAGGAAGTACATACCTTAAGTCTCTGTGGGAAGGACTCTTGAGGATTTCTGCTGCACTGGGGAGAGGGGACTACTGCTGCAGCGTGACAAGTCTTTGTGTTTGAAGGGAGCAATCATGATTTTTTCCACACTTTCATGTAAATTCCTTGCATTAACCTGAAGCCCTTTAAAAAGAAATCTTACTCTGTGCAGGTGGCTAATGCTGCAACTTCACATTACATACATGGACTTTCGAACCTAATATCTGCAATTTTGGGTGCTCAAACTCTTCATCTGATCTGCCTGCAAGAGTGTGCATCTGTGAACTGCTGACCATTCGCTTGTAAGAGTAGGCCAAAAATGTCCCCCATAACATTGTTCTGCCTCTTTCCAGCTCCCATGCAATACCAGGCTATGCAGAACTTTGAGCTGGGTTTCTTTTGAAGTCTTACCTGCTGAGCAAATATTTCCCCCTCTATTGTTATCCACATCAGAGCAGTAGAGTTGTCCTTTCTGTCGACAGGTTTTTAAGTAAGATTCTCCAGCCAGGTACTGAACCTTAACTTTTGCCTGCCTTCGTAAGCTGCAGTCTTGTTATTTTTGTCCTCAGTTCAGTAGAGCCCACGGACAAGAGTGGCTCTCAGCTGTTGGTTTTATTTCAGAGAACAAAAGAGTATGTACATATGTTAATAATGAGTGGCTAAAGACTTTTTAAATATTCCCTGTTTGCTAGTCACACATATTTCCATTTCCTTCACATCCTCATCTTGGAACAAGTATGTAACTTGCATTAAAAAAAAAAACCCCAGAAGTACTGTATCTCCTCCCTCTGCCTGCCCGCCCATCCCAAATTCCTTTTTGTTCTGCAACTCTGGTGGCTATTGGCTGGCTGTTTCACAACATGTTCAATATGTGTTACATAGATGTAAAGGACTGTATAAATTGTAGAGGCACTGCACTGGCAAAGCACTGTACAGTTTGCAAAAATTTTACATAATTCATTTGTGAGAATTAACTTTTAAACAATCGCACTTTTAGGTGTTGATAATAGTGCTTTCAGCTTTTTGTATCTGATTCAATGCCAATTTCTTCTGGTTTTTAATATTGCCCCCTCCCTCTAATGAGGTGACTTTAGTTTTCGGCTTGATTTTCATTTAACTTTTTAGTGGATCTGTTGGTTTTTACTACATAATCTCTGCCACTCTGCCCCCACCCGCTCCCTCACTTTGGGAATGCAAGCAAGTGACGTACTCTGGTGTGTGGTAAATTATAGAGTGCAAGAATTCCCTCCCATGTTGGGGAAAGAAATCATCTGAGAATTGTGTGTGTTTTCATCTTCTGCACATCCTGTACTTTTTCTTTGTAAAAACAGGAATACATTTTTCTTCTTCTTCAATCCTCTGCCTGCTGGGAAACAACACCAAGTTTTTAAAGCACAGCAGTGTAACCAGTACAGTATCTCCTGAGAGCTGATACACAGAAATAACTAATGTATAGCATAGTGCCAAAATGCCGCCTTCTCCTTTCAGTTGTGTACTTAGTTTAAAGCTGAATAAATGAATTGTTTGTAAGATCTGTGTGCGCATGGTGTCTTGTTTTTCCAGGGGAGAGTTTCTGCAAGATAAGTCCTTTCACCTGAGGATATGAAGAGGAAAGCTGTTAGCCCTACTGTGTATCAAATTGGTCCCTAGTACAAAACATGTCACCTGTCTGCTTCCAGTTGTGCAGCGCATATCTCGGGGAACTTATTTTTCCACTGGGCATCACCTCCCATTCTGCAAAAAGCTAATATTTGAGTTGAGCCTAAAAAGGGATGCAATCTGGAGTTGTTTCTAAGCCCTTGCAACTTCTTTCTTTTCCAGGACAGTGTATGAATGTGAAGCTCAGTGGTAGATCACCTGCAACATGACAGAAAGGATATGCATGGCATGGGAAAAGTGGGTTTTCTCCCTGTCTCATAACACTAAAACTATAATAGTTGTACAGTAGAACTTGTGCACATCCATTGAAGCTGATTTGGGGCAGGTAAAAGCACATAAAGCACATAGGTAAACTTTGGAACTCACTCTCGCAGGAGGCAATGGTGGCCACCAACTTGGATGGCTTTGAAGGAAAAGTGGACTAATTCATGGGAGTTAAAGGCTAACCCTGGCTATGAACCATGATGGCTATGCTTCTGAATACCAGCTGCTGGAAGCTGCTGTTCAAGTGCCAAAAGTGAAGTTGAAGCCAAGAGCAGTCGGGCTGGCAAATCTCCTCTTGGCTTAGCCAGGCCGGCCTGGGAGGGGAGGGGTAAAGGAAAGAGGCTTACGTAGGCTCCTTTGCACCCTTGGCAAGGGGCTGTATCGGTGGCACCCCAGTCGCTTTCACCCATGGCAATCACCGGCGCTGTCTTCCTTTGCAATTTTTGTGTACCCCTGGGTCAGGCCAACCGGACCAACGCCTAGGTATGCCCCCGGTCAAGGGTCTCCTGTCGCTAGATTTACTGTGTCTGAAAACCAAAGCCACTGAAGTCAAAGGGGGAGCACTGGCAGAACCTCTGCCTTCTATTTTGACCTTTCTCAGGGCTCTCAGAAGCATTGCTGTGGCAGGAAATATGCGTAGGAGACCCCCCAGGCCAGTTGAGAGTCAATAAGTGCCCACCCGCTGTCCCCTTGTGTCATAGGTACTTGGAATACAACCTCTTCATCTTGTGTTCCTGGACGGAAGTGAACAGACCTTGGACTCATATTCTGAACCTGTTTATGAGCAGCAGAAATATGGGACAAAGTCCCCACTCTTCCTCGCCCTGTTCCTTGGATTTCACAGTACTTTCTCCGTAGAACACCTGTGTACCTGCAATTCGGCACAGGGGCACAAATGATTCTCATTTGCTTCCCTTTGTTGTAAGAATATCAAGGTCTTATATATTTATATAATAATTGTTCATAAGTGTGCCAAGCAAAACAAGGCCACATGTCTGAAGCAGCACAGGAAGACAGGCCTGTCTCCATTTTGACTTCCAAACTGACAAACTGTTTCTCTGCAAGGAAGGAGGGGGTGATTGTCTCAGGAAAATAAAGTGATAAACTCTGGCATCCTGATGCCTGAGTGCCAGACATGGGCCATTTCCCTCACAAAGAACCCACCACCTAAAATGGATTTGGATCGTTAGCCCTGCCAGGCCAGGGCAGGAAGCAAGAAACCTTTTGTTTTGCTGAAATGTGTGTCTGGGAGGGGTCAGAGAGAGATGCCACAGGTGTGAGAATTCTCAGGTTACACCCCTTCTGTGAGGTATGTGGGAGGTATCTGGGGGTGGACGCTGGGGGGAATTTTTTGAAATGTCTTTATAAGAGCATGTGCTCCTTTTGTTGGGGGTCCTTTTCCCCCTACTCTTTGGTGTGTGGGGCAAAAACGCCATGTTTGCAACAGAAATAAATTCTTTGCTTCTCAATTTTTCTCGGGTTGGCCTCTGTAATTTACTCCTTCCGATGGAGAACCTCAATAGGCTCTTGTGTAAGGGAATAAGAGCAGATTTCTGTTTATTTCACCTTCAAAGGAACCAGGTGCCACCAGAACCTGGCATTTTGGGGCAGGTGGCATGGCCCGCTCTCAGTAACCATTCAGGCCTCCCCATCCATTTTCATGTTCTTGTCCAGTACTTGGGAGTTATAGCCATCCTTAGAGATTTCCCACCCTGACTCCAACCCAGCCTCCTGGGGCACCCGAGGATGCCTATTTCAGCCAGGGGAGCATCCCAGAGGACAACCTGCTCAGGAGGAGCCCTCGGGAGCTTTCAATTTGACTTCAGCTGCCTAGAACTCAAAGCCACCGCTAATCCTGCTGATGGATTTATTTGCATTTACACATCCCACCTTTTTCTCCAAGCAGCAGCACAGGGTGGGGGTGGGGGGGAGCCGCACACGCTTCCCCCCCTTCCTCCTCCTGTATCTCCCGCCACCAAACGCCAAAAACAAATCAGCGATGATGCCTGAGCGGCCTGAATCTGTGCTTTGGCGAAACCGGGTACCAAAAAGCGAAGGCAGGCAGCTCTTGGTAAGCAAAAGGCGCCTCCCTGCGCGCCTAGGGCCGCCCGAAGCGTTTCTCACTCGGATACAAAAGCGTCGCTTCTGCTGCCCCGCGTCTATTTAGAAAAGAAACGCGAGAGAAAAGAGCGCGTCGCTTCCTCCCTGCCGCTCGCTCAGATGCGCAAAATCGCTGCGCTGTGCGTGCCGCGCGTGCAGCTCCGGTGCAGTCGCGCGCACTCCCACCTAGGTGTGTGTGTGCGCGCGCGCGCTGCCCTCCCTTCCCCTCCCGGCCCTTGTTTTTTGGGGTCGTGCGCGAGAGCGGAGGCGGGGTGGGCAGATCCCTCGGTGGCTGCGCGGCAAGCAAACCGGAGGAACCCCCCCCCCGGCCGGGAGCCGCCGCTGCGCATTTGGGGAGCCCCAGCAAAGCGCGCGCCGCCAACCGGGCAGCATCGTGTGCGGGCTTCGCGGCGGCCGCGGCGACACCCCCTCCCTCCTTTCCCATCTCTCTCTCTCTCTCCATCCCCCCCCCTCCCTCCAATGCACAAGCGAGGTCCATCCTCTCCCGCACGTCGGCGATGACTTCAGCGCCCGCCCGCCCGCCGCCTCCGGAGCTGCCCTCGGCAGCCCGGCCGGGAGAAGATGCTCCGCGCTCCCTGCGCGCCGAGGCACAAGGCGAGCGGCGCCCGCTGCTTCCCCGGAGCCGGCGCTGGGTAAGGAGACGCTGCCTGGGGGTTGTATGGCGGAGGTGGGTCGCCCTCGGCGCGCTTCGCGCATCCTGGCCAGGAGCGATGGCGGGCGATGGCCTCGGCCTCCGCTCTGGCCCGAAGCGCACGGGGCTCTCTTCTCCGGCCGGACCCTCAAGGCGGAGCCCTGCGCGTAATGGCGCCACGGAGCGGCCGGGAGCCTTCGCTGCTCCTGCCCATTGCCGGGGCCTGGGGGGGAGAAGCGCGGGAAGGAGCCCACGCGCCACGGCAGGCGGTGGGATTCGCTTCTTCCTAGCCGGGGGGCTTTGAAAGGGGTTTGGCGGACTCGGGATAAGGATCCGTTTGTTGTGAGAATTATAACACGTTGAATGGCAGAATCGCGAGTGGGCAAGAGCAGGGTCGTTGCGCAGAGGGGGGGGGGCCCTGTCAGAACAGGGTGCAGGACTTGGTGGGCCTTTGGCCTGATCCAGCCCGGCTCTTCTTACAGTCTGGAGGCAGTTCTTATTAAATTCTACCCCCACCCCAAAAAGGAATGTGTGCCGCAGGAACTGGCTAAGTCTCTGGAGGCAACCAGGTTGGGTTCAGGCCTAAAGAGCTTGGGGTACAGCTCCATTTTTCCAGCGCTGCATTCTTTTCCTTAGGGATGTTATCTCAGGACACGCTGCTTAACTCTTTTGAGGTCACCCGTCAGAAGCTGCATGGGCCGCCTCAAATGGCCATGTCTGCACTAAAGCAGTCACATCGGCAGCTGATTACCAAATCTGCAGAGTAGGCACCAACCTATGGGCCCGATGCCGTTTAGGGGCCCTGCGACAACGGGTCTAAATAATATTGATTTGATCTTGAAAGAAAATTACAGTCAAGTATTACGAGATAATTTGCATGGCGCCCCCCCCCCCCGGGAGATTTTATCTGCCTACGGGCCTCCACAGGGTTTAATACGGCACTTGATGATAATAATAATAATCATAATTTTTTATTTGTACCCCACCCATCTGGCTGGGTCTCCCCAGCCACTCTGGGCGGCTTCCAACAAACACAAAATACATTAAAATATCACAGGTTAAAAGCTTCCCTAAATAGGGCTGCCTTGAGGTATCTTCTGAATGTCAGATAGTTGTTCATCTCCTTAACCTCTGCTGGGAGGGCGTTCCACAGGGCGGGCGCCACTACCGAGAAGGCCCTCTGCCTGGTTCCCTGTAGCTTTGCTTCTCGCAGTGAGGGAACCGCCAGAAGGCCCTCGGCGCTGGATCTCAGTGTCCGGGCTGAACGGTGGGGGCGGAGATGCTCCTTCAGGTATACAGGACCGAGGCCGTTTAGGGCTTTAAAGGTCAGCACCAACACTTTGAATTGTGCTCGGAAACGTACTGGGAGCCAATGTAGTTCTCTCAGGACCGGTGTTATGTGGTCCCAGCGGCCACTCCCAGTCACCAGTCTAGCTGCCGCATTCTGGATTAATTGCAGTTTCCGGGTCACCTTCAAAGGTAGCCCCACGTAGAGCGCATTGCAGTAGTCCAAGTGGGAGATAACCAGAGCATGCACGGAACCAGAGCAGTGCACGGAAACGCCGTTTACCTTCCCGCCAGAGCGGTTCCTATTTATCTACTTGCACTTTGACGTGCTTTTGAACTGCTAGGTGGGCAGGAGCTGGGACCGAGCAACGGGAGCTCACCCTGTCGCAGGGATTCGAACCGCCGACCTTCTGATCAGCAAGCCCTAGGCTCTGTGGTTTAACCCACAGCGCCACCTGAGTCCCCCACACCCGCCCGCACCCTGTCTCCCAAGAACAGTACTTCTGTCTTGTCAGGATTCAACCTCAATCTGTTAGCCGCCATCCATCCTCCAAATGTGTACTTGAGTACACAGCTGTTTAAAATGTGGCCCTCTTGGGGTTTTTTTTTTTAAATCTGGCCCTCAGAACTACCCCCACCCAAATGCTTTTGCCTGACCGCACTGTGCCCTTGCACTCCATCAATCATAGAATCTCAGGAATCTCAGCTAAAGCATCCATGACAGATGACCATCCAACCTCTGCTTGAAAACCTCCAAGGAAGGAGAGTTCACAACCTCCCGAGGGAGTCGGTTCCACTGTCGAACAGCTCTTACTGTCAGAATACTGGCAAGTGTAGTTTGTTCCCTGCTGCTGAGAGTTGTTAGGAGACCCTTGTTCCTGGAGAGGGCAGCTCGGCTCTGCGGGTGCAGGAAAAACAACACGGGAAACAGCAGGCGCTGTGATTCTCCAGCGGTTTGACTCCACCCCCAGAGGCACACCCCAACAACAGCAAAAAAAATCCCCTCGCGGAGCCTCAATTCTCAGAGTTCCCTGGGAAGAAGGATTGATTCTCAAACCATTCTGGGAATATTAGCTCTGTGAGGAAACAGGGGTCTCTTAACACCTCTTGCCACCTTTAACAAACTACAGTTCCCATGGTTTCCTTGGGGGGGGGAGCCACATCTGTTTAAAGAAGTTGCTGCTTTAAATGTAAGATGGGGCCAAATTATTCACTGTAGATGCTGGGAACTGAAACAGGGACTTTAACGATCTTATTCCCTCCCCTTAGAGCACAGAAACAATATTTAATGCCGAACAATGGTTCCTTCCACCCTGCCCCCAGAACTAAAAAATCAGCAGTCAAAAATATTGGGTGTGAACTGTCCGTATTTGATTTTCTTTAACCAGCAAGATACATATGTTACATCAAAAATGTAACAGAGCAGTTCACATAATAGCATAGAATACTGGTTTTAAAGAATAGTGATAAATACAGGCTTTAAAAACAGCCAAAAAAGATACTATTTAAATATAGATAACACATCTCTGTGTGTTAAAGCAGTGGTTGAGAGCAAATCAATTTTCAGTACAATTGTGAGATCTTCTGCAGATTTACAGTGATCAAGTTGGCAGACATAGTTTCCTCTTCATAGCACATCATGGCTGTTAAAAATTACATAGGAGAAGACTTGAAGGCCCGATATTAGCTATCTGGTGTCTGTTGACTTACGTTTGGACGGTGGGGGGGTGTTTCTGCTTATACAAACAGGCTTCACCCACCATGGACTTCAAGCTTCTAATAGGAGGCGATTGATTCTGAGGTGCTGGGACCGCAGAGCGTTGCTTCCTGTGAGGATGAACCTGACGGGCTGGGCTGAGACAAAGTGGACAGACCGCTCCAATTCCTCGGCACAGCCGCCACCACCGCCACACCCTTGGGGCACCAATGACACCTTTTCCTTCCAAGGAGACCTCCAAGACATCATCCACACAGCTACCTTGGTGACGTGCACCTTCCTGTTGGCCGTCATCTTCTGCCTGGGCTCCTACGGCAACCTCATTGTCTTCCTGTCCTTCTTCGACCCGGCCTTCCGGAAGTTCCGCACCAACTTTGACTTCATGATCCTCAACCTGTCCTTCTGCGACCTCTTCATCTGCGGAGTGACCGCCCCCATGTTCACCTTCGCCCTGTTCCTGGACTCGGCGGCGGGCATCCCCGACGCTTTCTGCTTCACCTTCCACCTCACCAGCTCCGGCTTCATCATCATGTCCCTCAAGACGGTGGCCGTCATCGCCCTTCACCGGCTCCGCATGGTGTTGGGGAAGCAGCCCAACCGGACGGCCTCTTTCCCTTGCACCCTCTTGCTCACCTTGGCTTTGTGGTCCATGAGCTTCACCCTTGCCACGCTGGCCACCATGAGGACCCAGAAATCCCGCCTCTGCCTCCCCATCTCCAGCCTGGTCATTGGCGAGGGGAAGGTCGTCCCTTACTTGTACGTCATCGACTTCATCTGCTGCGTGGCGGTGGTTTCCGTCTCCTACATCATGATCGCCCAGGCCTTGAGGAAGAACGCCCAGGTGCGCAAATGTCCCCCCATCATTACGGTCGATGCATCCAGGCCTCCGCCGTTGATCGGACCCCTTGCTGCTGGGTGCGCTGATGGCGTGCAGTGCGCCGTGCCCGCTCTCTACAGAAACCAAAACTACAACAAACTGCAGCACGTCCAAACCCACACGTACACAAAGAACCTCAGCCAGTTGCCTGCCACTGCGGCCAGCAGGTTCCAGCTGGTGTCGACGGTGAATTTGTCAACCGCCAAGGACTCTAAGGCCGTGGTGACGTGCGTTGTCATTGTCCTTTCGGTGTTAGTCTGCTGCCTCCCTCTCGGCATCTCCCTGGTGCAGGACGTTCTGTCCCGGAACAGCGGCTTCATCCTCTACCAGTTCGAACTGTGCGGCTTCACCCTCATCTTCTTCAAGTCCGGGCTGAACCCTTTCATATATTCCCGGAACAGCGCGGGGCTAAGGAGGAGGGTCCTTTGGTGCCTCCAGTACTTGGCCCTGGTCTTCTTCTGCTGCAAGCAGAAGACGAGGCTCCGCGCCGTGGGCAAAGGGAGCCTGGAGGCCAACCGCAACAAGTCATCCCACCACGAGACGAACTCCGCTTACATGCTGTCTCCGAAGCCTCCGAAGAAGTTTGTGGACCAAGCCTGCGGCCCGAGTCACTCCAAGGAGAGCATGCTGAGCCCCAAGGCTTCCGCCGGCTGCCAGCATTACGGGGCCCAGAGCAGCTCCACCCCTATGAACACTCGCATCGAACCTTATTATAGCATCTATAACAGCTGCCCTTCCCAGGAGGTGAGCACTCCCAACAGCCTGCAGCCCACAAACTCTCCCTTTGGATTCGCCAACTCCTACATCGCCATGCACTACCACGCGATGACTGACGTGGTGCGGGATTTCGACAGTACTTCTGCTAAGCAGATACCAGTTCCCTCGGTGTAGCTACCGGGAGCTGGGACTCTTTAACGTTCGACCACCAGTGGTGGCCGACCTTTTTCTTTGTGCGTGTGTGTGTGTCCGTGTGGCAAACATGCCCTCACGGGTCATCTGAAGCATGATATCGTGCCCCTCTCATACGCATCACAGCAGGGATAGCCGTGGTGGTGCCCTTCAGAAGCTGGACTACAACTCCCATCCACACTGGCCAGGGGTGATGGGAGTTGTAGTCAAGCAACGACTGGAGGGGTGCCAGCTTGGCTACCCATGCTCTAGGGTGGTTTTGCCTTCAGTCTGCTGAGCAGCTGGCGCATGAAGGGACAGGAGTAGCTATGCCAGGCATGGCCAAACTTGGCCCTCCAGATGTTTTTGGGACTACAATTCCCATCATCCCTGACCACTGGTCCTGTTAGCTAGGGATCATGGGAGTTGTAGTCCCAAAACATCTGGAGGGCCGAGTTTGGCCATGCCTGAGCTTTGCCTCTGCCAGGCTTCTGAGCTCTCCTGTCCCGGCCTGCTTCTGATATTTGGTTTCGCAAGTTGGCCACATGTTTTCCTACCATCTCTCTGGTTGTCTCTCCCCCCCCCCCATCTTTCAAGATTTCTGGTTCCTAGTCCCCAAGGCTCAGTGGGTGTTATACCCCCACCCTGCCCAAAGTATTCCCTCCACCACCTTCAAATACAATGTCGATTCTGCTTTCTCTGTCAAAACAGCTGCCGACCACGAAATCACCTGTTGCAGCTCTGCTTTAAGACTGGACCGGGTATTGTTTTACCGTTTTTGTGTGTGTGTGGTATCCTCGTGAAAGTGCACGGTTTTAAGCATTGACAGAGCTTTCTAAAAGTTTCTACTCTGAATTGTATATAGATATATATTACTGGTTTGATGCGGAACCTTGCTTTTCTATTTATTTATTTATTTATTGAAGAGTGTTTAATTGCGCTGGTTGGCAAAGCATGTGGAGTGCTGCTGAAGAAATACAACCTGTGCCGCTAATAACGATAGTGCAAGTCGTACAGCACATAGGCGACAATTATTCACACAGTAAATATTCTTGTTCAAAAACAATTTTTACCATTTATCAAGTTTGTGTGAATAAGACAACTACTTACGACGTGCCATGAAAACATATAAGCTATCTAAAATAAAGTGAACTTGCAATATCAGATTTTACTAAGTTCTTACAACTTCTTGACTCAGTTTTTTTTTTTCCTAGCCTGATCCCCTATTCCTTTTTTCCCTTCCCTTTTTTTCTGAAGAAACCCTTCTGAGTCCCCACATTAAAATTCTTCCCTGGTCTCCCTACTGGCCTAGCAAGACTAACTTTGTATTTGTTGTTAGCCGCCCTGAGCCCGGTTTTTGGACCGGGAAGGGCGGGGTATAAATAAATTTTTGTTGTTGTTGTTGTTGTTGTTGTTGTTGTTGTTGTTGTTGTTGTTGTTATTATTATTATTATTATTATTATTATTATTATTATTATTATTACAGTGGTACCTCGGGTTAAGTACGCTTCAGGTTAAGAACTCCGCTAAGAACAGAAATCGTGCTCTGGTGGCGCAGCGGCAGCAGGAGGTCCCATTAGCTAAAGTGATGCTTCAGGTTAAGTACGCTTCAGGTTAAGAACGGACCTCCAGAACGAATTAAGTACTTAACCTGAGGTACCACTGTATTATATTTTTTAAGTAAGTTCAAGAAGAAGGTAGGTAAGTTCAACGATGTTCCCAGTAGCTGCTATTTCGCCCCCGACAGGGCCAATTTGTTGGGGTTGGCGGATAGCCTACTCCCTGAGCACAGTTTTCTGGGCTTCCTCAGTAGTCTTGAGCCATTAATGTATCTATTAGTGCTAAATGTAGTTATAGAAACAATTTATTGGCTTAAGCATAAAGAACTAAAATAGCTTAGCACTTCAACTTTATGGACTGCTAGGGCGAAACGGGGATAGAACGCTGGCACCCTGTCTTCCATCTGCACAGCTACCAGGAACATTGTTTTGTGTCTTATTCACACAAGAAGAAGAGTTTGGATTTGATATCCCGCTTTATCACTACCCGAAGGAGTCTCAAAGCGGCTAACATTCTCCTTCCCTTCCTCCCCCACAACAAACACTCTGTGAGGTGAGTGGGGCTGAGAGACTTCAAAGAAGTGTGACTAGCCCAAGGTCACCCAGCAGCTGCATGTGGAGGAGCGGGGAAGCGAACCCGGTTCACCAGATTACGAGTCTACCGCTCTTAACCTCCACACCACAAACTTGATAAATGGTTAAAATTGTTTTTGAACAAGAATATTTACTGTGTGAATAATTGTCGCCTAAAGCATGTGGAGTGGCAAACCCTATCCCCAAACCAGGATTGGGACTAAGATTGAGAGGGGTTTCAGCACCCCCCGCATTGGTGGACCCCCCACTGCTGGTACCTGTTCTGGACGGTCTTTTAATTTAATTTGTTCCCCACAGTGCAGTGGGCTTCAGCAACCATATCACTTGCTACCCCCCACCCATCCTATAGTCTCTGTGTTAACTCAACTTCTGGGGTATTGTGGGAGGGGGCGGTGGAATGGGACACCCAAGATCAGGCATAGGCAAACTCAGCCCTCCAGATGTTTTTGGCCTACAACTCCCATGATCCCTAGCTAACAGGACCAGTGGTCAGGGATGATGGGAATTGTAGTCCCAAAACATCTGGAGGGCCGAGTTTGCCTATGCCTGCCCAAGATGGTGGCTGGAAGCTGCTCAGCACTATCATCGTAATTATTATTATTATTTAATTAAAAGTTGTCAGCAGATGGGCTCCTCAGAGTGTTGGGGCCATAGCTTCTGTGAAAGGATACAGCCCATGCGCCGAAACCTATCCTATCCCCAAACACTCATATACCGGTACTCTGTCAGGACCAGAGTTTATTTTACGATTTTGCTTCGCTGCATTTCGAAAGAATTATGAATGCTACATGCACTGGGAAAACTTTACAGAAAGTGTTTTTAAATCCTTGGGTTTAAACTGTTAACAAGAAATGTAAACTTCTATGTACAGGTGAAACTCGAAAAATTAGAATATCGTGGAAAGGGACATTTCTTTCAGTAATTCAACTTAAAAGGTGAAACTAATATATGAGATAGACTCATGACATGCAAAGCGAGATATGTCAAGCCTTTATTTGTTACAATTGTGATTATTATGGCATACAGCTGATGAGAACCCCAAATCAACAATTTCAACTTTGGGGTTTTCATCAGCTGGACGCCATAATCATCACAATTATAACAAACAAAGGCTTGACATATCTCGCTTTGATTGTCATGAGTCTATCTCATATATTAAACTCCAGTAGCTAATGAAAACAATTGCTTACATAAATGGACTTTTCCACGATATTCTAATTTTTCGAGTTTCACCTGTATGTTAAGGACATGAGATCCCTTCTTCTCAGGCGAGGCCTGCCTCAGTCTTGTAAATAATTCAAAGTTACTAGTCCACAGCGTTTTTGTATTCGCTAATTTGCCCAAAACCTTAGCGTGTTTTGATTCGTGAATGACATGAGAGGCAACCACACTTAAGATTTTTTTTGTCACTGGCAACACTGGCAACAGGTTATTTACAAGCCCCTTTTAAAATATCTCTCTGCACCCCCACCCCTTCTAATATAAGCCTGTTCTCGTGCTCCAGTCAGAACAGTCTCCCACATATGCTGCTACACAGGGATTGTGTTACTTTGGCAGAGCGTTCAATCCCACCTCCCACCCCTTCCCCAGAAATGGTACATCTTAGCAACGCAAGTGCAGCATATGAGGAAGTCTGCTTGCTTGTTTTAACTCTAGATATGGTGAGGGGCTGGGCACGCACATGCAATTTTAAACTCTTGCAAATCACGAAGGCTAGAAAGTAACCAAACTCCCTGCCTGCCCCACCTCCCCCCCCCCCCGCCAATTAAAAGTTGAGATATCAGGGGCCCTGTTTCCGCATTTCCTATTATTGCAAAAGCCTGCATCTCTTGTTGTTACATGATTTATACCGGTATGTGTCTTTTGCAATAACTGTCTCATACCGTGTTTCCCCTATTTTAAGACACCGTCTTATATTTTTTCCCCCTCAAGAAAACGCACTATGGCTTATTTTGAGGGGATGTCTTATTCTTATTACGTAAGCCCAGCCCAGCCTTTTCCTTGGCGCCCTCCAGAACTGCACCTATCACTATGGTTTATTTTCGGGGTACGGCTTATATTTCGCAAATGCGAAAAAAGCATGCCATGGCTTATTTTATGACTACGTCTTAAAATAGGGGAAACAGGGTAATTGCGGACCATTTGTATTACGTGAGCATCGGTGCTTATAAAATGACCATTCTAGAAAAATATAAAGGACTGATTTAATTTATTTTTTATTTTTTTTGCTAGATAGTCATAGGCACTGTAAGACCTAGCAAGCAAAACTGCTTATGAATGATGGTTGTGCAGAATCTGTTTGGGAAATAATATTTTGCTAAAACATTTCACGTTAGTCATTTTCTCATTCCCAAATTGTTAGAGGAAGAACCTTGCTGTTAGCCCTTGTGTTTCTTTGGTATTTTAGGGTGTGTTTTTTTTATACCAAAAAAAAAAAAAAAAATCTCACATGCCGTCATGATCATAAAGGGATATCTAAGGATATGGATCAAACTTTTCCTTCTATCCTGTGCCAATTCATACTTAATGTGTTCTCCTACAATAAAGGAGTCTCCGTGTTCTGTGATGTTTTGACCAAACCCCGATATTGTTTGTGGTTTGTCTTTTTAATAATAATAATAATAATAATTTATTTATTTATACCCCACCCATCTGGCTGAGTTTCCGAAGTGAGCTACTGACCATGGCTGGGTATACATTCCCATTTACTCTGCTTTGCTCCCTGTGCTGGATTCGGAAGCCAGTATTGGCCAGAATACAGGGGTACCTCGGGTTACATACACTTCAGGCTACAGACTCTGCTAACCCAGAAATATTACCTTGGGTTAAGAGCTTTGCTTCAGGATGAGAACAGAAATTGGGCAGCAGCGGCAGCGGGAGGCCCCATTAGCTAAAGTGGTGCTTCAGGTTAAGAACGGCTTCAGGTTAAGAACGGACCTCCGGAACGAATTAAGTACGTAACCAGAGGTACCACTGTACACATCTATCATGTGGTTTCTTGAGAAATGCAGTGTTTCGATACGTTTCCCGCCGCCTCCAACCAGCTGTGATGCAATTTGAAAGCATAAGCCACACGGAAGACATCCATGACCCCTCTCCACCCTCTGGTGTGAACAGGATGCGGGCGACTTGGAAACCCACCAAGAAGCCATACTGATGTATAACATAATAAAGGTAAAAAAGGTAAAGGACCCCTGACCATTAGGTCCAGTCGTGTCCGACTCTAGGGTTGCGGCGCTCATCTCGCGGCGTACAGCTTCCGGGTCATGTGGCCAGCATGACTAAGCCGCTTCTGGTGAACCAGAGCAGCGCACGGAAACGCCGTTTACCTTCCCGCCAGAGCGGTTCCTATTTATCTACTTGCACTTTGACGTGCTTTCGAACTGCTAGGTGGGCAGGAGCTGGGACCGAGCAACGGGAGCTCACCCCGTCACAGGGATTCGAACCGCCGACCTTCTGATCAGCAAGCCCTAAGCTCTGTGGTTTAACCCACAGCGCCACCTGGGTCCCCTTGTATAGCATAATAACCGTGTGCAAATGTGATTTGAAATGCAGTTGTGGGTGGGTGTGGAAGGACCTCGCTGTGTTTTAAGCCAGTTATGTGAACACCAGCCGAGTTAATGGACAAAGGCAGTATTTATTTATTTGCCAAGGTTTCTATACTGCTTGGTTCAAAAACCAAACCAAAGACCTCTAAGCGGCTTACAAAGATTGAACTGGGGGACTTGCTGGTTCCTAGCTCAGCCTCTTTCTTTCAATGAGGTGGTAAAAACAACCACCGCCACCAAGCTCTTTTCTGGGTTGTACCTCTTCAGACTGCCGGTGAGGGCTCACAGGACCAAACTCCCAACAAATCATCCACACACAGAGAAAACGTCTAGCCTATTTGCCTCCCTGATATCCAGGGATATGCCATCCAGGGTATGGTGGGATGTTCTATCGCGAGTTCCCTTTCTGTAAACTGAAACAGTACTGTCCAGACACCTATTTTACCACCTTCCTCTATCGTTTCTGAGAACTAGGCCACTTGCCTTCGATGGGGGGAGAACTGCCAAATACATATGTTTGCCGAGCAAGTTTGTCTGAAATAAACAGAAATCTGCTCTTATTCCCTTATGGGGCACACAAGAGCCTTTTCAGGTTCTCCATCGGTAGGAGCAAATTACAGAGGCCAACCAGAGAAAAACTGAGAAGCAAAGAATTTATTTCTGTTGCAACATGGTGTTTTTGCCCCACACACCAAAGAGTAGGGGGGGAAAGGACCCCGAACAAAAGGAGCACATGCTCTTATCAAGACATTTCAAAAATTCCTCCTCAGAGTCTAGCCCCGCCCCCAGATCCCTCCCACATACATCACAGAAGGGGTGTAACCCCAGACCACTCCCCAGATACATCACAGATTGGGAGGGTCAGAGGAGGTAACCTGAGAATTCTCACACCTGTGCCATCTCTCTCTGACCCCTCCCAGACACACATTTCAGCAAAACAAAAGGTTTCTTGTTTCCTGCCCTGGCCTGGCAGGGCTAATGTAGGACTAACGATCCAAATCCATTTTAGGTGGTGGGTTCTTTGTGAGGGAAATGGCCCATGTCTGGCACTCAGGCATCAGGATGCTAGAGATTATCACTTTATTTTCCTGAGACAATCACCCCCTCCTTCCTTGCAGAGAGACAATTTGGGAATCAAAATGGAGACAGGCCTGTCTTCCTGTGCTGCTTCAGACATGTGGCCTTGTTTTGCTTGGCATACTTATGAACAATTATTATATATATATATATATATATATATAACCTGTGATATTTTAATGTATTTGTGTCTGTTGGAAGCCGCCCAGAGTGGCTGGGGAGACCCAGCCAGATGGGCGGGGTACAAATAATATATAGACCTTTATATTCTTACAACATCCCCACCTGTTTGCACTCTGCATTTGCAAGCCTATATTACAAAAGATCTTAGCTGTACACCGAAATAAATAAATAACCAGAACATGCATTGGTCCACAGGGACACACAAGTGCCCAGTAGCCAAGGTTACCATCGATTTGGGATAATGCTTCTGATTAATTTGGCATGCTGCAGAAGAGTCCTCTAAAAGCAGCATGTTTACATTTTTTTTATCTCACTAAAGCCTCTCTGCCCACTGTTCCTGTTCTGATAACTAGGACTGGGTGATTGATTGACATATCATCCAAAACTGGTCCATATCGTGATACTGGTTTCATAATTTTTGACCCGGCAATATATTGCGAAACTGTGTGTGTGTGAATGTGCTATGCAAAAATCATGATGCGGGGAAAAACCCATGAAGCCAGCTAATGTATCTACATAGCTCCATCCCTATTTCAGACATTGGGATACATCAGTGTATTGCGATGTTTAGCTGGTGATACATTGCGATGTTGAAAAGCAGATATCGCCCGGCCCTACTAATAACCGTTATAGGAAAATCTTCCAGGCTCACTTGCATTGCCAAACAAAGACACCAGACAAGAATATAGGAGCAAAACAGCAGCCTGTAGGCAACAAGGATTCCAGCCACCACACGGAAGAAGCCCAGAACAAAGGATGGCTCCTTTTTTAATATAAGTTTCCCTTTTTACCCACAACACCCTTAGTGAAGCATCATACATATATCATATATACATCACAACTATGTCATAATCTGGGAGGGGTCTTCTGGCAGAAACCTGATCTTCAGGTTTGCCCCCATCCCTCCTGAAATCCTGTTGATTCCATGCTCTTTATTTCAGCTCATGGTAAACAGTGAGTGAGTGCTCCCCCCCCCCGAAACCTCTGGCCATATATATATTATTCACACAATGGGTCCCGTGTGATTGGCTGATTCAACGCCCCTCCTGGAGCCTGATTGGACTGTTCCTGCAGGCCAATCAGGTTGCTGATTCACTTCCTCCTGGAGCCGGATTGGGCGGCTCCTGCAGACCAATCAGGTTGCTGCCTTCTAGGATCCTACCTGCCTATTGTTCTAGGATCCAAGCTCCGTACATAACACCTCCCTTGACTTCCACTTCACACCCATTAAGTTAAGTATGTACATGTTACTGTTCTCCGGTCAAGTTAAGCACACCCCTTTGTCTTGACCAAGCTCCTAATAAACTGAGGTTGGGTTTACTATTGTTTCTGGAATGGCTACCTGTCTGCCACTCAGGGGCCAGGATGCCAGCGATTATCACCCTAGCAAGGAGACTGCTGAGTACCTGGTCTCGGGGTTCAGGGATTATGGCTGCCCCTGCCCACTTCACATGCTCCCCCTTGGTAGCCATTTCCTTCCTGAACAGAACAAAGTTGGAACAGCGCAAATCCTATACGGGAGCGCTTTTATATGGCTTTCTAAAGTTTTCCCCATTTGCAGGAGTGATTGTGTTGGTTTTGGTAGTCGGTGTGTGTGTGTGTGTGTGTGTGTGTGTATGTGTGTGTCTGCAGGATGGGCAACCCCCCCCCAAAAAAACCCCTTTCCATAAATTCCAGTAACATAACCAAATGTTTAAACACTTGGCTGCCATTTGAGAGTATTTGATCAAGTTTTTGTTTATTAACAACAGCCCAAAGCCAACGTCTCAGCATGCACCAGTCCAGAAATGTTTGTGTTCCTCATCCATGCACCCTCGACTTCCCACATGCCTCCTCTGCTTCCTAGCACAGCCCGTTTTCCTCTGTCAAAGCCATCGGCTCGTTTTCCGTTTTCAGAACAGCGGCCAGCTGGCTCCAGAAGAGCTTTTGTTTGTGTTCCTCTGGGCTCCACTTCAAGTAGGTTTTCCTTTTCAGCAGCTTCCGGAGCTTGCTGAATTTCTGTGGGATGCTGTTGGGCGGCAGGTCTTCCAGCACAACCATAATGAGAGAGTCCTCGTTTTCGCTGAGGACCCGATGTTCAGCAAAGAACAGCTCATACTGGCACCAGCAACTGTTGACGAAGCTGGGCGACAGCACAAAGAGAACTTTGTGGCTGTTCTCAATGCAGTGAAAAATGTTCCCAACAACCGGGTGCCCTGGCACGAAGTCTCTCTCGTGGTAACATACTCTAAACTCGAGGCCTTCCAGTTTTGCCAGCAGGGTCTCTTTAGCCCACAGCGCATCGTTTTCGCTGTATGAGATAAATGCATCATATGCTTTGTGTTCTGGCCTCTTCTTGTATTGTTTCCTTTTCGCAATACACCAGGACCACCCCATCTTAATATACCAGACTCCGTCAAAATGCCAGCAAAGGGCTGTTAAGAGGGACATTGCCAAGATGGCCGCACAAGCCGTAATTGCCATTTGAAGTCCGAGAGAACAACGCAGCATTGTTAGGTTGCTGTTTTCAACCGAACAGCCCCGTTTCTCGAGCGGAAAGCTACACAAAAGGTCCTCTTGGCCATTTATCTGCAGTTGCCGGCTAGCAAGGTATGTGTTCGCAAACCAATACAAGTCACAGTTGCAGAGGAAATGATTCCCTTGAAGGGTTAAGACGTTCAGGTCCGTCAACCGGCCAAAGGTCTCTTCCATAATAATGGTGATGGCGTTGTTGCTTATGTCCAACTCAAGCAGAGATTCGGGGAGAGACCCCGGTTGCAAAAAAGAGATCTTGTTTCCTGACAGATTCAGATATTTGAGTTCCGGCAGAAATACTCCCGTGCGGTCCTGCAGTTCTGTAATTAAATTGTGGCTTGCATCGAGGTTGGTGAGGTGGTGAGAATGGTTTAGATCCAGATGCGTCACGAGGTTTCTAGAAATGTTAAGGAATTCTAGCTCTTGTGGTGCCCTGCAGAAATGGAACACAGGTATTTGATTTTTACTGATATCCAGTTCTTTTAAGGAGTCCGGAAGATACTCAGGTGGAAGATCCTTTATTTTATTGCTTGGAATCTTAAACACTGTCAAATTAGGGAAGATGGTAAGATTAGCTATCTCTTGGATGTTACTGTTGCTTAAATCTAGGCTCTGCAATGAGGTTGGCGGCTGGGGGAAGCCATGCATCGGGTTGTTGCTCAGGTCTAGAAAGAGAAGCTTTCTCATGGTGTTTGCAAACCATTCTGGAAGTTCTACAATGGAGCAGTTGGACATCACGAGATGCCTTCCTTCCTTGGGGAGACTTTCGATGGGGCTGTGTTGTGGAAAATTGACAATCGACAAGCTTTCTATTCTGGTTTCTGGTATAGGCTTGAGGAGAGACGTCAGCGTTTCAGGATTGTATATAAATTGGTTTCCTTGAACATCCATCTCTTCTATATGAAAGTAAGTTCTGGCAAACTCTCGTGGTATTCGGTTAATGCGGGTGAAGGACAAATCAATGCCTTTGAGACTCGAAGGGAGGCAGATGCTTTTCAAAGTGGTAAGAGGGTTGTGGCTGAGATTTAAGAACAACAGCTTGCTGTGCTTGAAGTCACACCTCTTGGGTACAAGCCCACCTGATACAGTTATGCTGTTGTAACTCACGTCGATGGACTGAACATTCTTCATTTTCAGGAGCAGTGAAAGCAGGGTCTCTAAATCCATTTGCAGATTGTTGCGTCTGGCATCCAGCTCTACCACCTTTCCCAGCGTCGTGTTGCAATGCCTAGGATCCATTTCCCTCCTCAGATCATCCTCAGACAGGTTTCTGTCGGATAGATCAAACACCCCACTCACCGGACTGCTACAACTTGCAGACATCCTCAGTGCCGAAGGTGGGAATACTGTTCCTGATTCATCTGGTCTTTCATAACCCAGAACAGTCCTTTTTAGTATCGAATGGGCATTTAGAAGACTACTAGGTCCTTTGTGCTTCTCTGCCGGAAAAGGAGACCCCATGGCGCCCCATAAGGATGGGTCAGTTTGTGGAGAATTCACCATTTCATTCATTTTTGAGAACTTAGGGAGTGGCACTTCTTGTGGCGAGCTGTTAAGTAAAACTTTGAAACTCTGATTGCTTTGAGGAACTAAACCTTGAATACTGGGGCCTTCTGCTTTCCTTCCTGCATTTGTTTCCATAAAGCTGTGTGAGAAGTTAAGGCTTCTTGTTGGAGTTTGTAATTCGCCTTCTCCATCACAGAAAAGAATAGAAATACAGAAATACAGTATTCTGGTAAAGATTCCCATCCTGGAGAAGAGGAAACAACAATCAGTGTTATGATCTAATATTTTATTTCATAAAATGCATATACTGTTTGATTGTTTTTTTTATTCTGTGCAAAGTATAGTTTTAGATACATTTGCACAATTCCTCACACATTTAACTATGGAAAATTAAACTAAAAAGTATAAGGGGGTAAATGTGATAGGAATAGTAGTATTTTTATCCTGTTTATCCACTCAAAGCAGTTAGCATGTACAACAAATGTAAAAGATTGGGCCACACCTTGTTGTTTGCATACTCTTGAACATTTCTCAAATGAAAATAGGGTCGTTCTGTTCAACTATAATTAATTAATTATGATGATTATTATACCCCACCCATCTGATAGAGTTGCCCCAACCACTCTGGGCGGCTTCCAACATATATAAAAACATAAGAAAACAATAAACATTAAAAATCTTCCCTACACAGGGCTGCCTTATTATCGCCTTGGCTTGGGGGTCGGATAACTCCATAGCCTCCAACATTTCTCCGATGAAAATGTTAATAATAATAATAATAATAAACTTTTATTTATATACCGCCCTTCCCAGCCAAAACCGGGCTCAGGGTGGCTAACAATAATCAAACCACATACAGTTAAAATTAGCAGACAGTTAAAATTACAGATATAAAATACACTTTAAAAACTTAAAAATTTAGACAGTGTAGGACACTGGTAGAGACTCATGCCCGACTGGCATGCTCTCTCCCTCCTGGTCTGTCGTTCGAGAGCTTCAAAAGCTTTCTTCAGCCCGAACATCACAGCGGCCGATACCAAGAAGCATCAGCACACCCAGTATTTGCGTAACATACCTCAGTAGCACAGCATTTTTGCTTAATCTACTTTTATTTACATATAATACACTCAGAGCATTCTGACTTAGCTCCTTCCTCTTTCTCATCAGACAGCAAAGAGAGAAAACAAAGGACAATAGTCCCACTTCACGGAACACAGTAACATAAACATCCCGTCTCCGTCACTTCCCACACTGTGGAATGAAAACATACACCGTCATGTGATAGACAACTTTCCCATGACTGCAAACACGGAGCAGGAATCCTAACAGGGACGTCCTAAGGAAATCTTTTTGGGGATCATTCTGGGTTGAAATCAGAAACCGGGATGGCTTCTGTCAAGCAAAGCAGGGACACAGAGGGTCTGTGTTTGTTTCCCACAGCGGCCAACCAGATGCCTCTGGGAACCCTACAAACAAGCTGTGAGGCAAATAGCCCTCCTGTCCTGCTTTTCACTGGCAGAACAAAGGTAAAGAATCTAAGCCCACATTTTTTACTTGTGGGATGCTGCCACTCAGTGCTTCCCACCCCCCAACCCCCGGAGGTGCTCAAGGGCACATTACCGGCACCTCTCTTTTTGTTGTTGTTAAAAAGTGTGGCACTTACTGTAACAACTTCATGGTGAGTACTGGCACCTACTAGCGCTGCTGCCACAGGAAAAGGCTGTTTTTAAGGTCAGCCGACGTAGAATTTCCCCATCAGTGGATTTTCTAAAATCTATATATAGCCTGTTGAATTTGACTTGCGGGACGCTCCTAACACATGTCCAGATTGCAACTCTCCGTATCTTCCTCTGACTCATTGGTAGCTGCTGCAAACGTCATATGACACATGAAGAAATTTGCAATCCACTAGGCCCCAAAATGTATTTGTGTCATTGTGTTTCTATCTCAACTGTTTCTCCAAGGAGCTCAAAGTGCCATGCATGGTCCTCCTCTGTCCTCATTTCCTTCCCCAACAGCCCTGTGAGTTAGGTTAGGCTGACGGGCAGTGATTGGCCCAAGTTCACCCAGTGAGCTTCATGGTCAAGTGGGGATTTGAAGCCAGGTCTCCCAGGTCCCAGGTGGCGCTGTGGGTTAAACCGCAGAGCCTAGGGCTTGCCGATCAGAAGGTTGGTGGTTTGAATCCCCGCTACGGGGTGAGCTCCCGTTGCTTGGTCCCTGCTCCTGCCAACCTAGCAGTTCGAAAGCATGTCAAAGTGCAAGTAGATAAATAGGTACCGCTCTGGCAGGAAGGTAAACGGCGTTTCCGTGCGCTGCTCTGGTTCGCCAGAAGCGGCTTAGTCATGCTGGCCACATGACCTGGAAGCTGTCTGCGGACAAACACCGGCTCCCTCGGCCTATAGAGCAAGATGAGCGCCGCAACCCCAGAGTCGGACACGACTGGACCTAATGGTCAGGGGTCCCTTTACCTTTACCTCCCAGGTCCTATCCTGACACCCTCACCAGTTGATGGAGGCAGGGTTTGTCTCTACAGTCAATATTAAGGGTGAAGCAGCTGCTGCTGAAGACTTATTTGATATCCACAAGGGATGGAGAGCTTGTGGTCATTTAGAAATTGTTTGGCTTCAACTCCTCTCATCCCATTGGCTAGGAGTTGGAAAGTCCAACACAGGTAAGCACCGCCTTGCAAAATCGATCACGTGACATGGCACACACACACACACACACACAATTTGAATGGCAATGCCCATCAAGTTTTCAGGGGTCAGCCCCCTCAAATATTTTATTGGGAGGTCAAAGGGACCTCTGCCCCTAGGTGTTGGGTGCTATGGTCCAAGACAATCGGCCCCAGGCTAACCAACCCTGCGCCAGGGGAAGAAGAAGAAGAGTTTGCGTTTGATATCCTGCTTTATCACTACCCGAAGGAGTCTCAAAGCAGCTGACATTCTCCTTTGGCTTCCTCCCCCACAACAAACACTCTGTGAGGTGAGTGGGGCTGAGAGACTTCAAAGAAGTGTGACTAGCGTAAGGTCACCCAGCAGCTGCATGTGGAAGAGAGGAGGAGCGAACCAGGTTCCCCAGATTACGAGTCTACAAGACAGGGACAGATCTCACAACCACACCTCACAACCACCCTCCAACTTTCAATAATAATAATAATAAATTGTCCAGTAGCACCTTAGAGACCAACTAAGTTTGTTCTGGGTATAAGCTTTCGTGTGCATGCACACTTCTTCAGATACACTGAAACATAAGTCACCAGACCCTTATATATAGTGGGAGGGTGGGGTGGGGTTTTTCTCAGGAGGGTTGTGGGAGATGGGTGATTGACTCAATGGGTATGGTAAACCTGTTGACGACTGTTAATGACTGCAATTAGTCCAACAGGAAAAAGCAAGGGATAGTATGCAGATGACCAAAAATAGCTTTAGCATATCACCCACCTCCCACTACCCTTCTGAGAAAAACCCCACCCCACCCTCCCACTAGGGTCTGGTGCAGGGGTCAGCAAACTTTTTCAGCAGGGGGCCAGTCCACTGTCCCGCAGACCTTGTGGGGGGCCAGACTATATTTTGAAAAAAATATGAAAGAATTCCTATGCCCCACAAATAACCCAGAGATGCATTTTAAATAAAAGGACACATTCCACTCATGTAAAAACACGATGATTCCCGGACCATCTGCGGGCCGGATTGAGAAGGCGATTGGGCCGGATCCGGCCCCCGGGCCTTAGTTTGCCTACCCATGGTTTGGTGACTTCTGTTTCAGTGTATCTGAAGAAGTGTGCATGCACACGAAAGCTCGCTCCCCCCCCCCCCCAAGATTAAGCTTTGCATATTGTATTTCAGACTTTGGTAAAATGGATGGAATAAAAAAAAATGCAAAATGAGAATCCCTGGGGAGAGCATTGCTAAAACAGGGAGCCACTGCAGAAAAGACCTGCTCTCTCTGAACCTCTCGTGAAGGAGGCACATGAGGAAAGGCCTCGGAAGATGACCACAGGGTCCGGGTTGGTTTATATTCTAATGGGATCACTTTATTGCATATTATAATTCTGGCTGTTTCTTTCCGTCATTGACTTTGAAGCCATGATCACTTCAGATGGTGACAGCAGTCACAAAATTAAAAGACGCCTGCTTCTTGGGAGAAAAGCAATGACAAACCTAGACAGCATCTTAAAAAGCAAAGACATCACCTTGCCAACAAAGGTCCGTATAGTTAAAGCTATGGTCTCCCCAGTAGTAATGTACGGAAGTGAGAGCCGGACCATAAAGAAGGCTGATCGCCAAAGAATTGATGCTTTTGAATTATGGTGCTGGAGGAGACTCTTGAGAGTCCCATGGACTGCAAGAAGATCAAACCTATCCTTCTTAAAGAAATCAGCCCTGCGTGCTCACTAGAAGGACAGATCCTGAAATTGAGGCTCCAGTACTTTGGCCACCTCATGAGAAGAGAAGACTCCCTAGAAAAGAGCCTGATGCTGGGAAAGGTTGAGGGCACAAGGAGAAGGGGACAGCAGAGGATGAGATGGTTGGACAGTGTTCTCGAAGCTACTAACATGAGTTTGGCCAAACTGCGAGAGGCAGTGAAGGATAGGCGTGCCTGGCATGCTCTGGTCCATGGGGTCACGAAGAGTCAGACATGGCTAAACGACTAAACAACAACAGCTGGGGCTGATAGGAACCATCCTGCAAAACTTATTGCGGCAGCAAAGGGCAGCTTAGGCAATCTTGATCCAGAGAGGATCAAATGCTGTCTACTTCTTCTTCTTCTAAAATATTTCATTTGTTGAAGATAAGAACAACATATAATCAAATGCAAGCAAACAAATACAGCACACAAAAGCTTATACCCAGAACAAACTTAGTTGGTCCCTAGGGTGCTACTGGACAATTTTTAAATTTCTTTCGACTGTGTCAGACCAACACAGCTACCTACCTGAATCAACAATCATGTAATTATTTTTAGCCCGCCCATCTTGCTGGGTTGCCCCAGCCACCCCTTGCCCTGCGGAGCACATACCTTTTCATTCTCTTTGTTGTGAAAGTGGAATCTACACTTGGAAGCAGCCTGCTCCTGCAGCCCTGATGAGGTTTGCCTTTGCTGAGCTCTACCCCATCACACTATCCTGCGGAGATTCTGTCGGCTAAGGAGGAAGTGTGTGGCCATGACACAGGAAAAGAGCTTTATGTAATAAACAAGGAAGTCCGAATATAGAGCGGAGAGCCCCTAAGGATGGAGGCTGATGTAACTGGAAGGCAGTCAGTGACCCTACTGCTCAAGGCTTTTCTTCTAGGAAAAATGGTTCTGGCACTCACCATGAAGTTGTCACGGTATGTGCCGCACTTTTAGCCAGCACTTTTCTTCTAGGAAAAAAAGAGGTAAAGAGGTGCCAGTACTGCGTACCCTTGAGTAACCCCCCCCCCCAAGGAAAAAAATCACTGCTACTGCTCAGTCAATGGCTACCATCCCTGAGAGCAATCTACTACCTCCACTGTTGGAAACAGAAGTCTCTGGATTCCCAGTTGCCGTGTTGCAAAAGTGGGGAAGAGTGCTGTTGTGTTCAGGTGTTGCTTGGGGGTGGGCTTATAGGCATATAGTTGGATGATGGAACAGGATGATGGAGTAGTAGGTTCAGCCTGAGCCAGCAGGACTCTTCTTATGTTCTTAGCCCCCGAACAAATGGAAGGCCAGTAGCATCCCAGATGTTCACTTCCCATCTTCTCTGATCATTAATTGTGCTAGCTGAGGCTGATGGGAGTTGGTGACCAACATCTGGAAGGTCATAGGTTCCCATCCAATTATTTCCCCTGCAAATGGCCCTGAACAACACCTGCAAAAACGTCAAAGCAGACTTCCTCTGGTTCATCTAGTTCAGGCACGTCCAACAGGTAGATCGTGATCTACTGGTAGATCACTGGATGTCTGTGGTAGATCACTGGTAGATCACTGGCTCCCCCAAAGAAGCTCAACAACTTTGGCTCCCCTTAAAAAAAGCGTATTTTTTTTGCCCTGCACCCCCAAAAAACGTGGCTTTCCTCCTCCCCCAAAAAGCTCAACAACTTTGACCTGAACCCCCCAAAAGGGGGTAGATCACTGCCAGTTTTTAACTCTGTAAGTAGATCACAGTCTCTTGGGAGTTGGCCACCTCTGAGTTCATGGATGTTTATGCTGACAGTGACTCTCCAGGGTTTCAGGTAGCAATCTCTCCCTGCACTACCTGGAGATGCCAAATACTGAATCTGGGATCTTCTGCAGACAGGACAGATGCTCTACCACTGAGCTACAGCCCTTTCCAAATACAGATTATGGGAGGGATGCAACATCGCTGTAAAACAGTGTTTCCCAAGCTTGGGTCTCCAGTTGTTTTTGGACCACAACTCCCATCATCCCTAGCTAGCAGGACCCAGTGGTCAGGGATGATGGGAACTGTAGTCCAAAAAACAGCTGGAGACCCAAGTTTGGGAAACCCTGCTCTAAAACAAAATGTTCTGTCAATGCAGACAATTCAGTGTGCCTGGTCTTGCCTCCTCCTTGCACAAGTCGAATCCAGCCCAGGGAGTCGAGCATCATCAACTGCATCTTTATGCACCGATTTAAAAAACATTTGTGCACACATAAAACCACTGCACAGAAAGGGGCTGCAGTTCTGTGCAGATTTTGAGCTTCGTTACAGCAGCGCTGCTGCTATGATGCAGTAGTTCTGAGTGTTTCCCTAGGCAGCTCTTCCACCATCTCCATGGGGCTTCAAGGGTTCTTATCAACAGTAACCTTTTTGCTAGAACCCAGTTGAAGGTTATGAGATATCGCTTGCACCATCCCTCAAGTCAATGAGTCAGTGCTTCTCTTTTAGCCCGCTTGTGACGGAGACATCTTCTTTTAAGGAAGTGGTTTCTCCGAGGAGCAGGTTCCCTCAAGCACTTACCATATCTGCAGGCATCTGGAAGTTTGTGGTCCAGCCACCCCACAACTGCAGCACGTGGAGCCCTTGCAGCAAAGCTTCATTTGTCCCAGAATACCATCACCATTAAATTGATGTTGAATCATATGGATGTTCCTTTCACACATCATAGGTGTGGGTGCGAGGGAAAGTCTTATAAAGTGGGAAATCCAAGTTTGCATGACAAACTGTGAAACACCCGCTATGTGTTGTGCATGTTTTTATTTTACTTGAACAGGCTCGAGGCCTAGGACTTTGGTGCAGACATTGGGCTCCTTGCCTGCAGTGAGGCGAGCTGTTCTGCCTACAAGAAGCCAGTGTGGTGTAGTGGTTAAGAATGGTGGACTCGTAATCTGGTGAACCGGGTTTGATTCCCCTCTCCTCCACATGCAGCTGCTGGGTGACCTTGAGCTAGTCACACTTCTCTGAAGTCTCTTAGCCCCACTCACCTCACAGAGTGTTTGTTGTGGGGGAAGAAGGGAAAGGAGAATGTGAGCCGCTTTGAGACTCCTTCGGGTAGTGATAAAGCGGGATATCAAATCCAAACTCTTCTTCTTCATAAGCCAACGCCAATTTTTTTAGCCACCTCTCCTAGGGTAAGTATGTGAAGACTTGGGGTGTTGTTTTTTTTAAAAAAGGTCATTTTGTTTGAGGTGGGTTTCCTGGGCAGAGGTATGCTAGCAGATAGCTGCCGAATCAATGAAGGAATTGCTCTAGAGAGCAGCACCTTTCGTAGAAGCAGTTGGGACCACGGGGGGGGGGTAGGATTTTATATATCCTCTGCTGCTTCAGCAGAACTATTGTGGTTAGTGTAAATCACATGAGTGTCTGAGAGTGTGGGAACGGAAGACTGTCTTATTTCTTCCGCCTGTGTTATTGTAAGTTTGGTTTCACTTCTGCTGTGTCGCAGTTTGTTACCTTGTTTCTGCCAGAGCTTGGAGAACACAGACGTGGAAATGGAGTCTCTGTATATAGACTGTAAATAAACGTACCTGTAGTTTAGATCTACGGATGTCTCCTCCTTCTTGCTGCGTGATGCTAGAAGACTTGTGTGCTCTTTTCATAAGAGAAGGGTCGCAGATTGTAGGCACTCTGGACTGAAGGGAAATGCCAGCCAGAGAGGGCCACCGGGAAGACGCCCAGGGGTCTTGGAGTTTGCCGTCCCAGGACAGAGCGCCATTCCCAACAGGGGGTCCTCTAATCCAAACCTGCAATGCAGCAATCTTTCACCCAACATGGGGTTTGAACCCACAACCCCCGAGATTAAGTGCCTCATGCTCTACCTACTAAGCTGTCCCTATTTGTTAAGCGATTCAAGGTCTGCTTAGGCAGTGGTAGTAAAATTCTTGCTGAGAGGCAACACTCTGCAGATGTTTACAGTGGTCCCTCGACTTACGAATGACCCGACTTCCGTATTTTTCGAGTTACGAGTGAAGAAAGTGGCCGCGCGCTTACGATTTTTTCCGACCTCCGAATGGAAATTGCGGCTGTTTTAGATGCGGTTTCCTCGACTTATGAAGTTTAGATGCGGTTTTTTTCGATGTACAAATTTTTTCCTCCCAATGCATTCCTATGGGGACTCGACTTACGATTTTTTCGACCTACGACGGTCCCTTTGGAACGCATTACATTCGCAAGTCGAGGGACCACTGTATTGATGGTGGCAGGCTTTGGTGAATTGTAGAGTTGGAAGGGACCAGGGGAAGGGACCCCCTGCAATACAGGAATCTTTTGCCCAACCTGAGGCAAAAGGGATGCTGGGAGAGGTATAACACTCCAGCAGCACCCAGAGGGCTACAGGCTCTCCACTCATTACACAGCACCCTCCCAGCAAAGGTCCGCGCGGGTGATCAGTCCACATCGTATAATTCGCTGCCCTCAAAAGCAGGATGGCTCTATACCTATGCAAGGAATGCTCAACACTGTTCATCTCCCTACCTCTTTTTGGAACAGGGCATATACTCTCCATGCAGGTATGCCGGGTGGCAAAGCAGACAAAGGGACAGGGCAGGAGAGCCCAATATTGCTACTTAAAAACAAAACAAAAAAACTGGCAGGGACCCAGAGCTGCGCGCACACAGGCCCACCTCCCAATCGGTCTATGTTTGGAGAACACAAAGGCTCACCAGCTTGGTGGTTTGGCAAGACTGAAGGGAAGCAAGCAGACTTACAGGTACTTCCCTAATAGCTCAAGATGGGGAGGAAGCCGACCTTAAGAGGACAGGCGTTACCAGGCACATGTCATCTGAGGCAGGCATCCTCTGGCAAAGCGCGCTGCTCAATGGCTAAACGGAACAAGTTTAACACTCTCCCTGCTTTTGGGCCCAAGATATAAACCCCAGGGTAGCTTGCTTTAATTTCAAAGCTCACACACGTACTTCCAACCACAGAGTGGTGGCGATGGCAGGTTGACTGGCACTGTGACTCATTTGCTCCAGTTGGGAAGGAACCCGGCTCTGCTTGGAGGTCTCCTACCCCCCCCCCCCCCGCTAAGCTGGGTGCTTTCCCATTTTGAGTTGAAAGACATCAGTGCACCTTAATGGCAGAGTCCAGGAGACCCAGCCCTGAAGGAGCCCTTTTTCTGTAGCTGGACATTTCCTGAAACAAGCAGAAAGGCTGCAACAGGTGTTCTGATGTGTGTGAGGTTGAGTCTGTGTTTTAACAGGACAAAAAAACCCACAACCACCCCTTCCTACGCCAACAGCTCCCCCACCTTGTCAGATGGCAGGCAGAGAGGTGCAGAGCTTGCGTTCCTCTGCCAAGTGAAGGAATGTCGCAGCAGGCTACACACATTTGACAAAGGCCGCTGGGAAACTCTTCTGCAGCGGCCAGGAATTGCATTTGGTAGTCGTCTGAGCAGAAACCGCGGCTTACTCGTGTTAGAAACAGCAGTTTACTTGCGTTTCCCAGAAGACTGAGGGTAGAAGATGTTCTCAGATTCATTCTCATCCCCCTTCCAGGGAATTGGGGAGCCACTCTTTCCTTGAGAGTGACAATTTCTCCACTTGAGCACACTGCAACACCTTAGGGGGAAAAAAACCAGACTCTGCTCCACATTACAGGGCAACTGAAAAAGTTCTTCAAGATAAGGTATTCTTTTTTTAATTTTTAAAAGTTTATCAATAGCCTCTTATATACATATAATATTCACAAAGTGGTTCATGATAGTAGCTCTTTGCTGGTGAGGTCTTGCTGGTCCTTATCCTTGCCGTTGGTTCAAAGTGGAGAACCCCCAGTGGTGTGCTCCTTCGTCGGCTTTCAAGGCCCTGAACTTTGAATGAATCCCACGTGGTATTATTAGCTAGGCACTGAAAGCATTCCGTTTTCATCTGCTGTATCCAAAATTTTACAGATAACTGGCGATTCCACCTGAAGGGAGAAATATATATGTACACACAAAACTATGGTACAAAAATATATATGTACACACAAAAGCATCAAACGGGAGGAAGAAAACAACATCAGACCTACCATCTATGACAGAACGGATTACAAAGCGCTTGACTCGTGGCCTATGCTGGAAAATTGACCCAATACAGTGGTACCTCTGGTTAAGTACTTAATTCTTTCCGGAGGTCCGTTCTTAACCTGAAGCTGCTCTTAACCTGAAGCACCACTTTAGCTAATGGGGCCTCCCGCTGCTGCCGCGCTGCCAAAGCACAATTTCTGTTCTTATCCTGAAGCAAAGTTCTTAACCTGAAGCATTATTTCTGGGTTAGCGGAGTTCTTAACCTGAAGCATATGTAACCTGAGGTACCACTGTATTGACAGAAGGCGAAGAAGAAATAATGGCAGATACTCAAGTTTATAAAAAAATGAGGAGGGTTACATTTTGGAATGATGATGTGCAGGATAATGGCCAGCCATTTGCTTTAGTAACAGCCAGCACCCTTTAAGTGCAGGGAATAAGGATTGCAAGCAGACTATTTATGGGGACTATTTTAATGTAAGATGTATCTTGGCTTTGGAATGAACAAATACCTAAATTTGGAATGAACAAATACCTAAAAAAGAAAGTGGAAGTTCTACATTCTCTCACAGCTTATGGTTCTGAGCACTTTTATGTTCCTTGGAGCAGAGACATGTATGTTAATTTATTTCAATTTTATGGCAGATCATAAAATTATATTCCATAGAAACATCTGTAGGAGCCAGAATGAGGCTATGCAGATAGCAGCCATAAAGATCGTTACCACCTGGGGACAGGGCAACCCTAACCTTTCCCCCATATAAGAAAAAACAGCTGCCATCCTTTCCTATAGGGAAAAGGCAAGTCCAGCACCAGAAAATGAAATTAAGTCTGTCCACAGCTCTGACAGCATGTGGGTTTCACACTAATGTAGTGGGACCTCAAAAGGCAAGGCATTCCCCTCGAGCTCCGCCCAGGGTCCTTGCAATGTTTGGAATTAGGTTTGCTAATGTGCTCTGTATAACTGAAGGAGCGTCTCCACCCCCATCGTTCTGCCCGGACACTGAGATCCAGCGCTGAGGGCCTTCTGGCGGTTCCCTCATTGCGAGAGGTGAGGTTACAGGGAACCAGACAGAGGGCCTTCTCGGTAGTGGCGCCCGCCCTGTGGAACACTCTTCCATCACATGTCAAGGAAATAAGCAGCTATCATATTTTTAAGAGATAGCTGAAGGCAGCCCTGTTTAGGGAAGTTTTTAATATCTAATGCTGTATTGTTTTAACATTCGATTGGGAGCCGCCCAGAGTGGCTGGGGAAACTCAGTCAGATGGGCGGGGTACAAATAACAAATAAATAATAATAATAATAATAATAATAATAATAATAATAATAATAATAATTATTCTGTATACACTCTCTGCTGTGGCAGGCCTCTGGGCACCAATGAGCCAAGCGGACTTATCCAAAGCCCTTTGCATGCTCGTCATTATTACTGAGCATTTATCTCACAATGCCAATCCAGCACAAAATTATTTCCCTTTCCTATACCAGAGTTGGCAGGGGTTCGGATTTTTAGATGTCCAAAGGAATCCAGACTTCCAAGCCTTTCGTAAAAAACAAAACAAAAACACATTAATAGGTATGGCCCAACCAAAAATTGCATTTTGTTGTGTATATCTCTCCACTGGCAGATCCAGAGGCAGCTTCCATGAACAGAAAGTGGAGGGGGGTGGGAAGAGGCAATTTTGGCTCATTCCCTCTTCTCCCAGGAGATGCTTGTGCCTCCCCACTGCCACTGTTCCAAAGAGTCCACTAACGTTTTGGAGCAGATTTTTTTTCCCCCAGTGGCAGGGGGTGGGGAGAGCTGAACAAAAATCATTGAGTCCCGTCAGGGGAAAAGGCAGGCTATAAATAAATATAATGAAGAACCTTATTTCATCTGAAACACCCCACTAGATTTGCACACACCTCTCTCCCATTTAAATCAGTAAGGCCTGCCAAGTCTTTGACTTTTGGTTGGGTTGTGCCCACTGTTCTTAGCATTTAATAATAATAATAATAATCTTGTCACGGAAAGTAACTTTTGCCCAACCGAAAAGACAAAGAGGACATTTGCATCTCAAAACCTAAGCCTGCCTTTCAGCTCTCCCAGAGTGTGGTCTAATTGGAACGTCCCTGACAAAAACATTACTCCTGCCAACAGATTTCTCATTATTTCTATCATCAGAATAACCTCGACTCTCGAACCCCTTTCTCAAGCACGAAGGCTACTGTGCTTAGTATTGCACGAGGTGAAGAGAAACCAAATCGAAAACGGCAGCGTCTCAGCTAGCCTCTCTGCCGATTTTGAAATGCAAAGTGCCTTTAAAGACCACTCCGGCATTTGCACGGCGCCCTTGAAGAAGGGCACAGAAAATGGTTTTAATGAGCTCTCTTAGATCAATCTCGAGCCATTATCTTCCAATTAGGCCTATAAATAAAAGCTCTTGGAAAACAGCGAGTCCAGAACTGAGGCTCTGTCTCATAGGTAGGATCAGTACACTGTCCCAATATGCACTTTAGAAAGGCTGGCCACCGGGGCCTGAAGGAAGCTTTTGTAGAAAATAAAATGCTTGTCTCACAGACGGATGCGAAATGGAAAGCTCTGTTTCAAAGCTTCCATGTTTTCTGTAAGTGAAATGCACTTTTCTGCAGAGGAAAAAGTGTCTTCCTAGAAGTCAGCGGGGCTAGCAGCAAGGTCAGAAATACATACCCCGAGGACGTACTGACAGGAGTGAGGCTCCAGCATGTAGACAGTGACCGCGTGAGGAGAATCCGATTCTTTGCACCTTAAGATAGAAATAGATGTTAATGGGTGACCGGCACCTAGAGAACAATTGTTGCTTAACAGACTAACGCCCAGTGCCAAGGATGTGCCAGTTCTGTGAAGGAACCCTAAAGACCTGGCGCAAGGCTTGGGTGAAATACCACCACGATGTCACACTCCTGTGTGACATTTCCTGGTGTTGGTGTACGAACGTATCGGTCTAAGCCAGGGCTCGGCAATTTTTTTTAGCCGCGGGCCGGTCCACTGTCCCTCAGACCTTGTGGCGGGCCGGAGAGGCGGCACCGGGGGGGGGGGAGCTGGAAGAAGAGGCGAGGGGGCAAGTAGTCCTCCCTAACCCCCCAGCCCCAGAGCTTACTTCCCAGGGGCCGCCGCCGCCACCACCACCGCTGCTGCTTCTGGTGGGTAGGTAGAGAGAGCTCGTCTGCTCCGCGCTCTGGCCCACAGAAGCACCAGGGCGGCGGCGGAGGGAAGATGAGCGGCGCGAAAGGGCTGGCTCCGGAGAGGGGCTGCTTAAAATGGAGCTCAGCCAGCTCCCTTCCTCCTCTAGGCAGGGTGGGGAGAAGCCAGGAGGAGGGAGGGAGGAGCCGCCGCCGCGCTGTGTGTGAGGGAGGGGGGGGGGAATAGAATAGCGCAGAAAAAAATATGGTGCAGCCCGAATGAACAGAATCCCGATGCTGATCCACGGACAGTCCGCGGGCCAGATCCTGAAGGCAATGGGGCCTGATCCGGCCCGCGGACCTTAGTTTGCCGACCCCTGGTTTAAGCAGTGATAGGCGGATACATAAAAGTTGCCATCTGCGGTTCTATACGGGAAGTATAGACAAGTCCCCTTAGAAGACAGACTCTGTCCGTGCCAATCAGGAGAAAGAGAGACCATCAGCCATGTTTTCTTTCGTTGCTCCCTATACAGAAACCTCCGGAAAGAATCTACCCTAAAGATACTTGATGGGTTACCGGGACAATCTGAAGAATAGCAAACAAAATGGCTCCTGTCAGACTCAAATTCAAAGGTCACCGCTATGGTGGCAAGATTTTGCGCCAACGCTATAAGAATCCGGAGTGCCTACACAGGAGATACTCAAAATAACTCCTGATCTGAGCCAGACTGATTTCGTTTTAATTTATAGTGAATAGTAAATAATTAATATAACCTAAGGATCAAAGGATGCTTGATCCCTTTTAGATAAGACATTTTAGTTATTTTAGATAAGATATACTAGTTTATACCAAAATTTAAATATTGAGGATGTAATGCTTTTTACTATGCTGGTCGGTGACCGTAATAAAGAATACTACTACATAAAAGTTGATGGGTTGTGGATGCCGTGAAGCCTGCAGAGCAGGCATAGAGAAACACACACAAGCTTGTTTCTCCAGGAAACACAAGGCAGGGATGGGCACTTGCGTCAGCAGACACTAGACTGCTGAGTTAGGGGTCACTATCTAGTGAAGATGGCTAAGATTTTTATCACTCTGAGCAGCAGACATGGCATTCTCTAGCAAAAGCGTTTCTGAGCGCTAAGAGTTGTTATCTGAAGCGGGGAAATAAATAAAATCCCTCGCAGAGCACAGGCAAACCTTTGGGCATACTTAAAGAAGATCTCAGGATTGTGCCCAGTTAGGAAAGATAGTCATGCAGTTCCTTAAAAGTACAGCTGGATACATTTTTAGAGCCTTCCATTAGGGCATAGTATATAAATCCAGTCAGCCTGGAACAGGATAATTTTTAAAGGGGCAAACTCACTTCAACTTCACTGTCACCTGTCGAGGTTTGTCAGTCAAGTCACAAAGATCTCCGTTTCCGTAGTAGTGAGACACCATTCTGCCGGAAAGTCCCAAAATTAGAGCTTGGTCACAACAATCAGTTAAAATGTTCAGAGCGCAAGTCAACTCACTACTTGGTACCTATGCAAGTATTACAACGCGCCCAAGCAAAAATCACTAAAAGGGCTGAATTTTGTGTGCTGCCTTGTGGAATTTGACGCTTGCACAATGTCCAGCACTTGAAGGCATTTTTCTTCTGAGCTTGGAAATACCAAAGGAACTCAAAATCAGTAAATGCCCCCGTTTTACCCTTACAACAAACTGTAAGGTGGATCAGGGTGGGAAATAACGACCAGTCAAATGACCACAAAGGGATCAGAATCTCTGTCTCCCAAGCGCATGAGTGTGGAACATCTCTGGTTCCTTTTTTTTTTTTTTTGCTGTAAAAAATCCTTTATTGATTAGCTCACATATGTACAGTTTTCGTGCGTACCATAATCATATTTTACATTTAATAACACAAATTTGTAAAATGCTGAAGTCTCTTAACTGAATACTTTCTATAAATCTTGTACATTGTTCCATGTTCACCTTCTTATATCTACCTAAAGGAACATCTCTGGTTCCATGGGCCAGATCCTTTTTGGGATTTGCTCTGCAGGCCAAATTTGACAGGTGGGTGTGTGGGGCCACGCGCCAATCAACCAACTGACGTCACAAATGGCAGGGGGCTGGGGGCTTTGAAGTTCCAGAGCTGGGACTTCAAACCAAATAGCAGGCAGCAAGACACTGCTGAAGGGCAGTTCCCCCAGCTTTGCTTTCAAAGGAAGAAAAAAAAGGCTTCCTGTTAGCTTAGCTGTCTGCTACATTCCTGCAGAGCCCTCTCACACACCTGGACCAAGCAGGATTGCTATCGTGTTGCCTCAGGTGATGAGGGAGGGCAATCCCTAGGGCTGGGTTTGGATGTGTGCAAGAACTCCTCACAGAGAGTTTGTGATGGCATCCAGACCAAGCAGGATCACCTTCCTGTTGCTGCAGAGTCTTTGTGTGTGTGTGTGTGGGGGGGGGCAAGATGCTGTTTGAAACATCTTGTACTTCTCCTTTAAGTATGTAGGCAGTGGTAGCAGGGTGGTGGGGAAGACTGCCCCCTCTATCCTGCTGTTGCCACTGACTTGCTGGCTTAAAGGAGAAGCAACAGCTGCTTCAAAAACCGCTTTTGCACAGGGCTTTAATCCTCACTCATCAGAGATTAAATCCTGCCTTGGCTGTACAGTCTTGTTCCCTACTGGGAACAGGGTGCACAGCCAATGCAGGATTAAATCACATCCTCCCATGCATAATCAAATAATAATAATAATAATAATTTATTATTTATACCCCGCGCATCTGGCTGGGTTTCTCCAGCCACTCTGGGCAGCTCCCAAAAGAATATTAATAATAATTTGAAAAGCGGTAAAATATCAAACATTAAAAACTTCTCTAAACAGGGCTGCCTTCAGATGTCTTCTAAAAGTCAGATAGTTGTTTACTTCCTTGACATCTGATGGGAGGGCATTCCACAGGGCGGGCGCCACTACCGAGAAGGCCCTCTGCCAGCTGAGGAACGAGTGGGGTGCTCTGTAAAAAAATGGCATCGCGGCAGAGCTTCTTATAAAGTAAATGGGTTCTCTCCTCATACCTTTTTAGGCCGGTTGGCACAGTGAGGGGAATTCTGCACTTTTAAAAAGCATGGGATGGATTCAAGATGCGGAGATTTTAATTTCAAGACTAAGCCTGGATACAGTAAGCATTGGTGACTTGGAAAACTATTTTGTTATATAACTGATTTTAAGGACCAGCTGCAACAACGTGGCAAGCCCCATCTCTGAGGTTTTATCCGGAAACCAACTCAGGCATACTTCACTGTTTGCAGACCATCGTCTTTGAGGTGATATGCTCTGGCCACGTTCTTTTGTGCCCACAGAAGGTGTTCTTCCTTGTTCCATGTGCCCACAACTATGGTCGTCTTGGCATTATCTTTATCCTAAAAGAGGACAACAATTCTCCTTGTTACTGAAACGAAAATGCTACACAGACCCCTTTTCTTCTTGCATGATCTGATATTTTAAGTGTTTTATTCTTTGCCATGATTTCCGAGACTCAAATGGCTAAGATCTGTTTCGTTGATATGTGCTGAATCTGTATAATGGCAAGTGGTTGTATTATAATAAGTGAACTTGGTTCACTCAAACTCATAAATCCTTCAAGAGGCAATATTCATGCTCTCAGGAAAAACTCCACTGAAGCAGCCTGAAAAATACTGCAAAAATACTTAAAAAAAAAAAAGATGTGATTTTCCAATGTTTGACAAGACAGTGAATAAAAACATAACATATTTCTTTTTCTTTAGTTCCTTTTCTACCTTACTTTTCTATGATTCTCCGTTTTCATTAACTCTGTTTATATTAACCTTTTGTTTTGTGATTTGAAGTTCTCTATCTTGGATTAAGGCCCAGCCCTGCTTTTCTTTGCCCTGTGTCAGGTGTAAGGCAGGTGGGTGTGGGTCTGCCCAAAATGTCCTGGTGGGCTGCAAGTTCCCCAGACCCCTTGCATAGCGCCCTAATAAAACACAGCAGCAAAGGCACCAATGAATTTTACTAACTCTGCAGCCCTGCTTTCAAGATCTTTCCTGTGCAGCAAATTTTATTTTAAAAAGCTGTATGTGGCCACCTAGTGGCAGAACCTTCCAACTGCTCTTTCTACTAACCTTGTGATACTGATGCACGTACTTGCCATAGCAGAATTCATACCTCCACCAGCCAACACCCTAGGAAGAAGAGAAGGTAATAAAACTCAAGCAATCCAAGCTGCTTCCAGCAAGCACGACACCCATCAGGTTTTTTAAAAAAGCAAACACAAGTCAATGTATGTTTCTAACCCTCAGCTCTCTGTAGAAAGTCTAGATATAACATGATGGCACTGCTGGAGTTTCGAGATTGGGGGGGGAAGCAGGTACACTTCCAAGATTGAAGCTGAGACCCACTCTCTTTACTGCTCTCCTTTGCTTAACATTTGTAGGAAGACAAAATACAAAACTTAACATGACTGGGCTTCAAAGTGTTGGTGCTGACCTTTAAAGCCCTAAATGGCTTCGGTCCAGTATACCTGAAGGAGCGTCTCCACCCCCATCGGTCAGCCCGGACACTGAGGTCCAGTGCCGAGGGCCTTCTGGTGGTTCCCTCGCTGCGTGAAGCCAAGTTACAGGGAACCAGGCAGAGGGCCTTCTCGGTAGTGGCGCCCGCCCTGTGGAACGCCCTCCCTTCAGATGTCAAAGAGAACAACAATTACCAGACCTTTAGAAGACATCTGAAGGCAGCCCTGTTTAGGGAGGCTTTTAATGTTTTATAGATTATTGTATTTTAATGCTCTGTTGAAAGCCGCCCCAGAGTGGCTGGGGAAACCCAGCTAGATGGGCGGGGTATAAATAATAAATTATTATTATTATTATTATTCTGGGTGGAATCAGAGAAATAATGGGAGGGAGAAGGCAAAACACATGTGCGAAGTAGAGCCCAGTGTATAGAATTGATTCCTCACCCCATGAAAGCAGTAAGACCCGCTAAGGAACTCTTTTATGAGCTGATCGTCGGTCAGTTTGGAAATGTGGGTCGTTCCAACCGTTAACAGATGTGGCGTTCCAACGGCAACTGGCTTGTGGAAGGAGGAAAACTTCTCTTCCTTTGCTGAATTCACTTCTTCCTGAAATTATAATATGTGCAGATTTAGATGGTACTGGGCATTTGGTTTCAGAGAGGATAGCCCTCTTAGTCTGCTACAGAACGCAAAGAAAAAGAGTCACATTCTATGTTAAAGAGTCACAGATGTATTGCGACATGGCAGATTCACACGCTTCACAGACCGGTATTATCACACAGGTAAAGGGGCGGGGGAAAGGTAACACAGTGTGTGGCCAAAAAGCCACAACCATGTGAGACATACGACTTGTGAGACTTCTGAACCAAGCTCAAATGTACATAAGAAAAGCACAGCAGCCTTAAACTGTTGCAGTAGCTGGTGATCACACAATTCTTCTAGCTTTAAGATAAGATTTCTTTATTGTCATTGTACAAATACAATTTAATAGACTGATTTAATATCTGCGGCATGAAAGACACTACTGGTTCCGAATAAGGTTAAGATAGTCAGAGCAGAACTGGGCGACCTGTTTGGCGGGGGGTGGGGCGGAGAGAAAGCAGGCCACCACTTTCCTGCCACCGAAATCCCAGGATGAATTTTGCATAGCAGAATTCCCCAGCAGAAGTAAAACCTCGCCATCTAGAAAGGGTAGATTAATAGTGGGATTTTCCACACTTGTGTCATCAGCAATATGCTTCTGGGCTCTGTCAGGGGAATGCCCGGGGTCAGTAGAGAGCCAGCAGAAGTGGAGGGAAGGGACCCTGATGCTGAGAGGGTCGAACACTGCCCAAAGAGCCCGGAGGCTTCCTGTGGGAGTGATAAGACAGGAAGAAAGCTCTGTGGCAGAGGGGGTCTCAGATGCTGCAGGCTCCGGACACCAACCCAGCGGTTCAGCGTCAGAGGGGGACTTCGTAGTTCCATCACCCCAATTGCGTAGGGGGATGAAACGGAAGGAACAAAGGAGGAGACTAGGGGTCCCTAAGTTATTATGTTGGGGGCGCTCCCGCAAAGCGCCACTTCCAGGATCTGAGAGTGACTAAGATGGTCATAGAAACTTGAGCTCTGACTTGTACATACAGTGGTACCTTGGGTTAAGCACTTAATTTGTTCCGGAGGTCCATTATTAACCTGAAGCGTACTTAACCTGAAGCAGCACTTTAGCTAATGGGACCTCCTGCTGCCGCTGCGCCCCAAAGCACGATTTCTGTTCTTAGAGCAGTTCTTAACCTGAAGCGTACTTAACCTGAAGCGTACTTAACCCGAGGTACCACTGTATCTGTATAATAAACCGATGTACAGTAAATATACAGATCCTGAGTCTGCAGTCGTTACTCGTGAGGAGCACCACAGAGCCCTTACAGCTCCTACCTCCTTGGCTCTTCTAAAAGGCACCTTCATCATTTCTTGCTGCTGCTGTTGGTGCTCCTGCTCCAGCTGCTCCATTTTTTCCAAGTTATGGGGCTTAATTGGGGCTCCTGGCAGCGACTGGCAAAATATGTCATTCACGGGGGACGCTCTGAACCTGTGCAAACAACAGTGAACTTTTATAATGGGGCAGTTCCTGCACAGCCCCCGCACGAAAGGTTTTGTGGCCCCAATATAGCATATACAGAAAACAAAGCAAAACTGTTTTAAAAAAGAAATTTATCTGATCCACCACTGTGATGCCATTATGGTAAAAGGTTCTGTGCCTGCAAGGTTCCACCACAAGTTTTTCAAAAAATAAATAAATCTAAAAGATCATTTTTACTTCCTGGTTCACACTAATATTGCTTGACAAGGACGCCGGGAGAGGAACTTTGAGGGGCTGAGTCCGACCCTGAGGCGGAGAGATGCTTTTTCCTTTGGCGAGGGGAGCTCTGGGCCTCGCGGCTCGTGGTGTGCAGCGTACTGCGGCAAGACAAGTTCACCACAACCATGGACCTGATTTTCATGACAAATATGGCAACATGATTTTACTTGGTGGGGCTCTGTTTTGTGTCACCAGTTGGGGCTATGTTGTAACACAAACAGGGATAGAGTGGAATTTGTCTCCTGTTGGTCGAATTACCCCAAAAGAATGGAGAAAGGAGTAGAGATGCTGGGTTATATCCTCTTCTGAAAAGTTGGGAGCAGCCATGGGTTTGCTGGAACTTTTATTGGAATATACTAGTACTATGCCTGTAAAGGACACAATTATCTGTGATGTAATAAATACATTTAAACTTAAAAAAAAGAAAAAAAAGAAAGCTCATATCTACACCAAGTTTCTGGGGACAGAATTACACATTACACCAAACATAGGGCTGCCACTGTAAATAGAACCCCATATCAAGTTTTCTCTCCCTCTCTCATTATATGTAGGACCTCTTGGGTTATAATATCAACACCCTGTATATTTTTCTGTACTTGCACCAAGGATGTGGAGCTGAGGTAGAGAAGCACAGCAGGTGAATATATTGCAATGCTGATAGGTTATCCAACATTTTTACAGGGGAAGAGATAATCTGATACAGAAATGCCTCTTCTGGTAGCCAGCCTGTCTCAGGTATAATAACTCGCTGAATGTCACACTAGAACATGGTTTAGTTCGATATTACAAGATAGGATGAGCTAAGGGAGTCTTGGACCCATATGCTAACCTCTGCCCTCAGCCATATTTACTTTTGATTTCTCTTATTTTGTGTAAATCAGGAACTGTGCCTTATAACAGACAGTGGTCATTTTAAGAACAAGCCAACTTCCAACAGAGGCTTCTGAAGCTGGCTGATTGCACTAATCAGAGTTGGCTTTAAATCACAACCCCTGGCTTGTACAAAAAACGCAAGCAGAGATTCAGTGTAAATGAATAAAATTGCAGCTGAAGGACTCGCCCTGGCTGCACAGGAGGAGGAGAGGGGAGTGTACGAGTCCAAGGTTTGTTCCAGCCTCTGCATGATGTACAAATTTGTGTGCAGTTCAGCCTGGAACCTCCCTTAGGTAACAGATGAAAGTTCTGTAAGGAGAGTGAATGAGAGGGAACTCTTCAGAAAATATCGTTCCAGGTAGCTACTAGAAGGCCTGACCTGGGTGCAGCATTGGTCTGAATTCCTTACCTGTATTTAGGATGACTGCATAAGAGAGGGGTCAAAATGACCACTTCATATTCACATGTAGTAACTTCAGCCACTGAAAGGATTTCATGCTTGGCCTCAGGATGGCAGACATACATGACTGAACTTGATCTGGGCAGGTTTTGCCTCAGGGTACAAGGTGTGCCATTTCCCATCCCAATGGGATAATATGGGGTCATCTGCCCTTCTATATTTTTCATAGGAATCTATATTAGCAAAATAAAATAAAGAAAAATGAAAGCATTACTTTGAGTGACTACTAAGTTTGCTTAAATGTGAATTCTTCTTTAGCATGTCTACTTTGCATTCAGTGGACTTTCTGCTCTGCAGCCGTGGTAGAAACTATATTGTAGGGGGAAAACACACAACTCAACCTAATCTGGCAATACAGGGCTAACAAAAACAGTCACTTTCCCTTAATAGAAACAGACTTGAATCAAACAATATTATCTGCAAGAAAAGGAAGAACACATCAACTTCAAAAAGAGAGAGGGAGCTTCAACAATCTAGACCAGCCTTTTCTGGGGCTGATGAGGAGCTTCAGTCCCAAACATCTGGATGGCATTAGCTTGCTGAAGGCTGATCTAGATACAGATATGAATTAAACTGATCATAGAGCAGGAGAGCAAAAGCAACCTTTTCTTACTTGCCTCTTTTGCGCTGTCTTTCTCATTTTCCTTCTCTTCTTGCTCTGGAATACATTGCAAGCAGGGACAAGCATCACATTTTAGTCACAGTTTGCTATATAGAAACCAATATAGAGCCAGGAAGCAAATCTGCTGAAACAAAGATTCTGCATCTCAACAGACCTTTCACTCTCTGGATATAAATCCAACTTAAGAATCCAGTATTGACTGAGAGATCCGACACTGCCATTCAAATATAAGCTACATGCCAGCCTGTGAATACTGAACAGCATGAATGAGGAAGGGGGACATTTTCAGGCAAGATTTAAAGGAGGGCCTGGTTGGGGTTATTTTCAGTCTCAGATGGTAGGAAAATAGCCCAGTGTTTGAAGTGCCATGACCTGTGCAGATATAACAGAAGAGAACTGCACCCAACTGCCTTTGAACTGGACTCACATGAATGGCTTGGACAAGATGTTTGACCATGCTCTATAAAGGGGGGGAGGGGGATAGAAAGCACACATACAGTATTTTCCTGCATTTAAGACTACTTTTTAACCCAGGAAAATCTTCTCAAAAGTCGGGGGTCGTCTTATACGCCGGGTCGTATTTCTTATATGGCGAGTATATCCCAAACTCTATATTTTAACTGGAAAAGTGGGGGTCGTCTTATACGCCCAGTCGTCTTATATGCCGGAAAATACGGTAGGTCAAATCTGTGTAGTCTTAAATCCCAAAAAGTGAAAGCTGAGCATTGCATGTGTTATGTGTGCTTAGGCTCTTCTCAAACTTCACACTGAACGTTTGGATGGTGCTGATTGTTGGTGAGCAATGGGATAAATTACACAGTGCTTTCCCTAGCGAGTTGAGTGAATGGATGGTATCTTCTTCTTGACCACTGACATTTAAAGGCAAAATAACAAACCTGGATCAAGTATCGGGCTCTTGTGCAGCACGTTCCCAAGAAAGTATTCCTGAATATTTATTTTCTAAACAAAAAAAGAGATAAAGACATACATCTTCACTTTTTTGTTTTACAACAACTGTTTCTCCTCCAATGCTTCAATCTTTGTCATGCCAACAGATAACAAAACAATAAAAACGTCAGTTTCAAGCTTTATTTTACCCTTGAGGACCAAAGTTTTAATGAGACATACCTGCCCAGTTTCCTTCTCTTCATGATACTGACGAATGTGTTTGCCATGGCAAACTTCGTAAGTCCAATAGGATTCAATCTAAAGATAGATAGATAGATAGATAGATAGGTAGATATTTGGCATTAACTGGCACACAGAGTACAGGCAAATCTATTTTTTAAAAAACAAAGCAGCAGCCCAAGTGAAATGACAATCATGAGACGTGATTATTTATTATAGCTTCACAGCAAAAGCATCTAGTTTTTTTGCACATGTTTGGGGTCTTAATATATATAAAAGGTGATGTCACCATTGTTTTAATGTAACGAAGGAAGTCTTTATGTAAGGGAAATGTCAACGAACAGTTGTTGTCAAAGTCAACAACCACGGAACGTGCTTCAGTGCAACGTCTTTAACGTTCCCACTGCAACCTGTGGATCATGCAGAGAGCTGAAACCAACTCCAGCCCTTCCTATATAAACTCTGGGCTCCATTAAGTTGCATTATGAGCAGTGGCCTCTCTACTTCAGACCATGCAGGAATCTGTGGGATTAAAGTCCCACAGAGAATCCTTAGTTACTAACTGTACTCAAGGCTGTTCTTGCAATAAGGGAACAAGTCAACAAAATGGATGGGTAAGAATATTTAGATTTGCAGCTTGCCCTCCCTTCAAGGGCTCAGGGCATGTTGAAATGTGTTGCGTTTCCATAGCAAGCAAATGAAGATGTAATCAGAGACTCTATTTGAGAGGCAAGCTTCTCAGGCATCTATGGAATTCACTCCAGGTTAGCCCTTGGTTCTTGAGCTCGGGTTGGTGAGATGCAGCACCCCACGGCTGCTTAACATCACCATACTCTATCACTGCCCTGAATTAAATGAGGTGGCCTAATCAAACTGTGCTCTTTCAGCTCCAAAGGGCATAGGCAAACACGCCGCACGACACATTTTCCACCCTGTATTCATTCAGTTAACAGGCATCAGTTGGAATTATTCAAAAACAATCATTTCAATTTTAAAGCCACAAGTGTGTCCATGGTTGGGTATCCATAATGCCCACTGACTTATAGTAAAATCTGGGGCCAGACAGAAACAGTAATGTGTCTATGTGGTGCTGGTGGGTTTACTGGAAATAAAACATGTACTTCTACCAAGCTTATCCACTCTACTGCATATAGAGTGATGTCAGGATCTGGAGCCTTTTGCCTCAAATTCAAAGTGGACATACCCTGTAAGAGCAGCTGCTTTGTTTAAAGAGAGGCTCCAACAATTCTGCAGGGCTGGGCCCTTTGTAGTCCTTTTCTTCCTCCTAAAACGAGAACAGCTGGATGTCACTATTACACGGAGGGACACAGAGCTAGGTACATTCAATTATTTTCGCAGGTTCCCCAAAAAATTGACATATACAACCCAGAACACAAAGGCTATAATCCCCAAATAGTTTTTATATTTATGGTTTCTAGGCAGTAATTACTTGTTGTCAACTCCATATGCTGAAACGTCCCTGTTGGTTTTCTTAAAAGGTCTGGAAAAGAAACCACACAGGCCAAGATCCACAGAAATATAGAAGTAGTTATATGGATCCAAGAGGAATTTATGCTTCTCATCACTACAGAAAACTGCTTTTGAAACCAAGGGGAATTTCTACTGCAAAAAATTCTACTAAGCTACCACAAGCCCCTTGCATAAATCTAAGCAGCTCTTTCGATTCTGCTCTGATTTATTGTTGATGCGAATGTGTCCTCTCTGTGCTCTCTCTCTCTCACACACACACATATATAAAATTGTGTGTGTGTGTATATACACACACACACACACAAAAAGATGTTCAAATTCATTAACTTATTGCTTATGTGCCAGTATTTCTGGAACCACACTGTTTTATAGTGGCTTGCAGAGTAGTAACACATCTAAAACTATCTTTTTGTGCTTAAGACCACAAGATAAAATAATACCATTAAGTATATTCAAGGTAAACATTTATCTTTATATGAATTCCAATGCACATATATGCATAATTACACCCGTATCCTGCCTAACTGAACATCTGCTCCAAGCAATTTACAAAACCACAAGTCATTCCTCCCCACACCCACAGCTAGGCAAATGCAAGACAGCAACATATAAACATCAATTTAGTACTCCCAATAATTCAGGTTATCAAATTATAAGTAATAACAGCTTGGGATTATTATTAATTAATTACTAATAATAATAATATTCTATGCATACATACATACTCTGCCTTTCCCCCTTATTAGACTCAAGATGACTTACAGATAAAAACAAGAATTGCTAAAAACTTTTTAAAAAATAAATAAAAACCCATTAAACATTGAAAGAAATAAAGCTACATACATATATAAAATCTATTTAAAATATACAAGTAATTAAAAGTAGTCCTCAACCTGAATCTACAGTATTGTTGCAGACCCAGGTAATCTGTGGCGTAGGATTGCTTACGCCCACCTCTGGCCACTCATTGGCTGGGTTAGCCTGGCGTGATCCACTCGAATTACCTCTTCTTTGGACTTCTGCAACATGCTCTGCATGGAATCGCCCTCAAATATGGTCCAGAGGTTGCTGGTATTGTAGAATGCTGCTGCCAGGCTGCCACCTGGAGCAATGAGGATGGAGCATATTGCTCCAATCATGGGATTTCTAAGCCACTAGATCAATTCAAGGTATTTGCACTGGTGTATAATGTGCTAAATGACCTTGGAAACCAAGCACTTGAAGGAACTCCCAAGCTATGTGATAAGATCTGCAAGGGAGGACCTGCTTGTGCTGCTGCTGAGAGAGACACCTGTGGAGTGGTGAGGTGAGGCAGGGCCTCCTCTGTGGTAGTTTCCCTTTAGGGAACTCCCTTCTGACTAAGATTACAGTAGTGGCACTTAGGCACCATCTTAAAACAGTCTTATTTCGCCAGGTATTTAATGGTTAATTGCCACACTGCTGCTGAGTCTGTTCGTTGCTACTGTTATAAAGTGGCAATTAACTGGTTGCAATTTTAATTGTTGTATTATGAGTCTTTGCATTTGTATGGTTTTAAGGTTAGTTTTTAGTTATCCTGAGCTTCAAGGAGGAGGAAGGGAAGGCACAAGAACAATAAGGAAATCAATGAAAAATAATTCAGACTAACCCACTGGAAGCCTCCTTAAAAAGAAAAGCAGTTCTATCTGGACTGACTGTTCCAAAGGTCTGGGCTCCCACAGACTTAACCACTCCTGAAGGAGAGATCTGCTTGAGCTTATACTCAAATTCAACGTATCTATGCATCTATGTCTCCATGCTCTGACCATGACTCCAAAAGGATATGTTAGAGATCCTCTTGTTCAAGGTGTTCCAAAGGGATTTGACATCTTTCCGCAGGGCCTACAAGACGGAGCTGTTCCGCCTGGCCTTCGGCTTAGACTCACTCTGACCCCTTATATGGGATTTGGTATATAAATTTTCCCTTGGCTTTTTTGCTGGCCCATGTAGGACAAGCATAGATAGCTGGCTTGGGTGAATATCTGACGTTTCCTCCCTTTATGGTCTTGATTTATGGGCTACTACTAAAATGAGGCTGTATTTTAATTAACTAAAATCCCCCCTATTATGTTTTATTGCAATTTATATTTAGTGTTATATTTGGTGTATATATTTGGTGTATATATTTAGTGTTATATTTAGTGTTATATTTGGTATATATATATATATATATATATATATATATATATATATATATATATATAAACTTCATTTTTAGTGAATATATATACACACACAAAAAATGAAGTTTCCATTCAAAGGCAGGCCAAAATTAATTTGCCTGTTATGTCACAGCTAATTTCTCTCTCTCTCTCTCTCAAGACAAACAAACACACAAGGTTTTTTGGTTAACATGTTGTGTTTATAACGTATTTAACACATCCTAAACATTTTATAGAAAGGTGATGGTATGTTTTATACATAAATTTAGGCTGTAATCCCACACATTTTTATCTGGGCGAATGGGGCTTTCTTCTGAGTAGATATGCATAGGAATGTTCTGTTAGTTGCTGTAGAAACTCCTGCTTTAAGAGAGAGAGAGAGAAGACACAGAACTTACCTCATTTCCACTGGCTAACATTGGAAGAATACACTTATATCTTTCTTTTTCTGAAGTTGTCATAATGATGTAATGATCTTCTCTATACAAAACTCCAGCAGTGGGCTTAAAAAGAAAGAAAAAGGTGGAAATGCCTCAAATGTAAGCAAATATTAAAATGCAGTCTTAAATGGGTCTGCTGACTAGTTACTAAAATAGTATTTCAATGCAATCTGTGTTTATTGCTTCTGACCACAGGCCACTGCAAACATATTAAAATGCCTATTAGCACAGACATAAAACATAGATAAATATACACATAATTTAAAATTTAACCGTAGCACTTTCTGGGTTACTTGTAGAATTAGCTTGCTCAAGTCACCTTTACAAAGCACTGAGATATGGTTCAAGAGTCTTAGAACTTGTGTAACATCACTTCCACCAGCTTACCAAGCAGTCTTTTGAGCAATGTAATGTTGAGGGACTTCTAGAAAGTTGTCCCTCTTCATTACTAGAAGACACAAGGCGCAGCTTTTTCGTATCACAGAAGAGACCTGTCCTCCTAGAAGCTCCACCCGTAATGTTGACAAGAGCAGAGTTACTGGTATTTGTGTAGTAAACTTACTTAACCTGCTTCACTCAATTCAACAGTCTTCCTATCTTGTAGGCTGTCATGACTGCAGGGCATAAGGACACGGAAGGGACATGGAAGCTGCTTTACAACAAATCAGGCAGCTGGTCCAGTCATTGTTGTTACATGGCCTGCCATTATGATTTTTCAAGTAGTGGTCATGTAGAATGCTGTTAAGCTCCATGCAATTTTAATCATTTCCCTCCTTACAAACATTAATGATTTAATTGCTGTACACCATCTTGTAAATTCCGCTTGGCACAGCAACAAAACAGCTAATTTTCCAATACATTAAGTTCGTTCCCCTCTTTCAGCTGTTCATAGCTTATACACAATCAATACAATACTGATGGTGTTATCTTCTCCCTCTGCCCCTGCACTCAAGCGATGCTCATTCTTGCCACAGTAAAGGGCTCTTTTTAAAAATTCCCCCAATATTAATTTGCAGAAAGGGCTGCATCTAACTCAAAAACTGTCAAAATTTAAACTGTCTGAGCATGTAGTCATCAGTACTTACTATTGGTAAGGGATGAGAAGACATTAATAGTCACTTTTTTAAGAAAGGTGAACTCAAAGTGATTTACAAGAACAAAATATTGGGCAGTCAACTTTTACTTCTTAATAGGAACCCCATGGTCTACTCACGTATTTTAAGTGAACAAAAACAGGAGTAAATATATACTCAACTTGTCTAGACAATTACAGCATATCTGATCTGCATTAAGTAGTCTTAGGCATGCATTCTTGCTTAATACCAAAAGAAATGCCCCGAGAGGTACATGTAGTTGAGCAATCCTTGCAAGAAACACAGCTGCGTGTTCACTAGAGATTGGCCAGTGGCTCCACCAGTAGACCACAGTCTATCACCTCCCAACCCAAATAACCACATGGAACCATCCCATTCAGGGTTAAAATAGTCCGGTATAGCAGATGCCGAGAGACAAGCATTCTCGGTCTGCTCTCAATGACAGCAGTCTCTCCATAACAGCATCCTCCAGGATCACATCAAAGGTTCATGAGAATCAGCATCATGTTCCAAACAGTGGCCAATCATTTGTATCTAGGGAGTTCACAAACAGGACACGAAGATGACAGCACCCTTGATCCTGCCTTTCCCTCACCATCTTCTGGAAGGCTCCATCTTGGTTATCACATGTAACAGCTGTTGACAGCTGTTTGTCTGCCATAAAAATCATCGGTGTCCATATGGGTTCAACAGGGGAAAAACGGATTCAAAAAGCTACAGCAAAGTTATTTATAAGGGTCAACTGAAACATCACTAATTAGGGAGCAAGTTTCTGAGTTCTCCTGGATTCTTTCTGTGCTTGGAGAACACCAAAGTCTGCTCATTAATTTGTGGTGTCCCCTCAAAATCAACTCCACCACATTTCTTTCTTTAAAGAGTGTGCAGAAGGTAAAATACAGCCTAATGACTGATCTCTGGGTAACCTGCAGCAGTCATTACTCACAATGACAGTTTCAAAAAGTACTCTCTTCCCTTAAGTTATACTACTGCCAAGAAAGAACGACAACCTTGAGGGTAGCCAGAAATTGATATTGTGTGTTTGTGTGGAAGGGCTGCAAGCTCAAGGTTATTTCATTCTGAGGACACGTCTTTTGCCCCACCATTGCTGGATCTCAGGGTCATGAGTAAAAAGAAAAGATAAGACCCTGCATTTCAATATGAATGGCTGTGTCCCTTGTGCTCTGCACCCTCCACCCACCCTTCCTGCTCTTTATTTAAACTTTGTGTTTATCCCCATATATTTATCGGCTGCTTCTTTTGATTGTGCAGCTGCAGGCAAAGCGGATGAGAGAAGGACCGCGAACTCCCCTTCGGTTTCAGCAAGGCTTTTATTTTTATGAGGGCCTGGAAAAAGAGGAGACAGGACTGCCGTCTTCACATATCTTAAGGGCCATCATGTAAAAAGAGGCAGCAAACTTGTTTTTGTTTTTTCTTTCCCTGCCCAAGGGGACTTCAAGAAAGAAGACTTTAAATGAGGAAGCTCTTTTCATTTCTCTGCCTCATAGTAGGGGTTCTGGATACTCATGGAGATGAGTTGTTGAAATCAAGAGCTCACCTATTCCTAAAGAGTCATTTTACATCATGGTACCATTTTTTACATTAGAGTGCAAACACTTATAAAGTTGTCTGGAGTTTTATTTGGCCTATTTTTATATTAAAACAGAAACCAACGCCTGCACCCTCACATCTGAGCAATGTTGAAATGTCATCCTCTATAGCTGTTTCACAGCTAAATACAAGAAAAGTGCTGTGGAAATTGAATTACCCCGGCCGGGTAGAAGCTCTTCGGCAGCGGAACGGACAGCCTCGGGAGGTGGTGGACTCTCCTTTCTTGGAGGTTTTAAAGCAGAGGTCATGGGTGCTTTAGTTGAGATTCCTGCATTGCAGGGGGTTGGACTAGATGACCCCAGGGAGACCCTTCCCAGCTCCCTCCGGCCTGGACCCCTGGATCCAGCTTCTTCCCCGCTCCCCCGTCCTCGCCGCCTGGCCCTCCTTCCCTCCCCTCAGGCCGGCCACCTACCAGGGTGAATTCGATGCCCGGCCAGTTCACTCGGAAAGGGACGTCGTCGTTGAACTGAGGGAGCGACCTTCCTCCGGCCCCGGCCGCCGCCTTCGCCCCCAGCATGGTTACCAGCAGCAGCAGCGCCGCCGGCCCCCGACACCGCCGCTGCCTTCGCCGCTCCATCGTGTGGCGGAGCCCGGCGCGGGCGACAGGCGCCCCCACAGCCACCAAACATCGGACGCCCAGGGAAGCCGGCCACGTCTACTTCCGGAAGGAGGGGTGGTTGGCTGGGTGAAAGTCTGCGTCACTTCCTGGCCGTTTCAAACTGAACGAACGGACCAACGGCCGTCTCGCGGGCAGCCGGCCGGGCCGCTCTGTCCGCGCCTCTCTATGGCGCGCCAGCCCGCAGTTTCCCAGCGTCGGTTTTAATGCAGTAGGAAAAATGTAGAGGCGCCCACCAGTCGCAGCAGCTGATTCCCACTCAAGAGCGTTAAGCGCAGATGTGCAGAAAACCACTGGCACCTCGACCCTTCCCCCAAGGATGTGAGGGCGATCTGGCTGCGACATCTGTCACCCCATTGATCGCCAGGGTTGATTCGGCACCTCGTACCCGTTTGTCGCCGGTCATGTTTTCTGGGATTGGTGGGATTTGTAGTTCAGCCGCAGGTTCCCCGCATGCGCTGTAAATGGTTTTTTTTTTTTAAAAAAATCACGGAACCTCATATTGCCATGTGTTTGTGCCACTCTTTGCATTTAGTTTCTCTATGCACTTCATCCGAACGTTCCAATTGGAAGCCCGCATTGTCACTACAGCTGGCAGTTGCCACGCCCTCCCTTAAAGGAAAAGAGACGGGGAGAAAAAAATTTGCCGGATCAACATCCGGGGCAGGCTCGGCAAGCTTGGGGAGACGGCGCGAGGTAAAAGACCGAGGAGCGGGCGGGGGAGTGGAACGGAGGCGAACAAAGCATTCGACCCTTCCCCCAACTCCGCCCGTCTTCGGCTCATTCCGGAAAATTTCGCGAAGGTTAGCTTTCCCGCCTTTTTTCCTCCGGCGACGGACGGCGTTCGGTCGTTCGGCGCTGTTTTGTGTGGAGCGGCCACATTCCCGCCGGAGCATGCGCAGTGCGTTCCCAGCCCGTGAGGGAAATATTCAGTTTGTGAGGCGATGGGGCGAAGCAGCCGTGTTATAGCTCCAAACATATTTTTACGTAGTGCTGTGTGTCACATAAAAACACCAAGCCGGCTAACAAGGATACATAAAAAAGACAAACACAACAAAAGCCGGAAATTAAACAAGACGTCAGTTGACCGTTGTGGGGAGGATGTATATTCTTAGTTGTCTGCATAGGCCTTGGCGGGACAGAACTAAGTTTTCCTCAGGGTTTACAGAATCCGCCTTCTGAATGCGTCTTGGCAAAGTATTCCCCCAAGACTGGGCTGGTGACATTTTATGAAGGGAGGAGAAAAACCCCGAGTGTAGGAAACCAGGCGCCCAAAGAGCCTCTCCATCTTCCCAGGATGCAAAAACACATTTCATGGGCCTTCACCTGAATCCAGAGGTTTCACAGCTCCATGGATCTCCCCTTTTCCACGAAATGTTTCAGCTCAAGGCCAGTCTTTTGTGCCTTTGAGAAGCAATGTCTTGAGTAAACACCTGTTTCCTACTTCCTTGAGGATTTTTATTTGTTTTTTTTAAAATAAATGTTTCCAGCCGTCTCCTCTTGCAAGGTGGTCGGGTCGACATACGTTGCGTTTAACTTATTAAAGTACGTACGCAATCTTCTTGCCCAACGAGGTTTAAGCCAATTCGAGCATTTCGCGTTGGGGATCTTATTCTGCGTGGTGCTGATGTCGCACGAGTTGTATTTCCCCGCGGAAGAACATGAGAATTGCCTTGCCGTGAAAAGAAGAGATTACAAGGGATCATGTGTGTCTTGAATTCCTTCCCTTCTGGTTGTTTCGCAACATTTTGTGGAAGGGAATAGAGTTCCCACATAAGTGGAACTTGGCCACTTCCCTAGTAGGCCCTATGCCAGATTTTTTGGGGGGTGGGGTGGGGGCTTGCTGCAGGTCAGCATGATGGTGCGTAGCTTGCACAGGAGCAAGGGTGAAGTATGGCAAGCAGCAAGTTAGCCCGTTACTGCAGACTCAATTATTTTCCTCCTTAAGCAGAATCCCGGATGGAACACATGCGGCCACAAAAGTCCAAAAGAAGCCAAGGGAGATGAAAATGCATGTGATCGTATCCTGTGAATTGGCTCAGCTATAATTAGGGGCGTATTATATCGGCTGGATTTCCCTTCTGACCACCTGTGCACAGTAATTCAAGCAAACGTCTAATATCTCCGCTCATGCAATCTTTTCTTTGCTTGATTTCAGATTCCCTGGAGTTCGCCCGTGACTGTTGAAGGTGACATATGTTAACTTAGCATTTGTGTGTGTCGAAGCAGGTAGGGACTCTTTTCTTACAACTCGCTTCTTCAACAGAAGAGAAAAAAAGACACTGTGCTTGATATGTTAAGTCTGCTGTTCTTCTGAGACATATAATAAAAATTGCAGATCCCATAGTGTGTCCTGTTAGTTTTATAGTGAACTAAGATTGTGGATAGGAATTCGGTTGCTTCTGAACTATACTGTGTGTGATAAAAATAATATACCATGCAGGAAATATTGTGATTCTGGATACATGAAAATACAATGCATCTGATCCAAATCATGTTTATTCAGATGCAGACCCCCCTTGATTGCAGGGGGACTGACTGACTTGGAAGTCGAAACAAAATAAAAAAATTCCTTCCAGTAGCACCTTGGATACCAACTAAGTTTGTTTGACTTGGAAGTGTGTTTTAGGACTGACCACTTAGGACGTTTTTCATGTGGCATGTTGTGCTTCCGCCCAATAGTCGGATACAAAGGGCACATTCATTGTATCAGTTGCTAATGGTGCATTTATATAATCACTTTTTATGGGAGCCTCACTGAGGATTAAACTTCACTATTCAATTCTTAACTGCAGTAGAATGAAATCAATTCAAAAGTATTGCAAATTGAAATGGCATCAGACAATATGAAAGTTCTGTCTCTGGTGTCAAGGTCTGTGATGGCTCATTCACACAAGCATGGTAGCTCATGTCGTTGTGAGGATGAATATGCATGTGTGAACTGGGTCTAAGTTATGCCAATAAATAATAAATTAGCAATATCCTTCTAACGAAGGATACTTCTGGACACTTTGATATGCATTTATAGAATTGCAGCTTTAACTCACTGAGCCGTTTCTTCTGTATCTGATTCATGAAAACACTCTTTGGAGCTGATCCAAACACCTATAATCAGTGCACCTAATGAAATTTTTGATCTTGCCCCTTTTGAGCAGGAGACCCCCGCACCATACCACAAACTGCTTTTAAAACTCCTTCAGCTAGAAAAAAATAAAAATAGTAGTATGGTGTTTGCTACTTTAGAAGCTCCTTAGGATATATACTACTGGTTTAATAGTTTGCTGGACCATGGTCAAAGACACTGTATTAAGCTAAAGTCCTCATCTTATAGAAATCAATGGTAAAATTCCATTGATTTAAGTGGAAGAGATTGTAGCCTTAGTGGGTAAAGACTAACCTATAATACCTTCTTTGTAAATGCTTTTATAATGATTGGAGTGGTTATCTACCATCATCTTTACATAATCTGTAAGTAATCTTTTTAATGTAATTTGAAGAAGCCATTTATAGTCTGTAGTAAGATAGTTCTCATTAAGAACAACTCCCCAACAAAACTATTTTTCTCAGTCTATTGAACAGGTGTTACATTCTTTCTCTCTCTCACACACAAAGGAATGCAATAGAACATTTTACAAGCAACTAATAAAAAGGAAGAGAGATGGTTTATGGACACAAAACATAAATAATTGTTCTGTTACTGATGCAAAGTCATACAGGCTTCAGTATGAACAATGGAAAGAAATACAGAACCACATTTTGCTATGAGAAAATGGAATAGCACTTGACACTTGGAAGAGAACCTTTATATATATATATTAAAATACAAAAATATGCTTCTGTTGAAGGCTTAAAGATAATAACTTAAACTATGAGAAGCAAGGAAATTCACAGTTGGGACGGAAACTCCTTTTGCGAATCTATTGCAATAATGAGGCCATCGTTTATCCCTTAGAAAAGTTAACACAGCGCCCATCCATTTGGGTGGAAGTTGTGCAGACAAAGAATGGCAAATGGAGTAGAAGTTTCAGAAGTGCCTAAATGATGGCTGAGATTAACCTGCTATGCAAGTTGGATCTCAATCCCAAACATAATAGTCTGTATGCAAAGAGATACTTTAGGCTACCCCAACAGTCTACCTGTGCGTACCCAGTGGGAATTTTGACTTTGGCTCTGAAACCAACCCCCCATGACATGCTAAAAATACTTTTGAAACTTCCCCCAGTTTCAGAAGTGTTTTGTCATGCACCATAGGGACGGGTGGGGTGCTCATTAAGAAATGTAAGTACAAAGCACCACAGGCTGCAAAGAACAGATATTTAAATCCTTGCCACTGACTTGAGAGTAAGTGCTGCTGAAAGTCCGTTTACTAGTGAGCTGCAATCTTCAAAGAGTTTATTCTGCAGTGTTCCCTTTGAAGTCTTTGGTCTAGTGCAGACATAACACTGCTGATCTCTTACCTATGGATAACGGATTGGGAGTGAGCTGTGAGCTTCTGCACTTCTTCCACCTGTTTGCTTTTTACCATAGTTCAGCATTAAATCTGCACCAATAGTTGCCTAAGGTTCCCATATTATGGTAACTGGGGATTGCAAATCCTGGTTAGGAGAAGGTATAGTTAGTGTTAATGATAATTTAGTGTTGATAAATGACAAGTGATAGGACCCAAGATAGACCGGGGGGGGGGGGATTCTTACACACCATTGTGTGTGCACTTAGCCATAGGATAGTTGTGAAAATACTATGCCTAGTGATTAAGTATGGGAGTTTCTGAACATTCTTGCTATTGTAAATTCAAGTTATATCCCTAACTTGTTTTTTAAAAAGGTATTGTGATGAAAATATAAGGCACCAATATGTTTTGAGTTACACATTGCTTCTATAGGTCTTCCTACATCCTAAAAGGAAAGTGCAGTTTCCTTCACATGTAAATATTTGCTCATTTTATCAAGAGGCAGACAATTTATATATAAACTAACTGCTGACTTATGGAGTTGAACGAAATGATAAATATCCTGTAGTAATTTGTTTTTAAAATATCCTAGTCTTTGCATAGGAATAACTGTTGCTTACAGTGCAATTCTATGAAGTTTACTTTGAAATTAGTTGAACTTCCATGGGACTTATTCCCAAGTAAGTGTACATAGGATTTCCATGTCAGTGCTATAATCCACAAACCACTATAGACTGGTCCCACTGGGATTGCTCTTAAATAAGTGTAGTTGAGGTCTAAGGCAACACATACAGCTCAATCCTATGTAAGTTTACTCCCAAAAGCAGGTCTCACTTTGTTTAAGGCAGGCACGGCCAAACTTGGCCCTCCAGATGTTTTGGGACTACAATTCCCACCATCCCTGACCACTGGTCTTGTTAGCTAGGAATGATGGGAGTTGTAGTCCCAAAACATTTGGAGGGCCAAGTTTGGCCATGCCTGGTTTAAGGAGACTTGCTCCTGAGCACATGTATAGGATTGCATCCAGTCTGTCTGAGTGCAGGATCTAGTCCCAAACTATATTTTTTTAAAAGGAAGAAAAATCTAAATAACTTGAAATCAATAAAAATCTAAATAACTTGAAATCAATAAAAATTTCCCTCAAACCTAAACTGGGCATAAATTATTTCTTCATATCTGAGAAACTGAGAGAAATGAATTCTTTAAAATTTTACCAAAATTCAAAGCTCCTCCTCCCTTAAACTCCTGAAGACATAGCTTTAAACATAATTTTCTACTGATCAATGACAGTAGCGCCCTGAATGAAACATGAAAATTAATATATTTAAAGTCCACATGGAGCATCTTGAAATCATACTACTGTCATCAGTGAAACTGTTCTCCTGATGATGAAGAGACTGTTTGAAACCACAAGGTGATTATTATATGGAATTGACATTTTTGCTTTCTTCCTGTTCTAAGAGTTTCTTTACTAGTTTCTCTAAAGTAAAAAGATGTTCATCTACATCTTCTGGCACGAGATCCCTAAGGGAGTTGCAGAGTTCAAACAGGTATTCTGTGTTTCTTCCACTGGGACCAACTGCATTAAAAATCTGTTTGGCAATTTCTTCTAGAGGTGCCGGTCCAAGATAGTTAGGGTTTTCGCAGGTTCCGATATATAACAGCACATCAAACGGTTCCACTGAGGGATCTTTCGGATAGAAAATGACAGTTGTAGTCCTGTAGCCACCTTTCTCTCGGAAATCAAGATATGCTTTTACTTCGCCTTCTTGTCCTGGTGGCAGTTTGTATGCAACACCCCATACACAGCCCTGTTGAAGAACACAACCAGGAAGGTAAAACATACTTCACTTTAATGATGCAAAAGGAAGCAATTTAAATCAGGAATGGGGAATCTGGCTCTCTGCATGTTGTTTGACTACAACTCCCATTGTCCCCTGGCATCCTTCTTGGGGCTGATGGGAGTTAGAGTGCAACAACAATATTTGGAGGGTCACATCCCTGCTTGAAAGGTTTTCAGGTGAGTTTATATCTATAGTGCATACATGCAATGTCTCCTTCATGAAATGTCCAGGAAATCTATGTGTAAAAGTTACAACTGCATGTTCCAAAATCCGTATTTCCTGGGTAATCCTGGTGATGACATGTCGGGTATTTGTAGGGGGAAATGGAGAGCCTACACCCCTCTCTTCATCCTGTTTTTCCTCCCAAACAGGCTTATATCTGGTCTCAAAGTCTGGCTGGGGGGAAAACCTACCAGAAGGAAAGTATTACCTGGCAAAGATTTATTTATTATTATGTTTATATTACACCTTTCCTCCAAGGAGTTCAAAGTGGTGTGCATAGCTCTCTCCCTCTACATTCTATCCTAACAACCCTGTGAGGTAGATTAGGCTGAGGGACAGCAACTGGCTCAAGGTCCCCCAGTGAGTTTCATGGCTGGGAGGGAACTTGCACCTGGTCTCTGCAGCCATAATCCAACACTACACCACACTGAGTTATTGCCATGTACTGTACTATCTGGCCCTGTCCTAAAAGAGACCTGTGTTTAAAAGTGACTTAGGTTTATCTAGTGTGTGGTTAGTAACTCTGTTAAATATTTGGAAATCCCCCTTTCTTGTTTTTTTCCAGACTTGTCTTGCTTTTTCACCCTGCTTAAGCTAACATGTAACCCTGTAAGTACTGTACTGTTGAAACAGGTATGATTGTGGTAGTGTAGTGATATTTAAAATGAAATAAGAAAATTGCTAGTTAGCAGTTTTCTTCTTATTTTTACTGCATTTTTAGTGGTACACTAATAATTGAAGATTGTTTACAGACTATAGATATAAAAGATGTTATTTGCATTGATCTGAATTAGTTTGTTTTACCAGGACAAATACAGTAGAGAGAGAAAACACACACAAGCTGAACTATTCTTTGCTTATAGAGGAATCTGTCTGTTAGCATAATGGGGTCCCAACTGCACAGCAGTGTGAAAAAACATACCAGAAAGGTACAGAAAATTCACAATGGCAGACACTATGCTGTATTTTGCTGGCCTTGTCAACTACAAAAAATGGTTGAAGTCTATAGCAGCTATTACATTGATCTCAATTCAGTGTTAGCATTACAGGGAAACTTTCTGAGATTCAAGCAGTTTTTTCCGATCAAATGGAAAGTTCCATGTTTCAGTTTCTAAGCTGTGTTGCACTCAAATGTGCTCTTAACGTTTAAAAATGAGTGGTGTCACTGCCTACAGGGAAAGTGGGTAAAGTCCAGGGGAGAGCAACAATGGCTGTTTATGCAACACCATCCACATTACAAAAGGATGATTATGATTGACGAATATGCTGAAATTTTAAGAACAATAATACTGCTGTTTTGAATTTTACACTTTTGACATACTAAACCATGATTTAACATGGCATGCACAAGTGGCAGCAAACACCAGGCTTGTGTGTTCTACCTGGTGGCCAGGAGGATGAGTAAAGCTTTTACTTTGCCTTAACCATGGTTGTATGGCAAACTGGTTGATACAAACTATGAGTGTTGTGGTGAGATCTAGATTAAGATAATAAAGGCATGTTATTTTACAAAGCTAAGCTATGATTAATTTCAAACAAACTTCTAAGTATGGTTTCTGAAGCTGGTTTGTTTAAATTAACACAGTTAGCATCAGCCACATTTCTTGGTTTAAATGACACAGGGAGTTTCCCCAATTCTTGCTATTGGCTGCACAGGAGGGAAGCAAGTAAACCCATAGCTTGCTGTGGTTCATACACAGTGTCCAAACCATGGCTTAGTATGACATGTGAATGCAGCCATTATCTCAGTAACCATTGCAATAATAGTCTGGTAAAATGGCTCACTATTCACCTTCATATTGCAGGTGGAAAGAAAATTGACTGAAAGAGGGGTTTAAGTTCACCACTAATTTGAAATAGAAACTACATGGCCCTTGTTTTTTGTCCTATCTTAGGCATGTTTTCTTGGAATAAGTAGTACAGTGTTCACCGGGGCTTATTTCTCTGTAATGGCGCAGAGAATTACAGTCATAGCTACTACACTGCACCTAATCCAGCAAGTCATACGGAAGGAACCTTTCTGTTCATTTCTTCACATTGTATTCCAAGCAGATTTTAATAGATGTAATAAAAAATAAAAGCATTCTGCCATTGGCAATGATCAAAAAGTACCTTTAAAGCACCATGCAAATTCGCAGGAGGTATGGATATCAAAGTTCTTGCATAAAAGTTGATAGCTATGCTAGGAATCGGGAAAAGAGTTTAACATGAAGAGTATACCTAACTACTAAAGTGTGTGTTGGAATTATGGATCAAAAGTGTATATTTCATTTTAGAGGGGGTGTGGAACCTGCCTTGGATAACCAGTAGGTTAGGCAAGAGAAAAAAGTGGTCTCTGAATATTGCGAGTGTATCTTGCCATCTCTTCTCCCCAGCCCCCTCTGAAATCTACAGGTAGAGTTACACATTACAAGAAAAATAAAGGATGAACTGGCCATTTTTATTCTTGTTCATTTTCCACATTTTTATTAATTGTAGAAGAGATCACTTCTTCCAAGCCAGGACTGTTACGCTATATATGGGCAATGGTGTCCAGAGTGGGCAGGGCTGCCTTTCCCTTGCTGGTGTTAAACAGCTGTTTGTGGCTTTTGTTCATTTGGCTGATAGATGCGGCCAAAGCCTTCTTTCCCTTTCTGTACAGCCGTGGCCAGGTTTGGGGCAGGGAAGCATTTTTTGAAGTTCATCAATGAGCATGGAAGATGTTAAACAGCCCTCCCTCCCTCTGAGGGCAATCACAGCAGCTTGCTGAGAAAATGTCCCAAACATGATGAAAGAGGGTCACTGGCTGGGAACATCACCTGCAATATAATGTATTGTGGCTACCCAAATCACTGAGAGAAGGGAAGGTCATAATTTTTGGGGGGCGCAGTGTCAAACTGTTAGGTTTACTGCAGCCACAAAAGTCACTAGCCTGCATTTTTTTTGCTAGCCTCCTAAGAAGCTAGTAGCCTATGTTGCCATGCTGCCTTCAGAGGAGAGGAAGCCCCCTCCTGTGTGGCCTACATGGAAGCTAAAGTACAGAAAACAGAAGTCTTCAAAAGTGCACAGGAATTGATTTATTAGAGGCCAACCTGTGTGAATCAAGAGAGACTCCTCTTCAGGGGCAGATGAACTAGCTTCCTCCGGGAAATGAGTTAAACTGCGTGGTTGCCACACAGCTCGCCAAGGCCTTCCCAGGCCCCCTCATCCTGCTCTGCATTGCAATTAAGCTTCAATGAAAACTTATTTGAAGTGTAATTACAACTCAGGGCAGGATGGTCTTTATGGAGATTGTAGCTGGGGAGGGAGGGTTAGCTCCAGCTGCATTTCCCAAGCAAATTACACTTTGTTTCGAGCCCAATTGATGGTGGAGAAGGCAGGGGCAGGCAAAGAATGTTGTGTGCCTGTGTATGCTGCCCATTATAATTTTTCCAAATATGCCCATGGGCTCCAAAAGGTTGACTACCCCTGGTTAAACAGTCTTGCCTACTGTTGGGAAGGAACATATCTCTGAAGAAATGGGTTGGGCTTGAATAAATAGTTCTTGAGTTTCTTTGGATAAAAATTGTAAGCTTTATTAACTATAAAATTCTATGCATGTTTACTCAGAACTAAGTCCCACTGTGTCCTGTAGGGCTTGCTCCCAGGTAACTGCATAGGATATCAGCCCAGGTTACTTTTTCTGTATTTCAAAATTAAAGAAATACAGCTTTACAGTATTATCAAAATATGCTTCTGAGATTTCCAGAAGAATGTATATACTAAATGGTATATAAAAACAGAATCTACTATACCTCAGGATCTTCAATAAGTGTCACAACTCTTCCAGGCTAAAATTAAAAGAAATATCACAGTAAAAAGTTTTATTATTAAATCAGTAGAAAAATGGAAATATATATATTTAAAAAGAGGACCACAAGACTATCAGACCAATACAATCCATTTGGAAGAGTGTGACCTTTATTTCTGATGTTGTGTGGTACTGTATCAAATCTGTGCTTCGGGCAGACACACTTTATAAGCCTGACAACTGCATGGCCCAGTTAAAGGCTGAACACTTACTAGCACTTTCTCTAATGATTTACATAACACTGACCAAAAAGTTGTGTCTTGAAGCTAGTGCAGATGCAGTGCAACTCAAAAGTTAATTGGGAAGTAAAAACTTGGAATGGATTGCAGGATTGCATGCTCCCTCCTCTTCCCAACTATGGATTGGACTTACTTTTTACTGTTCTAACCAGGGATAACAGAGCTAGTATGGTTCGGTTGTTACAGCATCTGATTAGGGTTGGGGAGAACTGGGTTTAATCCTGAGTCAGAAGTGGTCTTGGACTAGTTCATTTACTCTCATGTTTAACCTATCACACATTATTGTTATGAGGATATAAGGGGGTGGGAAATATGTACACCACATTGAGAACATTGGAAGAAGGGACAGCTAAAATGTGACACATACAATATGGGTAACTATATCCAAACTGGGGTGTGTCCTTATTCTGGATTAGAATGAGCAGGCCTACCTGCTCCCAGTGGTACATTTGAGTACAAGAGGAGAAAGGAAAAGAAGAAGATAATCCTAGAGCCAAACTGCATATTACTTAAACCAAAAATTGTTGGACTCCAGTTCCCACCAGCTCCAGCCACCGTGGCCCATTGTCAGGGATGATGGGAGTTGTAGCCCAACAGTGTCTGGAGAGCGGCAGGCTAGCCACCATGGCTTAAAATGTTGGCATACATCCCCTGGCCCTTACTTGTTGTAAGCAGGGAACAGTTGGTGTAGGTAGCAGACAGCTAGCTGAAGCTGACCTATGGCCATCTGCTGCACAGCCCATATTGCAGCTTGGCTGGAACATAATGGTAGTGAGCAGGAGGATATAGATTCATCTGAAGGAATTGTGCCGTACGGTGTTTGAAAGGGCAGCATCATGGGATAACAGGGTTGGACACATAATTAGGGTCTGCTGCTAACCCAGGGAGTCCCCTGGACCTGCTGTACCCCTGCGTGTTCACCCGTCCCTTCTCTATAAGTGAGCAATGATGGAAGGCGGGGCAGCAGCCTTACTCTAGACCTCCTATCATTTAATACTCTTTTTTTTTATGTAAACAAAACAATAGGACAGCAACTCAAGTCCAAAAAGAAAATAAGGCTTGTGCTAACATTTTCTCTCCTGAGAGTTTTGGCATTGCCATAGATAATTTTTTATTCTCCCATTTTTAGGTTGTACCATGCTTGTTTAAAGCAGTATTGGAGTGCAACAGATTTTTCTTTTAACCTTTAAGAACTACTAGGCACAATGCATTTTTGAGCAGTCAATTGCTTGATGTTGGATATTACTAAATCTAGAAAAGTTCCAAAATGTAAAGGGCTCAGAACCCAGCTTCCTGTATTTTTTAAAAGTTAAATTCTAGCCTTTATGATGGAAATATGATTGGAACTGATTGAGTAATACCTGCTGAAATCCTACAAGAGAGACAGAATCAGTCCTCAGAAACAGCCTTAAATAGTTATATTGAGCTGATGTCTAACTTCAATTATGAACTCGCTATGTGACCTAAGGCTGTTGTCAACAAAATGGAAATAAGAATGAGGTACACTAGAATTTGTATGTAGTTACTGTCTCCCTGCTCTTCTAAAGAACAGTCATTTATATATATTTTCTGTACATCAAACACTAATCAACACTTGAGTCAGTTTAATCCAATCGGCTGTTTAAAGAAACAGTTTTACCCAGAGTAGTCATTAATAATGTTTTGTACAATTAATTGAATTGCATGTTGTACCTGTTTTTTTTTTTTTAAAAAAAACAAGCTGTTGTCTTTCTTGCAGTTTGAGTCAGACTGTCATTCTTAATCTTTGTTGCAAACATACATTATATCAATTTAGCATTTTTCTGGCTATGTTTTCACAAAATATTAAAATGCGCCTTAAAATGATTCCCAGAAGTCTATCTTAAGGACTACAGGTTCGAGATGTGAATTTAGTAAATGTACAGTAAGGGGTTCTGAAAGGCACAAACTGTAATAAACAACAATATGGCATATTCTCATTCACAAAATAATGCCAATTATTTCTAAGTGTTGCTTCATGTATGTTGACAGTCAGCTAAGTACTTCTGATGACTGAATAATTTGCCGCATATGCAGCTGTAAATAACATAGCCCAGCCCTGTCAATGCCATTCTCTTAGATTTCTGGATGTTTCTGGATCCCATTGTTTCCTTAGCTCAACAAATGCTATTTAGAATTATATAAGCTCTATAGCCCTTGTATAGTGAGAAGCACATCGGGTTTCAATGTACTTCAAAGTACTTTAAAATCTATTATTTCCATTCAGGTAGCTTTAAAAATGCACTTTTCATGAAATGGAACAGTTTCCGAGAGTTCTTCAGAAATGTGGGATGCACAAACTTCTGATGGGTGGATGAAATATTTATGTTCTTTATACTAATAGCATACTGAAACTCATACAAACACTAGCTAGAATGGATGTGAGTTGCTTAGATATTTTTCTAGTAGCTAACAGACTTACTTTTATCAATTGTGACATGAAGCTGAAGATAATGCTACAATTATAATTATGGCTATGATTCTAAATGCACTTTAGTATTAAAAAAGAAGAAGACACTGTTATTGGGCCAATGTTCGCTAGAGAGAAGGAGCTCTCTGAACCGTGATCTAGAGTAGACAAGTTTGTGAACACTACCAATTTTTCCTGGATGGTGAAATCCCAAGCAAACTCTGAAAAGTCCCCAAAGGATCTCTAAAAAAGAGTGAGGCGATTAAGAAAAAAAAAAAGGTGGGGGTGGAGAGAGAGACATGATAGTAGCTTATAAAGGTAAGGATGGTGTGGATAGAGTATACAGAAATTATTTTCCTCTCAACACTCAGTACTCAAAGTTGAAGTCATTAATGAAATTGATTTGCAGTGGATTCAACATTATAGGCAGGATTATATTCATACTGAATGGAAAATAAGGAATATAATACTGTAGGAGAAGCTGTACTGATAACTGCATTAGTGACATTATCTGGTATGTTAGCAACTAAGTTTAGCTATTTGGACAGGTAATACAAAATAAAAGAGGACGGAAGATCTCTGTCTTCATCACAGCAAGTTCCCCATGTAAAGAAATAGAATTGAGACCCACCCACCCCCATCTGAATTTTTGACAACAGCAACATTAGCCTTGACAGAAGAATGGGAAAATGAGAGTACAGAGTGTGCTTTAAGGGGAGTTTTAGGGGCAAGAACCACATAATTGTTGTGTTGGGCCTCAGCAAACTCCAGCATCATAAGAGAAACCCATATACCTGCTTATGTCACTTGTAATAAAATATTGGGGGGGGGGGAGAGAGTTTTGCCAGGGAGTAGCTTGCAATTCCACATGGGATTCAACATAGCTATTGTTTCTAAGATTCTCGGTGTAAGTACCGAGTTACACGTTCAGAAGAATTGCATCTTATTTTTCTGTTAGCATGCCACTTTAGGAAGCCAGTGGTGGAGCATGCATGGCAGCTTGCTTTTCCACATCAAAACATCTCTGCACAGAAAGAATGAGTATTTTAGGGATGAGACTAGTCTAGAACCTTCCCTAATGTCCTAGGTTTCCAGTTGTGGGGAGTTTTTGATGAGGGAGAGCATTTCCCCCTAACTACAGTGCTCTCTGTGATTCTTCCAAACACATACAACAACCTTGCCTATTTATGCCTAAGAAAAGGAAGTTGACCTTCTAAATATTTCCCAACATAACCTCTCTCCCTTCTATCTGAAATATCTCAGGAAATACCCCATTGGATTCAGCATGACTTACGGTACTTCTGAGAAAACATGCACAGGATTGGGCTATGAATCTATAAAGTTCTTTAAAAAACAAACTAGGACTTTTGTTTGTTTAACAGATATACCCAGATTAAACCCCACTTTTTCTTGACAAATATTCAAGAAAAAGTAGGTGCAGTAGATGCTGACATAATGCAGTGACACATGACTGAGGATGGTAAGCCCCCCATCCTTTGTGCTCCCCAAAATAGGGGATGAACCTCAGGCTTGAACAGTGCCAGAGTCTTCTCATTAAAAGGTTTGCAAAAGTTGCTTAACTATAAAGTGTGTGTGTGTGTGTGTGTCAACACCCACCCTGGTCTTTTAAGAAAGTTTAATAGTAACCTGTCCTGTTTGGTACCTAGCATAACCGGCTGAGGGTGTATACCGGTAGCTTATGTAAGAGGTGACCCAGTGTACTGCAATTAAGCAAAGGTACACAAGGAAGAACCGTCTTGGGAACTGTGCCAACATCCTCAAATGTTCTCTCTAATGTTCATCTACTGTCCTCTCGTACTGCTTCGGAAATGAACCGTGCCAGGCTCAATTTCACCCCTTTCAGCATAATCAGGAAAATGTGAGCATCTTGAATCGGTGGTTGCACTGATTTTGCTAACCGGCTTTTGCGTGGCATGGAGAGAGGAAAGCGTGTGTGTGTGTGTGTGTGTTTGCGTGCATGTGTACAGATAGGAAGACAGGAAAATGAACGGTTACAAAACCCACATGGTTGTGTGTGACAAGAGTATATCCGAGCGGTAATAAGCGCTGGGCTGTAAGTGTGAAAGCGCGTCTGGTTTCTGGGGACTTCTCTGTGTGCGGGGAAGACGGAGAGACACTCTTATTGTTGTGCTTCCCCTGCAGAGCGAGAGACAGCCGTCTTTGCGCTTGTGTACCTGCGGTGACCGGGCAAATGGCAGCGGGGCTAGTTGCCCAGCACCTCTGCAATGGGTTGTCGGCGGCGCAATTCGTATCGGTCGGCCGGGAAGGCGCCTTGCCACCCGCTCCCATTCACCTTCAGTCCTCTGCAACTCCGCCAAACTCCAGCCCCGGTGCGTCCTTCCCACGGAAGGAGAACCGCGAGGTGTCCCCGACTCCTGCCTGCCTCTTCCCCATCCTCTCCCAACCTCTTGCCGCTCACCTTGCCCGGCACTCCGCGGTGATCCGTGCTACCTTGCCAGAACCTCCTGCTGTAGCCCGTGATGTACCCGACCATCTTGTCCTCGTAAGGGAAATCCACCTTCCAGATGAGGGAGCCGTAGCCAAACACCCACATGCTTCTCGCGCCGCCGCTCTCTTCTTCTTCGCTCTCCCGGGGATCGGGAGGCAGGGGGCGGCCCTGCTGGGGGCTGCCGGAGCTCTGCATGCTCTCCCCGGCCAGCGATCGCTCAGCAAGGCACCCTGGGGCTTGTAGTGCAGCTTGTTCGGCCGAGCGACCGAGCCCAAAGAGAGCCCCAGCCTCCGTGGCTCCAACGCCGGCTCCCCGCTCGAGCCACGTGCTTCTCCTTCGGCTGTCGCCGCTAGAGGCGGCTGAGCCTGCGGGTCAAAGGCAACGCGGACTTCTGGTGGGTTGGCCAGCCTGAACTACAGCTCCCAGCATCCTTTTCTGTGCTAGAAAAGTGCGGGGGGGGGGCGATGCGGGAGGGCTGGGCTTCATAAGGCCGTTGCTCCCCCCCCCCTTTCCTTCCTTTGAAGAGAAACGCAGCTGGTCAGCAGCGGTTGCTTTTAAGGAGAGGTGATCCATACGGTAAATTGCAAAGCTCTCCTCCTTTTCCCCTTGTCCTGCGGCACAGACTGGAAAGGCGCGGCGGTAGAATGGAGGAGCGTGCAAACCAGCGAAGGGGCTTGGGCTGCCGCCTCCCCTTCTCTCTCGCTCACCATCTCTTGGCCCCGCAAATCCACCTCTGTCTGGTCACACTCGTCCTTTCCACGGCCACCAAATGCGCTCCTCTGCAAGCGCGGTGGAAGAGCAACCGCTTTGCACGCGGAAGGTCCCGTGCAGCTGGATGCGTCTCCGAATAGGGCTGGGAAAGAGCCGCTGCCTGTCAGTGCGAGCCATGCTGAGTTATATGGGCCACTGGTCTCGGTATAAGGCAGCTACCAATGTTCCCAGCCGCGGCTAGACCTTGCGTGCTGTGCAGGAGGACCCACGGGCTCTAGGGGGCCAACCAAACCAAGAAACAGAAAATATTTAAATTGCAGTATTCTAACATAACTTCATCATGTCACAGGTAGATAGCCGTGTTGGTCTGTCATAGTCAAAACAAAATAAAAAAATTCCTTCCAGTAGCACCTTAGAGACCAATTAAGTTTGTTCTCGGTATGAGCTTTCGTGTGCATGCACACCAAAGCTCATACCAAGAACAAACTTAGTTGGTCTCTAAGGTGCTACTGGAAGGAATTTTTTAATTTTGTTTCATCATGTCAATTCATATTACATACAAAGGTGCATTTGTTAATTTCATCTATCTAATCTATCTATCTATATCTATCTGAAGTTATGCACTGCATACTTCATTGAGTTTCTGCTCACAATGATGATACAAGACTGGATATTGGGATAGACTCAAACCAAATGGGGGAGAGTCCTGAACTGTGTTTCGCAGTAGGGTCCATAACAAATTATGACTACCAAGTGCATTCCCCAATCCCACTCACCCCATTGCACTGCCCGCAGTATGAGGGTGAGTGAGCAAGTGGAGATGAAGCAGGCAGTGCCTCTTTTTGTCTATAAGAGGAGTCCTGCTGTATCAAGCTAACAGGCCCAGCTAGTCCAGCATCTTTGTTCATGAGATGCCTATGGGAAGTTCACAGTCCAGGACCATATTGCAATGGTTCTATCCCTCCACTTGGGATTGCCACCAACAGGGAAATGTAAAATTCAGTGTAAACAAGTGTAAAGTGATGCATGTCAGGGCAATAATAATAATAATAATAATAATAATAATTTCATATATGTTGTTAATATGTTCAGAAGGGGAGAAGAGGTTGCTATTTACAATTTTATTGTTAATGGTCACAACAGTTGCAGATTGGCTGCTTTAATAGCAAGATAAAGTGGAATTTTATGCATGCTTAACGTAATGTGTTGTTTGGCCCTCAGTAGGGGTGACAGTGCAATTATTGTGCATGCCTACCTACAAGTAAGAATTTCCGGAGTAGTAGCCCTGTTAGTTTCTTACAACAAAACCAATAAAATGAGACTTGTGGCACCCTTAAGAGACTATACTATTTTGCAAACTTCAGAAGTTCATGCCATAATAGATTTATTAGTCTTTGAGGTCCACAAGACTCCTAGTTTTACCTGTAAGTAGGTCCACTGAGTTGAACAACACAAATACTTTAAAACCCTTCAAAATAAGGGCTAAAAACTTGGATAAAAATGGAAGGACGCCTAAAACTAGACAAAGATGATGGCAGATAACCTCCTTGGGGTGAGCAGTCCACAAGTGGGGATTCCACCATGGAAAAGGCCCTTTTTTGTGTTGCCATCCTCTGGGAGAGTTTCAGATGACAATTTCAGGGTCTGGGTAGTTCCTCAGGGGAGAGGTGTTCCTTGAGGTATGTAAGGTCCCCTGAGCCATGTAAGGTTTTATAGGTCAAGCCAGCACTTTGAATTGAGCCCTGAAACTAAAAGGTAGTCAGATTGTCTCAGGTTCTCAGATTGCCTTGCCCTGATGAGCAACCTGGCTGTTGAATTCTGCAGCAGCTGCACTTTCTGAACTGTCCAAAAAGCAGCCCCGTTTATAATGCATTGTGGTAATCTATCCTGGAGGTTACCAGAGCATAGATGGCAGATTTTAGCCTATCCCTGTATAGATAGAGAGGTAGCTGGGCCACCATCGTACTACACACTATTCCAATTTCTGTTAAGCCTACAAAAATGTTAATTCATGAGACATTTGAAACTTGTGTCAGTCAAGCATAATTGTAGAATTTCACTTACCTTTTTCATCTGGGGCTGTCCATGCCAGTTCTCAGACACCAGTGCATTTTGAAGCAAGACTTCAAATGTCAATGAGATCCAAAGCGATATCTTTATCACACAGGCTTCAAAACACTTTCCTCAGATTAGCTTATAAACGAGATAAGTTTGAGATTTCTACTTCAAAAGGTGTAATTTTTGCTGAGATGATGTATTGTCAACATCCTGATCTGTGCTTTGTCAGTCAACATGTGTGTTTTCATTTTCTCTCTGTCTTGTTGTTTTTTTGCTAGGATTCTGTTCAAATGGATTTCACGGAAGCCTACTCAGACAGGTGCTCTGCGGTTGGGCTTGCAGCGAGAGAAGGCAATGCCAAGCAATTGAAGAAGCTTATCAAGCAGGGTTATAGTGTTGATGTCCCTGATAACAGGGGCTGGATGGCAATCCATGAAGCAGCATTTCACAACGCAAGTGAATGTCTGAAGCTCTTAATCCGTGCAGGTAAAGGAAAACAGGGTCTCATACAAAAACAGTGTCTTAGGGTCCACTGTTCTCCAGTACTGGAGTCCAGAAAGGCAGAATCTACAACTAGTAGTAAATGCTACACAAATTGTGGGCCATGCATTCTTGATTAGGGAGGGAATATGGGAAGCTGCCTTATACAGAGCTGGATTGTTGGTGCGTCTAGTGGAGCATTGTCTAGAGTTATTGGCAGCAGCTTTCCTTGATATCAGCCCTGCCCAGCTTTAGCAACACATAATAGCTAATGCTTCACTCCTAATCTAACTTAACCTGGGAGTAAACCCTGTTGAATTCAGTAGGATTTACTTGGTTAGAATTGCTGTATAGGAAACTGCTGTAAATCACAAAGTCCCTGGTTTAAAATCTCACCTCTGCTGTGGTTTTCCAAGTCAAACTCCTATATAAGAGTCGCATGATCAGTCCGCTTTTCTTCATGAAACAACTCTTGCCATAATAGCTTTGTGGCGGGTTCAGCATAGGGAGATGCCCAACACTGCATTGGATTGTTTGTTTGATGCGTGAGCTGCTTTTCTATGTAAATTCACCCAAAGGTGGTATAAAGTACAAACCACAACTAGCAGTAATCTTAAATTTGCACAATAGAACCAAGGAAATTAATAATTTGTTAAAACCCCTTTAAAAGCTAGAGCTAGTTAGGAGTTTGCGATATAAATTAAAATCCAAAATCATAATCGTGATGAAAGCAACTGTTAATAAACAAAACAAAAAGAGCTCTGCAGATACAAAACCCTGACAGCACCATGCAGAAGAGATCTTTGGGGAAAGGCTGTGGTTTAGAGGTAGATTACCTGCCTTTTGAAGCTGAGAAGGTCATCAGTTGTCTTAGCTCCTCACTACTTTATATCCAGCCCATCAAAGTCAATGTAAGCTTATCTTCTCCTACTGCTTCCACTCCAAAATGAAGGATTGCCTGTTTTCTAATGCTGTTTTGCAATGCTGTTTTTATTTTATTATATCGTCTCCAGCACCCTCTGATAGCTACATAAGATCGAAGACATTTGAGGGCACTTGCCCATTGCATCTTTCTGCAAGTCAAGGAAGTTTGGAGTGCGTGGCTATTCTTCTAGAATCTGGAGCTGATCCCAATGAGCTTACTAATGATGCAAGCACACCATTATTCTTAGGTGAGCACACCACCCCATTCTGAAAATACCCTGCCCCCAAAATAATTGAAATAATTTACTTAACCTAAAATTAGACAGTATTTGTGGAGAACCGGCAGATGTCAGTGTTAGTCAAGGAATGGCAAAATGCTGCAGTGTTTTGAAACAGCTTGTATGGAGGTATATTCTCCTAGGGGGTTAGTTGTTGTCTGGGTCTTGGGCTGGAGGTGGGGAGAGGGACATTAAACTTCGACCTTTTTCCCAATCTATATTCATGGATCCTACAACTGGGGGATGTGGCCAATGGTGGGGATGGACGGCAACAGTTTTGGTATACAAATGACTGGTAGGAGTGGTCATCAGCTGGGAAGACTGAGAGTTCAGTGGCTAGGAATGCTTCACAGAAGCAGGTGCATCCTTGACCATAGTCAATCTGGCTGAGGCTGATGGGCTGGAGTCCAACATTTGGAGGGCCTCAAGGTTCCCTGCTCCTGGATTCTGTGCTCTGTCCCAGCTCCTGTCAGCCTAGCAGTTTGAAAGCACACCAGTGCATGTAGATAAATAGGTACCGCTGCAGCGGGAAGGTAAACGGCATTTGCATGAGCTCAGGCTCCCGTTGCGCTAGAAGCGGTTTAGTCATGCTGGCCACATGACCCGGAAAGCTGCCTGCGGACAAACGCCGGCTCCCTCGGCCTGAAAGCAAGATGAGCGCCGCAACCCCATAGTCACCTTTGACTGGACTTGTCCTTTACCCTTCACCTTTTAGTGTCTAATTCAGCTATGTTTGCAGATGGCAACATTTTTCTGAACCATATTTATGGAAACATAGCATGCTGAGACAAGGTGTTCTGGCATCTACAGCCTTTTTTCTTTGTGGCTGGAACGCATCTGTTTAACATTTTCTGCTCTTTAGAGTATTCCCAGGAATATTTTCTTCTTCTAAAATATTCCCCTTTTTATGCGGTTTGTTGACAATGCTCTCCGTTGGGTCTGCTGTGTAAACTGGAGTATCTTCACATGTCTGTTTCTTCAGTAATCTTTTCTTCTTTACATGTTGCTGAATAAATGATTCTAAATAGGAAGAAAATGTTTTAGGCATTACTGCCAGGAGCGGCAAGGGTCCACAAATGCAGTTGCGCTTTCTTAGCTCAGCGCATACATTTGTGGGAAATGCAAAGGGAGAAATGTGGGGTCTCATTTCTGACCTCATGCCGGGCTTCAGAGATACTGAAGCAAGAAGGTTTCTGGCCATGCACAGCCCTTTGGGCATGAGACCCAGTCATCTTCCAAGTTGAGGGAGAGTCAGGATCAGCGGCTACCACAAATTTTTGGCCTGCTACCCAAGCCAGCCAAAACCTCTACAACCTGATATACAGCAGGGCTAGACTGATGTACCAGGTCAGACCTCACCTGGAATACTGTGTCCAGTTCTGGGCACCACAGTTCAAGAAGGATACTGACAAGCTGGAACGTGTCCAGAGGAGGGCAACCAAAATGGTCAAAGGCCTGGAAACGATGCCTTATGAGGAACGGCTTAGGGAGCTGGGTATGTTTAGCCTGGAGAAGAGAAGGTTAAGGGATGATATGATAGCCATGTTCAAATATATAAAAGGATGTCATATAGAGGAGGGAGAAAGGTTGTTTTCTGCTGCTCCAGAGAAGCGGACACGGAGCAATGGATTCAAACTACAAGAAAGAAGATTCCACCTAAACATTAGGAAGAATTTCTTGACAGTAAGAGCTGTTCGACAGTGGAATTTGCTGCCAAGGAGTGTGGTGGAGTCTCCTTCTTTGGAGGTCTTTAAGCAGAGGCTTGACAGCCACCTGTCAGGAATGCTTTGATGGTGTTCCTGCTTGGCAGGGGGTTGGACTGGATGGCCCTTGTGGTCTCTTCCAACTCTGATTCTATGATTCTATGATAGATTCGGATCTGCTGATGGATCTCTGGGTAATTCGTGGTAGATCAATAAGTGTAACTGACTCCCAGTTGTAGTAGCAATTTAAAGGCTTTCTCTCCCTCCTGAGCTTGGCTATTGGAATCACGACTCTGTAGTAATTCAGATAGTGTTTTATAAGCAGGTTTTCCAAGTGCATAAGACAGGGGTTGTGGTAGGCGACTAATTCCTGAGCCACCATTTTGCATCTGGCTCTGGTACAAACAGAAGAGGCCGTTGGATCAGGCCAGTGGTCTATGTAGTCCAACTTGCTGTTCTAACAGTGGCCAACCAGATACCAACAAGAAGCCTGTAAGCGGTACTTGGCCACAACAGCTCTCTATCCACTTGTGATTCCCATAAAGTTGACAGCAGAGTTGGGACATAGTCAGTATGGCTAGTAGTCTTAGACCTTCCTCATGGTCTTCTGGATCATCAGAAGAAGTGTAGGGAGTGAGAGTTTTTCCTACCTTCACAATAACTTGTTGGATGTCAGCTTCAAAGTATCATGTCCCTAGTTCCTGAATCAGGAAGTCCCTTCGTTGAGTGCTCCTCATCAAGAAAGTGCCACCTATGTTCTTATTCTGGAGAGGGGTCATAGCTCAGTGGTTGGGTCAGTTGAAGTCTGAAAGGTTAAAGGGCCGTTTAGTGGAGGTGGCAATAGAAGAAAGAGATTCACTTGGTGGCAACGGTGAAGTTAATACATTTGCACAACTCCGAATTTTGCAATTCAGGTCTCTGGCCAAGTAAGGTGTATGGAAATGAATATACTGTGGTAAAGTGTGCATGAAAACACACACATGAGTGAAAATAACATACAAAAATGTCATCAGTTGGTTTGCAAAAATGTTCACGTGAGGGAAAGTTGCATAGAAAAATGTGTATATTAGGTGAAAATTGCACTAAAGCTTTGATGAATTCTCACAAGGACTTTTTATTTTCAATCGCTAACTGGTGTCGAAATACAGTTAACTGAATCAAAGACTGAAAGAAACCAAAATTGACAGGTTCACCCATGCCTACCATCACTGTAGGTCTGTGGGGGCATAATGCACTTTTTCATTTTCTGTCTTAAGATTACAGAAAATAAAGAAACACCTCCCTCCTCAGCTCAATCTTTATTAATGCTCAGTTTTTTTAAAAAATGTGATGGTATTTTTTTGGCTATAAAGTATGGCCAAGAAAAAGAAAAGACTGTATTTCGGAAAATGGTTCGTCTGCATATTCTCAAAAGGCTCAACAGATGTCTGTTGGAAAGAGAAACCTTTTTTTTCAAATTTGCTGCCCTGGTGAAAAATCAAGGCAAAAGCCACAGGCTTTCAGTTGACCTAGGAGAAACTACTTTTTGAGCGCCGCTGCAAATCCTGTCTCACATCTCTTTGCTATTCTTGGCTTTGTTGTTTGATTTTTGTTTAGTTTTCATGTTTCAGCTGCTATTCTGTTTTCAAAGAATTTCTGACTCTCTAACCTCCTGATGTGTGGGGATTTTGGGTTGTAAGCTGGCAGAGTTAATAGATCAATGAAAGAGTCAAGTCCACTGAGGAAGTTGAGAACAGTCAAGGCAAATTCTTGGCTTAATAGGGAGAAGAAATCTGCTTGGCAGTTCTGTGAGATTTCAAGAATCGGAGACGCAAAAGCTTAGAAAGGAGCCATGTTCTGAGTTTATATCCTCCCTTTGTTTCAAATAAATACCTCCACAGAGACTGTTCTGTTAAAGTACCTGTCTTTAACCGTTCTGTGCATTAGTGATTATAAAATTCATTCAGAGTTATAAAAATATGCAGTGCCTTCAATCTGTGTGCCGTATCATGTTTTATTTCCAGAGGGGTAGTTGTGTGAGTCTGTGGCAGAATTTTGAGGGAGTGCTGGGGCGCCAGTCGCAAAATGGCTGCCATGGAAGAGACATACCCAAACACAAAATGGCTGCATGGGGAGATTGGGCAGAACACAAACTTAGAGATACAACCACCCATGACAAGGTTATGCTTACTAGAAACAAAATTAAAACCTGAAACTGGAACTATGCTTACTAGAAACTGACTTATTTTTTTAAAAAAGCTCAAAGTTTGCCATTCCTGCCAAGGGACACTACTGGAAGTTTTCATGGGTAACATGGTACCCACGGGTGCTGGGTTGGCGACCCTGTGCAGTTAATTTTCATGGAAGAATAACTAGAACAGACATTTTGTTCCCTTCTTCTCTTCTGTCCTCTCCCAGTACTTTTTGGTTTTAAGGCCATCTGTTCTTTTTTTTTAAAAAAGAAACGAAAGATTGCTGTTATTTCCTATAGCAAACCAGCTTTGCGACTGGAGGGCTGTAACTCAGGAGGGCTTTGCGACTGGAGGGCTGTAACATGCCTTGCATTCTATTATTATTATTATTATTATTATTATTATTATTATTATACAGAAGGTTCAGTCCCTGGTTTCTTCTGGTATGACTGAGAAACAGCTACTGCCAGTCACAATAGAAAATACTGAGCTATGTAGATTAATGCTCCATCATTCTGTCGTCTTCTGTATTTCCACACCCAATTAAAGAAAATTGCTTTATTCACGAATTACACTGTATTTTGCTAAACATTTTTTGCTGTTGTTGGTGACTGCATTAAACACTTGTTGGAAGGACAGAGTTAACTTAACTAATAATTTTAAACTATGGCTCTGTTGTAGGTATTTCTATTAGATCAGGGTCATCCTGTACGATGGATGGGCGTGTGTATTTTAATGAACGGAACAGAGTGAAAAATTACGAGTCATGCGGGGGGAGAGAAATGTACGTGCAAAAACTGAGTAGTGGTTAAACTTATTTTTTAGTTGCTCTTTTGTTTTATAGATGCTTTTTTGATTTGTTAACCCTATAGTATGACTTAACGCTGTAATTGTGATGTTTAGCTTGTTTTTTAAGTTGCTGGTTTGTTAATAGTGTTTTATAGATTGTAATTGTTTGGCTGATGACTTGTTAATCATATTATACGATTTATGCTGTACTTCGAATGCTCTGCTCTGTTAGTGTTATTTATTGTTTATTTATTGTTATTTATTGCTTTGGGATTCATTTGAATGGAGAGCAGCAGATAAAGACAGTTACTCAATCACTGACCACTCTTAGAATTACATCTCTCCCCCTGCCCCCCCCCAGTCATCCTTGCTGCTTGGTGCTATCAATAAGTTTTCTTCCTATTCCTAGAGCTCCGATTTAACACAGTGTTTCACAAAACCTAATAGCACAGTTAATGCTACAGTTGGGAGGGCATAACCCACAATTTCTTTCATGTTATTTATCACAGCTTTCCTACCCCCCCCACCTTGAAGTTTTAGTTTACAGTGCTGCCAGACACACATTGATTTTTATTTTTATTACTTACCTGTGGCCTTTTCAGACCGACTTTTTGATTTCTCTCGGGAGCAAAGGACTACTGAGGTAAAATGTTAAAGAAAGCCTCTCTCCCCGAGCCAGCTTTACATATTCCATTAAAAAAAAAAAAGTTACAGGAGAGATTGTCATCGTGTCTGCCGTCTGTAAAAGGTGGGCTTAAGCTGCCGATGAAGCCGCGGAAAATGATTGGGCATGACTCTGATGTTTCCAGAGTCGCCTGGGAGCGAAGGAAAAGCGATCGCATTTCATCTCATGGAGATGGGGAATCTGCTGAGAGAGATAAGCTGATGATGTGCCCCTTCTTCAGCTTTGTGGTCGTTAAAAATCCAGCAATGGTTAAAATTAGGAAACGACAATTATTTGCCAAGGTTTAGCCCTGCCCAGACCTTGAACCCAATGTCTCCTGAGTAGCAAGGGGAACAGGACCCTCCATGATGCCTGAGGAAGCATCAGATCTGGGCACCCCTGACCAAGGACCGGAGGTCCCCACACCACCTGTTTGGGTTTCTAGTCAGCTCTCAGGTTCCCCCACCTTCATCTCCCCCATGGGCCACAGAAGCAGAGGAGATGGACCAGTTGGGCTGTAACAAGAAACCATGGTTTCTTCTTACTGCCTGAACCTCCGGCTTGCCCATTTGCCTTCCCTCTTCCTTACATAGCCACAGGGCCGGATTTAGGTTTGATGAGGCCCTAAGCTACGGAAGGTAATGGGGCCCTTTATATGTCCAGCTGTCCTTTGTCAACAACAAATTGTCGCTGTTTATTTGTGTGGAATATATGCTATATGGGAATTTATGGACCTAAGAGGTATCTAAAGCCATTTGCACATGTTACCATGCAACCAGTCCATGCAGAATATAGGCACCCTATATATAGAAATGAGCAAACCAGTGATATTTTAGGGAGCAGGCTAGCAGGCGGGGCCCATTACTTACATCATAGGAGCCTATGCAACACAAAACACTGTTGCTGTATGTACGGTAGGTTTTATTTTATTTGTTTTTTATCTTATATTTTGGAAATGTACATCCAGTTTTTTCCCTTTACATTTTTTGGGGGCCCCCAAGAGAGTGGGGCCCTAAGCTATAGCTTGTTTAGCTTATACATAAATCCGGCACTGCATAGCCACAAGGAAGGAACCAAAAGCTTTTGCTTCCACTTTAAAATTAAGCACCATTTCCCATTACATCTGAACGTGAGGAACTGTGGTTTGTTGGAAGAAATCCCGGATCAAGCTGTGGTTTCAGACCCTGGCCTGGTCAGACAAACCACGGTTTTCCGAGTTCAGAGGTAAAGCGGAACAGATTGTTTTAAAAGTGGTAGCAAAAGGTTCCTGACAGTAAGAGCTGTTCGACAGTGGAATTTGCTGCCAAGGAGTGTGGTGGAGTCTCCTTCTTTGGAGGTCTTTAAGCAGAGGCTTGACAGCTACCTGTCAGGAATGCTTTGATGCTGTTTCCTGCTTGGCAGGGGGTTGGACTGGATGGCCCTTGTGGTCTCTTCCAACTCTAGGATTCTATGAAAAGGTTCTGATCTCATCCTTGTACACAAGAGGAGGATGGTGAAGGAAATACATTGAGCGCAACACTCCCATGTTGTTGTTGTTGTAGTAGTAGTAGTAGTAGTAATAATAATAATAATTTATTATTTATATCCCACCCATCTGGCTGGGTTTCCCCAGCCACTCTGGGCGGCATCCAACAGAACATTAAAATACAATAGTCTATTAAACATTAAAAGCTTCCCTAAACAGGGCTGCCTTCAGATGTCTTCTAAAAGTCTGGTAGTTGTTGTTCTCTTTGACATCTGGTGGGAGGGCGTTCCACAGGGCGGGTGCCACTACCCGTTGTTGTTGTGGTTGTGGTTGTGGTTGTTGTTGTTGTTGTTGTTGCTGCTGCTGCTGCTCTGTCATTGTTATTCTTGTTGTTTCTGTATTTATTACTTGCCCTTCACCACAAGGTCCCAGGGTGGATGGCCACAGTGTAAAACACAACATTAAAAACAGATTACAGTACATGCACAGCCAGAGTATGTCTTAAATATGGGTGGGGTACAAAGAATAAATTATTATTATTATTATTATTATTATTATTATTATTATTATTATTATATTTCAAATGTCAAAAGGCCAGGGTAAAGAGGTGTGTCTTCAGCATACGATGAAAGCTGATAATGTACAGTTCACTGGCTGCCTAGGAAGTTGCAAATCTTTTGCCTCCAAAGCAGACATCTCTTGGAAATGATTCCCCCCCCCCATTTCCTTTTTATGCAGGGAAGTTGAGGGTTGTGCAGTGCTGCATGACTACTTAAGAGAATTAATTCTGACTTCAGTAGCGGATGGAAAACAGCATTCTGATGATGGTGTTGATTAAGATGAATGTATGTGGTGCAGCTGATAAGAATAATGGTTTTTAACCCTCTGTTTATAGCTGTTCAAAATGGACACGTTGACGTGATAAAGCTTCTCCTTCAACAAGGAGCAAATATTAATGGCCCCCACTGTTGGTCTGAATGGAATTCTCTGCACCAAGCTGCTTTTCAGGTAATCTATAAATCCATAATTTCATTTCCATATAAATAAAGTTTTACTCTTTCTCCCTCTCTCTCTTAAAACGGCAGCTTTGTGTAGTCTTTGCATGCTGTTCCTTTTGGTGATTTGTGACAGCCGGGTGCAGAAAAGTCAGTTTAAATGCAAATGACCGTTCTGAATACGGCAGGAGTTGTGCTGAGTGTTAAACACAGTGAGCATTTTAAAATATTTAAAGTATTACACGTGTTTTAGGAAATGATCAGGCATAACATGGGTGATAAATCTGTTATTTAACATTAATTTGCTTGAAATAATTCTTTTGTCCCGATGCACTGGGGCTCCTCAAACAACAGGCAGAGGGGTTTCAGTATTTAAAAGGTAAAATACAAGCTGGAGAGTTTTATTGCCTGCCCTTCCCTGCCCAAGCCAACCTCCCAAGTTCTTTGGCACAGAATGCTCTCTGAACTGCTAGAGCAGCGGACTTTCTGGGCTGGGCCTTGCAGAATCCAGTGACTTTGAGAGATTCGGCTTTAAATATGTACTGAACTGAATTTCTCCTCCATCCCTACTTTCAGAACGTACAGAGTAGCCGAGGGAGGGAGAGACTACTAAGCGATGGGAACCACGAACAACGGCACGATACTCAATGCAAATACATGTCGAGATCTTGCTCTGTTTTTAACAACGATGAACTCCTTTTACCCATTTTCAGAACTACCCGGAGATATTGAAATTACTCCTCGACAAAGGAGCCAAAAAAGAATGTGTGGATGATTTTGGGATCACCCCTTTATTTGTTGCTGCACAGTATGGAAAGCTGGAAAGTTTAAGGATACTTATATCATACGGTAACCCTTTTCTGTTTCTGTCTCTCAGCAGATTTCCTTGGTGTAAGCTGGGGTGGGGTGGGTGAATAACAGTCTTGCCATTGTTTAATAGAAGTGGCTTATTAACAAAGTGAATGTTTCAAGGAGAAGAGCTGTAGCTCAGGGTTAGAGCAACTGCTGCAGGTTGTAGCAGAGACCTGTAGCTTAGATAGCTTTTAAAATATTTAAAAAAAATTATGGAGGGATTTGTTGTTGTTATTTTGTTGCTTTATAAAAAAAAAGTAATAGATTTACCGTACATCTCCATAAAATGCAGAACAGTTAAAAAATAATGATGGCATTTAATTAAAATGTTGCACTAATGCAAGGATTAACTATAGCGCAACCAGGTATCCATTCTCTCCTCACCTGTACATGTCTGCATCATCCCCAAATCTGCTCTGGAGGATTTGGGGACCCCCCCTCCAGAACAGGTTTAGGAGGCATGTGATGAGAAGAGAAGAGAAGAGAAGAGAAGAGGGTTCTATTGCAGAAGGAGAAATCTGGACACTGATGGACTGACATGCTTAACATGATGTTGACTACAATCCTAAAACACAAGAAATATAAGACCAAATTCCTAAAAAAACCAACAACCATTTGACCAATAATACTCTAGAAATAAGCTGGTCTGTGACCGTAAGAATAAATTCATTCATTCAATACTCTAGAAAGAACAGATCCAACCCCTCCCCACGAAACGATGTGTACCACAGTAAAGGCCAGAGTCATTTCAAGGTACAATCCAACGTTAAGAAACTTAGGCAAGAAGGGTAGTCTTAAAGCTGGTGTCTGAAAGCTGACCATGTTGATGCCAGGCGTTTTTCCCTTGGGAGAGCATTCCACAAATGGAGAACCACTACTGGGGGGGGGGGGAAACCCCATTATTGCATTGCCACCTTCTGCACCTCTCTCAAAGGAGGCACACAGAGAAGGGCCCCTGGTGATGATTGAAGGTCCGGGGAAGTTGTAATGAAACCTCCACGTTTGTAGGCTGTGTATCTCTGATGATCAGATATAGAGGGGATAGCTGTGAATGTCATGTTCTGCTTTTGAGCATGCAGAGGCATCTGGCAAGACCAGATGGGCCATTAGTTTGACCCTACTGTGTACTTCATAACTCCCTGAGCGTGCATAGCAAGCATACACAGTAAAGGTAATTTACAGTGGTCCTATTGAATGGCAGGAATGTTTGCAAGATGCAGAGCGCTGGGCTTTAACCGCCTCTCTTATTCATTAATTACTGGATTCTCTGTTGCCTATCAGGAGCAAACGTCAACTGTAAAGCCAAGGATCGGGCCACTCCGTTATTTATCGCTGCACAGGAGGGCAATGACAAATGCACGGAGCTGTTGTTATCCAGGGGAGCAGATCCAAACCTGTACTGCAATGAAGATGAGTGGCAGTTACCTATCCACGCTGCAGCGGAAATGGGGCACAGCAAGTAGGTTCTAGAAGAAGCTGCTACAATTTTCAAGGAAACAAAATTGTCACTAGACTTACCTTGTACTCCAGGGGTAGGTAAGGTAAAGGTAAAGGACCCCTGGGCAGTTAAGTGCAGTCAAAGGCGGCTATGGGGCTGCGGTGCTCATCTCGCTTTTCAGGCCGAGGGAGCCGGCAGTTGTCTGCAGACAGCTTTCCAGGTCATGTGGCCAGCACTACTAAACCGCTTTTGGTGCAACGGAACACTGTGCTTGAAACCAGAGCGCACGGAAATGCCATTTACCTTCCCGCCGCAGCGGTACCTATTTATCTACTTGTACTGGCGTGCTTTCGAACTGCTAGGTTGGCAGGAGCTGGGACAGAGCAACGGGAGCTCACCCCGTCGCAGGGATTTGAATGTGGGGACGCGGGTGGCGCTGTGGTCTAAACCACTGAGCCTCTTGGGTTTGCCGATCAGAAGGTCCAGGGGTAGGAAGTTCCAGAACCCCACTTGAGCTGGGGTGCGGGGCTTACATCAGTGTATCTCTGGCCGAACTGGCATTAGGGACATGTGCCGACGCAGCCCTGGCTGATCCTGGACTCAGCCAGCAAATCTGCTGAATGCAAAGTCTCTCATCCAGGTAGATCTTAGGTTTGGATTGCGCTTCAAATCTATATAAACCAAGATTTAACTGCATTTTAATTTTGACGCTATATTTTAAAGTAATTTACAAACGTGTTATCCTCCCCCCCCCAAATCCGTTAAGGATCAACCTGCTTTAAACCCTGGAATCACTGTTTTAATATTTACGTAACACCGAAAGCTGGTAAAGTTGGGTTGCTGGTTTTTAAAGCGCCAGGAAAGCTTTTGCTCTTGCACTGAAACCTGTAGCAATAACCAAGCACTTTTCATATCCTTAGTATATTACGCTTGCTCGTACCAGTTACTGACCGGCTCTGTGGCAGCGCTGAAGGCAAAGTGAGCCCTGTCTACTCGGCAGTCCTAGGCGGTCATGAAGATTGCTTGGAATTATTACTGAAGGAAGGATACAGCCCAGATGCCCAGGCTTGTCCAGTCTTTGGCTGCAGATCACCCATGCCTTTGGCTTTCCAAAAGGGGTAGGTATCAGCAGGAACTGGCGGGAGAGGGTGGACAAAAAGTCTGTGGCAGTGATCACTCAGAACCTGACATAAAATAACTTACTGTGTTCCATATTGCTGTGTGTCAGATTCTCTTATCGGTTGTTCAATAGTAAGACCAAGCCAGCTTGTCTTTGAGTCTCTTTATTTTGTGCAAAGCTATTTACAGTGCAGAGTTCAGTTTATCATGTCTGCTCAGTCACTAGCAGAATCCGGAAGTGCCCCCCTTCTGTTTTGGCGCCAACACCAAAGCCTTGGCATCCGGAATTGCCGCCTTCTCCTCCTACGTGAGATATGCGCCGGAACTGACGCCTCCCCCTCCGAGCGAGTGTGCTGGGTGGTGCCAGGTCTCTCAGCAACTCCCTGGACACCTGGCACTCCCTGGCTCCCAGCCACTAACTGCTCCTCCCCTGAAGAGGGGCTGCCAGATTCACTCGAAGATGAATCTGTCGTTAACACAGGCTGCGGGTCCCTGTATGCACTCAGAGCTGGACTGGCAGGGGTGGGCAGATCCCTGACACTGTGTAATATATGAAGCTGTCTTCCCCCCCTCTGTAGAGCTGATAGCAGCTTTTGTCAGTGAGGGGCAATTTCCAATAACGAAATGGCATAGGGCCGAAGGGTACAAAACTCCTCTCTCAGAGCCACGGCTGCTCTTAGCGAAAGTTAGACTCCTGGATATCCAAGGACAGAACTTTCTCATCGTTTATAGGCTGGCCAAATGATAGAAAACAAGATTCAGGGGCCATTGTGGAAAGCAGAAGGTAGCAGAGGTTTGGATCATGGAGCTATTTTGAGAAGTTGGTGGTGCTTACATGTTCTGGCGAGACCATTCCCAGTTTGGTAGCAAATGGCAGAGCAGGGTGCAAAATGGGGGCTTCCAAAAAAGCTTATTTAAGGCTCCCTTGTTAAAAAAGCCTCATTGCAGCATGGAGAGGAGCCCGGAAAAGAGGAAGCCAAGACCTGGAATTTCCCCACCCCTGTTTTATCCTGATCAAATATTTTAGTTTAGCTACTTTGGATTATTGGGGGGGGGGAAGTCTTTGAGAAGTACTAATAGGCAAATAGTTTTGCCTATAGGATAGAAGTCAAATAAACATGCTAGATCGATCTCTCAAATCAATTTGATGTTTGTGGAATTCTCTCCCCAGGGAAGCTTGCCAGGCACCATCATTGTATATCTTAAGTGCCAGGCATTATTTTTTCTCTTTAACCATGCCTTTGGCCTCTTAACTCTCTGTGCCCTTTTAGAATGGGTGGGATTTTTTTTAGTGTATTTAAATGTATTGTTTAAACATATTTTTTCTTGGTTTTAATGTATTTATGTGGGTTTTTGTTTGTTTGCTTGCTTGTAAGTTGCATTGACTTGCCTCCGGCAAGAAAAAGTGACTAATAAATTTAATTAATGATAATTTAGGGCAGTGGGAAAACACCAGTAATTCCCCCCCATTCAAACATTATTGGAAATAATAATAATAATAATAATAATAATAATAATAATAATAATAATAATAATGAAATTTATTTCTACTCCTCCCATCTGGCTGGGTTCTCCAGCCACTCTGGGTGGCTTCCAACAAAAGATTAAAAATACATTAAAACACACACCTACGATTTACTCTCTCAAGAATATTCCACAGTGGGCTGGCTTGCGGGGGCTGTTTGGAGAGTAAACATAAGTATGGACTTTTTGAACTTTGGTGTTGGAATTCCACATGCGCCCCTGGCAGGTTTAACCAATGTGGTACCTTCCAGATGTTGTTGACCTTCAGCTTTGATCAGCCCCAGCCAGCATGGAGAATGGTCAAGGTTGATAGGTTCTGTTGTTCTGCAACATCTGGAAATGACTACGTCGGCTACTCCTGCTCTAGGGCTTTCTTTTAAAAAGAGGGGTCTCCTCTCAGGCTGCAATTGTGTAAACACTAACCTGGGTGTAAAGGTAAAGGGACCCCGGACTGTTAAGTCCAGTCACAGACGACTCGGGTTGCGGCGCTCATCTCTCTTTACTGGCTGAGGGAGCCAGCGTTTGTCCACAGACAGCTTCCGGGTCATGTGGCCAGCATGACTAAGCTGCTTCTGGTAAACCAGAGCAGCGCACGGAAACGCCGTTTACCTTCCCGCCAGAGCGGTACCTATTTATCTACTTGCACGTGACGTGCTTTCGAACTGCTAGGTTGGCAGGAGCTGGGACTGAGCAACGTGAGCTCACCCTGTTGCGGGGATTCGAACCGCTGACCTTCTGATCAGCAAGCCCTAGGCTCTGTGGTTTAGACCACAGCGCCCCCCGCTGGGAGTAAGCCCAATTAAATCAACGAGGCTTACTGATGAACGGGCGGACATAGAATTGCACTGTTAAGAAAACAGAAAGCTTCTGCCTGATGTAAAACCAGTTCTGGGTCGTATCCAAAGAACCTGGCGAGGATTTCCTTGGGGAAGCTTTCCTCTTTGAAGCAGAGGCTTGTCGAACACACATTCAGTCTAATTTCCTTGCTTTCAAAGGGTCTTTATCAGCAATCTCTGTCTCTAGGGAACTTGACATGATTTTGTAATTGAGTCAAGTATATTCTTAATTAGCATAGAGCTCTCTCTCTCTCTCTCTCGCCTCCCCACCCATCTCCTTCTGCTTGAAATGGCTGCTTGATTCTCTCCTAATATCAATCTCTCTCTCTCTTTCTTTCTTTCTTTCTTTCTTTTAAAAAAAGATAATGTTATTAGCATGGATTCTGCTGGGGTTTCCTTTCTATATTATGCACGGAGAGTGCAGGAGGAATGCTGTTGACGCAGTTTGATTTTCCCCTCTTCCAGCTTACAGGAAAGGAGAAATCCTGAAATGTGTTAAAACAGAAATCCATTTATCAGTCCAGCGTTTCTCAAATGTGATACGTATACCTGTTGCTGGTCTTAAAGTCCTTTGTCATATTTTATTGTGTATTTGTATCATTCTTGCCTTTGTCAGTCTTATTGCAATGACTTCTAATGAACCCTAAAAAAACAAATCAGATAAACCGGATTTCTTTTAAAACCCTAGTTGGGTTTTTTTTCTGTTAGCATTTGCTAATGTTAATATTTGACCTTTTTTGAATTTTGTTCTAATGGTCTCTCTTGAGATACTTTTGCTTTTATCATAACTCACCTTGAGCATTCAGGACGGCATCACTCTGCAGATACTCTTTTTATCAAATTACAATAATTAACAACCTTGGTAGAAGTAACAGGGGAAATGTCCAGGCAACCTCAGGGAACTGTCCTACATAAGCAGGGCCAGATTTAGGTTTGATGAGGCCCTAAGCTACTGAAGGTAATGGGGCCCTTTATATGCCCAGCTGTCCATTGTCAACAACAAATTGTCACTGTTTTTTGTGTTGAATATATGCTATATGGTAATTTATGGACCTAAGAGGTATCTAAAGCCATTTGCACATAGCAAAATATGTATTTTATTAAAGTAGTTGTTTTTTATCTTATATTTTGGAAATGAACATCCAGTTTTTTCCCCTTTAAAATTTTTTTGGGCCCCCAAGAGAGTGGGACCCTAAGCTATAGCTTGTTTAACTTACACGTAAATCCGGCACTGTACGTAAGTTATAAGAGACTCGGTTTTCCAACAACAAATTATTTTTACGTAGAGATGGATCGAATATACAACGCTAAGCCCAAACTGTGTGGACTCCTGGAGAGGAGATGGCAGCCGCTTTGCTCTTCCTCTGGTCCTGCGTCTGCTGCACTGCTGTGAGCAAAGCCATGGTTTGGCTAAGCAGGCCATCCAAACCTGGGTTTGCGGTTTGTTCTGCTCCAGACAATAACCAAGGCTTATAACCAAGGTTTTTTCCTTTGGCTTATAGCTTGTGGTTTGTCTGGAGCAGACAAACCAGAAGCCCAGATTCAGACGAGGTTATAAGCCAAACCATTGTTTAGCTCACAGCAGCAGCAGGACTGGAGGAAGAGCAAAATGGCTGCGGTCTCCAATCTAGGAACTTGCATGCTCGCATATTAGCAGCAACCCATGGTTTGGCTTTGCACTATGCACGAACCAACTCGTGTTCTCAAAACCTGGATGCTTTCAATGCTTTTCACTTTCTTCATTTCTGCTTAGTTTCAAAAGTTCTTTAAACTTCCAGTAGCATAACTAGACGCTGAAGAAGAAACAGGAGGGTAACCGGGTTACCAGTGAGGAAGACGATATCCCAGTTTATAAAGAAGGACGTACTAATGGAAATGGCCAACGTCTGGCGAGATTAACATGGCTTGTCACAGATTCAATAAATACTATTAGAACTTCAGTGATAAATCAAGGAAGTCAGCAGTTTTCAAAGTGTTGTGGAGAACCCAGGGTTTCCTGGGTGGTGTAGTGGTTAAGAGCGGTAGACTTGTAATCTGGTGAACCGGGTTCGCGTCTCCGCTCCTCCACATGCAGCTGCTGGGTGACCTTGGGCTAGTCACACTTCTTTGAAGTCTCTCAGCCCCACTCACCTCACAGAGTGTTTGTTGTGGGGGAGGAAGGGAAAGGAGAATGTGAGCCGCTTTGAGACTCCTCCGGGTAGTGATAAAGCGGGATATCAAATCCAAACTCTTCTTCTTCCTCAGATTGAGGATCTGCCTTCTCAGACAGCTTGCCCACCACTGTGGATCTTCTCCTGAAATGTATGGTTGCAGGGGAGCATATGCACGCATGATTTTATTTGTATGCTGCTTTCCCACAGTTCAAACCATGCTCAAGGCAGCTTACAACATGGGAAAAAATTACCTAACTGCAACATAATAAAAGTAGTCATATGCAATTGATAAAACATCAAAAAATACACAACCAAGCTGAACAATTCCCATATGAATCACAACACCTAAAATAAAGATACGAAAAGCAAACAGCAACCACTCCCCCAACAACAACACCTCACCACCACCACCACAAACAACACCCCAGTGTGATTTGCAGTTGTTCCTCTGTAGGCCTTTTGGTACACAAGCGCAGGCATTTTGAAAAACAAAACTGCATTGACAAATGGTTGTTTTTGAACATTGGTTGCAGGTCTGGCTTAATCCTCATTCTTTTGAAGTATGGGATCACGCTTTCCGAAGCAGATTTAGGCCTCTGTCTGCATGATGGAAGGTTCTCCTTATTTCAGCATTTCTTGAAGCGAGGCTGTAAGCTTCCACGCAGAGAGCACCAGACGGAATTTACGAAGAATGCAATTCTTGCAGGAGACAGGTACAAAGAATGGTTGCCGTCCCTCCTGTTGGCTGGGTTCAATCCGGTGCATCTCCTCAATGCATCATGGTAAGTGAGATTACATACAGATACACACACACACACACATGGGGCATGCGCCTTCACCAATTATTTTCAGTGCATGTGAAAAATGTATTTATTCAGGCAAGCCTTTGGGGGAAGGGGTTAACGTTCCCTTTTATTCTGATTTTGTAGGTCTTTCACATTTGTGAATTTTCTCCGTGTTGTTTTATACCTTGTTCTATTTTTAATCAAAGTTTTTTAGTGGTCTCTGCATTATCGGAAATAAAATACACTGTGCATGTGTGAGCAGCATACACACATGCATGTGTTCACTTGTGTGTACATGAATTCATATAGATACACATCCACCTTGTCCATTTGTGATTTTTTACTTTGCAGATGCGCTGCACTTAATAGCTCTGGGTTCTGTCAGCACAAGCATTTCTTTCTTTTCTTTTTAAAATAATTTTAAGAATTGATTTTGTTAAGAAGAAGTACAATCGTAACAAAAAGAAAGAACATCACAGCCTGGAAGGGCAAAAGTACAAAAGTACCGTGCAACTCCGAAGGAACAGTATAAAGTATTAACTCCTACAAGGATTCCCTTTACAAATAAAACAGATATGTAAAAATGAAAGTTTGCCAATGAAGGTTCCCCCCCCACCTGTGAGTTGTGTTATTATTTAACATAAAGATTCTATTAAGTCTTAGATGAGAGTCATTTGCATATGTAGTAGACCCGTAATGTATGCACGTTTAGCTTGTGTGCATTCAGCTTTATGTGCTTGACAAAAAAATTAAAAAGTGGCTGGAAAAAACTTTGACAGTTCCAACTGCCATTGTATTCAATGTGTCTTGACTTTATGCAATTATGGCTTTATGCACTATTTTAGAATATGGTTCCTGTTGCAGGTAATGCGAATTCTCTGATTCAGTTAAATAAGCACGGTACAGTAATTGGAAGCAGACTCCTCTGACTGTAGCCTCTTTCTCCCAAATGCTCTCCTTTGCCATGATAATTTCCTCTCCCCTTTAGCCACGGTGTGGTGTTATGTCAGCACCAAGGCCAATTCTAACCACGGTTTGTCAACCAGCTTCAGATCCTCTTTTCAAGCTAATCGTGGTTGGCATGAATCTCAGGGCAGATGTAACACTGCACAGTGGTTAAATTGACAAGGAGTTCACGTGCAAAAAAATGGGGAGTGAATGAGTAAGGCATTCCTGAACAATTAACCATGGTTAATTGAGGAAAAACTAGTGGACATCCTGGTTAGCATTTAACTAGGGTTAAGTTTAGGTTTTTAGCCTTGATTAGGACTCACAATGGGGATTTCTGTGGGGGAGAGATTAGGGGCAAAGGAAGTGCATGCTCTTGCAGCCCAATCCCTTAACCATGGTTTCAAGAGCGTTATGTCTGCTCCAGCCCCAAGTCTGAAAAATAAGCAGGCTTGGAATAGAAGTGAAACAGTGAAACTGGAAGAGAAGTGACGGCAGAACCTCCTTACAGGGAGAACATAGTGTGGATCTTTCACAGAATTGTGTTCTGTGTTGAATTCCAGCTGTGTTGACTCATCACCGAGGGCAGGAGGTCTGTCTCCGTCAAGTGAAAGGAGAAAACAAGCCGTATGCTGTGTTTCTAAAGGTTTCAGCAAGGGGGCAGGGAAGTCATGTGCAGACCCGCTTCTGTGGGAAAGGGGCACAGAATGCCTTTTCTGTGCTGTAAAAGGGCAGGAATCATCTCGTTGCTGAACACACAAGACTTGCAGCTGGGTTAAAATAATAAAAAAGAGCCATGTATTCCGAAGCAAAATATGAAAGGTCACTGGATGCAGGCAGCATGAAAAAGGTTCTTTTAACTGCTTCGATCTCTAGGAAAGACCCCTGTACCTTGAAGGCAACTGGCTGCTTCCTTAAGGCAAGCAACATATAAATCCTTTAATTATGGCACTTGGACAAGCTTATGGTTTCCAACTGGCAGCCCGCTTGCCGAGTGTAATTTAATACTAGGGGTGGGCGAGCAGAGAAAGTATTGCTGAATTCATCAAGCCGCCAAGAGCCTAAGTTTACAGGCCCCAAGCGCAGCTCAAAGCTGTTCAGCTAAATGAAATGATGTTCTAGTTGAAGGATGATTTCTACCGGGCAGGAGAATCCATATATACGTTGCACCTTCAACAAGTTTAGCAAGCCCTGGTTCAAACTGCTTGTGTGTGTTTCGGCCTGGGTGTGTTCTAGGGCAGGGGTTTGGGGAGTTTGTGGCTCCCCAGATATTGTTGGATTCGAGCTCCCATCACCCCCAGCCAGCATGGCCAATGATCAGAAAGCCTTGCTCTAAGCTTCATGGGGCACATCCATCCCCATGGACACCAGCTCTGACCTTCTTGGGTTGAGCAGGAAACATAAGAAGGGTCTTACTGGATGGGGCTGTGGGCCCAACCAGTCCAGCTCTCTGTTCTCAAACTGGCCAACCAGAGGTCCATGGGGAGCCTGCAAGGAGGACTTGAGTGTAACAGTACTGTTGCGGTTTCTGGTACCTGGTCTTCAGAAGCATATTGCCTCCAGCAATGGAGGAAAGGTCTGCAGTGACTCTTCTTGTGTTCACTTGGAACACAAGTAGAGTGGCTCAAGGTCCCCCATCCCACAGGGAGTTCACACAGTCAAGTGAAAATGTAAACGCTCCCTCCAAATGTTCCCTGATCAACACAGGTCAGGGGAAGCTCAGGGACTGAGCGGACAGGGTGATGTACAATATGATTTGGGAGATGAGACTTTGGGGATGCGGTTTTTTCCTGGTGCATATTTGCCTCTTCAGGCAAAAGCTCTCCTAATAACCGAGTTCTGCTCGATCGTAGGGTCTCCTCTGTGAGCAGTGACACTCTCAACTTCCTTCTGGAGTTCACAAACTGGAAGAGGCTTCCCTGGGACGTGGAGCAGATCCTTTCCGACCACAAAGAAACCTCCACGTGGGTGACTCGCAGTCACTTCGGTAAGTGACTCGTTCAGCTCTACGCGATCTGTTTTATTTCATGGCATAGATGACAAAACTGCTTTCGGGGCTGACATGCATTACAAACGCTTGGGCAAAATAACGCGGAGCCTATAAAAGAAGTGGTACGGATCTTCATCCAGAGTAATTGTATTTCACAAAAATCCGTACTTCGCTGTAGAAGCCTTCGTTGCCAGGCAGACCGCGAAACCTGCCATGCTGGGTGGAGGTTAGGATATTGCGGAAGTTTTACTCTTGATGGCAGGGGCCTCTAAAGCAGAGGGCAACCACTGAAAGTGGAGGGGGCGGTGGCGGCGGCGGCTGTTTCCCACCAATGGTAGCTAGTGTAACACACACACACACCCCATGGCCGAGAGAGGTGGTGGAGTCAGACTTGCCAAGAATCTGTTGCATCCTAAGCTGATCCAGTTTCTTGGACCAGATGACCCTTGCGGTCCCTTCCAACTCTGATCCAGGCTTCTGAGCCGGGCTAGTTTGGAGAGGTGAAAACCAGCAGTTTTATTGCCATTCTGCACTCTGGTTGGCACAAGGTCTATGGGTGGGATAGAGGCTTGACTGCACCATTTAGCCTTGTTGCTCCTAGCTGGGAGTTAGAACTCAGGGATGGGGAACCTGTGGACCTCTAGATGTGGACTGAAGGACGATGGGGGTTGTAGTCCTGCAACATGCTGAGAGCAGCTTGTTGATTCTCCCCTGCCTTTCAACGTAGGATGTTGCTGTAAGTTTGAGGGCTAAGAAAGGCTGCAACCCAGAGAGCCGTTGCCAGCTGGAGTAAATAATTTTGAGCTAGGTGACTGGTGGGCAGACTCCTTCCTATGCAGTACAAGCTGGTTTCAGAACAGAGGCATCCATACAACGCGGCTCTTCCAATTAGCCTTCCAAAATCAGTGGGTATATATAAATGATCCTGTCGTTCTGCTTGATCCAGCTCTGGAGATAAAGGTCATCCAATTACTCCTGGCAGTGGTGAAGCTCAGGACCACCCGCCAGGGAGAAAGAAAAGCGCAGATACAGTATGGAATCGTCAGTTGCTAACTAGAGACTTGGGAGAGTGAAATACCATTTTTTAATAATAGAAAGGTTAGGCTAGACTCTGATCAGGAAATGTCTTTCTTTCTCTCTCCTGTGTACAAGGCCAGCAAATGTATCAGGGTGGTTCAGTCTGAATATTTGCTTAATTACCATCTCTTTGTGGTCTCCCTTCAGTTCACTTACTTGCTGGGTCCTCCCCCACACCGCAATATTTTCATTATTTTTCTCTCTTGTCTGTTTAAAAGATCTGCAGTATTTTCTTTTTTTAAGAATGAGGCAGATGGTGCTATTTAATAGAAGGGAGCTGGTTTCAGTCTTATATTTCAAATTTTAAAAACAAAACAAACAAACAAAAAACCCAAGATCACCCAGTTTGCATTGAATTTGCAAAGCAAGTCTGTAGGCTCAGGAACTCTTAATGCAGATTAGATATGTCTTGACTGCTAAGTAGATTCAAGGCAGAAGGAAGAAAGGCTTCCACCCTTTCTAAACAGTGCAGAATGCATTTATGGAATTCGCCACTGCATGGTGTGGTGATGGCTGCTCGATTAGATGGCTTTAAAAGGAGCCAAGACGAAGTAATGGAGGGGCAGCCTGATCTGTGGATGTTAACTATGATGGTTTTATGGAACAGTTGCAGAAGGGAGCTTGAAGTCCTCTCAGTTGTTGTGCTCCATATAATTCTGTTTTATTTTTCTGCGACAGAGCACATCCCTCCCTTGTCTCATCTTTGCCGCCTGGAGATCCGGTCACTTTTGACGAGCGATCGCTTACGGTCAGACCAGTTTATCCGCCAGCTGCCGTTACCCGCTTGCCTGCAGGACGCCTTACTTTACTCAGACGTGTTGAGAAGCTATGCCATTTCGGAATCTCAGCTTAGGCTGGGCGAAGTGTACGAAAAGAATGCCCCGCCACCTCTTTCCAGTTCAGGAAACACGGAGAGGAGAGAAAACATGAGAACGGAAGCAGGCTCCTCATAGCGCTTAAGGCTTCTGGCTGTCATAAGAACCATGTTGTGGTGCTCACTGCAATGATAGACCTCTCCACTGCTGCCTGTGATAGGATATCCTCTCTTCAGAGATTCTTTTGCTCAGAGGCTTTCAGATGAGCATTCAAGCGATGTTCTCTCTCAAAGGAGTTCAACATTCAAATGGATGAAAACACTTGCAAAGGCATAAATATCGCCACGGATCATTCCAAATGAAGACCCATTCCCTGTAAAGTTTGTTGATTTATTTTGATTGTCAATGATTGTTGTTGATTTCTTACCTGGCTTTTTGCCAGAAGGTTTTAGGCTGTGTTACAACAATATACAACAACACAACACAACACAACACAACACAACACAACACAACACACAATACAATACCTTTATTGGCATTACAAGTTTGGTTGTTGTTTTTGTTTAGTCGTTTAGTCGTGTCCAACTCTTCGTGACCCCATGGACCAGAGCACGCCAAGCACTCCTGTCTTCCACTGCCTCCTGCAGTTTGGTCAGACTCATGTTGGTAGCTTCGAGAACACTGTCCAACCACCTCGTCCTCTGTCGTCCCCTTCTCCTTGTGCCCTCCATCTTTCCCAACACCAGGGTCTTTTCCAGGGAGTCTTCTCTTCTCATGAGGTGGCCAAAGTATTGGAGCCTCAGCTTCAGGATCTGTCCTTCCAGTGAGCACTCAGGGCTGATTTCCTTAAGAATGGATAGGTTTGATCTTCTTGCAGTCCATGGGACTCTCAAGAGTCTCCTCCAGCACCATAATTCAAAAGCATCAATTCTTCGGCGATCAGCCTTCTTGATGGTCCAGCTCTCACTTCCATACATCACTACTGGGAAAACCATAGCTTTAACTACACAGACCTTCTTCTCACCTGGCTGGGTGCTTCCTCTTTGGTCTTTGACCTTATTCCAGCAATGTGGGACATATGCTAAATCTGAACCACCGCTCAGGTCCAGCATCTTGCTCAGCATCTGTTTGCGGAGTCTGCTGCGCAAAGGGCAGTCCAAAAGAATATGGTCCAGTGAATCTGGCACTCCCTGTTTGCAGGCACACAGGCGGGCTTGATAAGGAATTTGCTAGTATCTACCCGTAGTCACTGCGGAGGGGAAAGCATTTAGTCTTGCGAGCATAAAAGCTCTTTGTTTACAACAATATAGTCACACACTTGTGAAAACAAGTAAAACAATCTATGCACTTATAGCAATAAAACCATTCTATCAAAGCAGCACAGATTCAACCAAAGAGGTGGTTCTTGCAAAACGATCTTGGCTTTAACGATTATAATAACTATAAGAATACATGTAAAAGGTAAAGGGACCCCTGACCATTAGGTCCAGTCGTGTCCGACTCTGGGGTTGCGACGCTCATCTCGCTTTATTGGCCGAGGGAGCCTGCGTACAGCTTCCAGGTCATGTGGCCAGCATGACTAAGCCGCTTCTGGCGAACCAGAACAGCACATGGAAACGCCGTTTACCTTCCTGCCGGAGCGGTACCTATTTATCTACTTGCACTTTGACATGCTTTCCAACTGCTAGGTTGGCAGGAGCTGGGACCGAGCAACGGGAGCTCACCCCGTCGCAGGGATTCGAACCACCGACCTTCTGATCAGCAAGTCCTAGGCTCTGTGGTTTAACCCACAGCGCCACCTGTATACATGTAGATACCACCAATTGCCAAAGTGGTTTCTAAACAGTTTACAGGTGTCAAACCAGTTATAAAACCCCTACGTATAATTAAAACACACTCAATAAAACAAGGTATCCTATTGTTGCCTTCGTCCAGCTGATATAAATTCGTCCAGCTGATATTGTTGCCTTCGTCCAGCATTACATCTTTGGTCTCCATTCTACAGCCGCTATCAATGCAGGATCTCCAGTTATAAATTGTCTCTGATATCAAGGCTCAGACAAAACCCCAACTAGCACAATGCAAAGCCACTGCTGGTTTGAGGAGGTAATACTGACCTGTACCAAGCAGGTAGGTAGACCAGAGTAGAGGGGGAGAATCTCAGGCGCAGGGGCAATATGTGTCCCTCTAGACCAGGCATAGGCAAACTCGGCACTCCGGATGTTTTGGGTCTACAACTCCCATCATCCCTAGCTAACAGGACCAGTGGTCAGGGATGATGGGAGTTGTAGTCCCAAAACACCCGACGGGCCAAGTTTGCCTATGCCTGCTCTAGACCCCTGATGGCCTTCGGTATTCTTATCTAGGCCAGACACCCCACAAGACCTCCTTCGCACCCTCCTTGTTGCCTGGCTGGAATGCTGGTTATGTTCAAATAACGGGGGTAGCCTTTTAGTCTCAAGGGCCACCTTTGACCAGTGGGCAGCACCACCCTACCTATCAATCATCCGGTGCTACATTGGCCTCGTGGTGGGGGGGAGGTCTGTGGAGGTAGAGAGATGAATGAACTTTAATTAATTTCTCTTTCTGCATGGTGATGGTCTCCTGTCCAGCCTCACTGGAGAGCCTCGCTTACAGATAGCTGCCCCTCAAGCATCGCCCTTAGGGCAACACCCTTTGACGCAGCCACCGGTCACTTCTGTTGCTCCCAAGCAGTGGCCTGGGAAGAAGCCACTGCCCAGCTGGCCACATTTTGAGGGCGGGGGGCTCTGCCGTTCTTCGTGCCTCCTCCCAGGGAGGCTGGCAGAGCGCTGGTGCTGCTGCAGCTGAAGGGAAATGGGAAGGAAGAATGGCTGCCTGCATCTCTGCGACCCCTTTCCCTCCCCAGCCACTTCCGCTGGCTCCAACCATTTCTTTTGAGGCCTCTCCGCTTGAGACTCAGGAGCGATTCCCTTGACCTTCCCTTTCTCCTCTTCCTGCAGCCTCCAGTTCCTTAGCACAGAAGGATGGGTTTGCATGGCAAATGGCTCCCAAATTCCTGAATTTACAGAACGGCTCCTCTTACACTGCAATTCCACTCTGGGGAAAGAAAAGGGGAAAAAATGCTATGAGAGCAGTTTTCTGCTAACAGGAGTGAGCATCAATATTTCATACGCCATTCAGACTGAGAGGATGAGAAGATGGGAACCTAGATGGGAATAATTTCTTCCCTTTTTCTGTACTTGTGGTGCCACGGTATTAATTTATGGTGCTGCGGAAATTGTGACTTTCTCTTTCAGGATAGACTTGATTTATGACCCCTACACAGGGGGCGGGAAATGAAATAAAATGTAGCTTATTTTGGCTTTTTATAGGAATGATGCTGATTGCGTTTGACACCACCAAAACAGCATAGTGCAGTGGTTAGAGCAACCTTGTAAATAACTCCCCAGAAGTCACTAGCCTACCAAAAAAACCCACTGCCCACTGGAGTTTGGGAGAGGAGGGATGGATTTCTCCTGGTTGTTCTCTAGCAGCCAACTTAGTTTCGTTCCTGGGCATAGAAAGGGATGCAGTACCCTATTCCTCCTCTACCAACCCATTCACTCACATGCATTTCCTGGTCAACATTACTTGCCAGGCTAGTGCTTAAATGCAAGGGTATATTAAAGATTCTGATCAGGGCTACAGAGAATCAGGTTCAAATCTCCCCTAAATCAGGAACCTCATTGTGGTGTGTGTGACCTTGGGCCAATATTGCTCAGCCTAGCCTGCACCTGCATGCATCACTGGTTGCCTATTTCTCCCGGGCTAGTGCTTAAATGCAAGGGTGGATTAAATCAAAGTGTCAGGTTAGGACGACAGAGAATCAGGTTCAAATCCCCACTTGACCCAGGACCTAACTGTGTGTGTGTGTGTGTGTGTGTGTGTGTGTGTATATGTGTGTGTGTGTGTGACCTTCGGCCACCATTCCTCTGCTCAGCTTCTGCCTAACTGCATTCACAGGGTTGGTGGGTGAGCAGCTTGGGGTCTTGTGCATCATGACTTTGGGGGAAGGAGTGCTTGCTGCTCCACCACAGGCTGCAAAATATATTGCACCAGTCCTGGGACTAAGGGGTTAAAATACAGGTAAAGGGACCCCTGACCATTAGGTCCAGTCGTGTCCGACTAGGGTTGCGGCGCTCATCTCGCATTATTGGCCGAGAGCCGGCGTACAGCTTCCGGGTCATGTGGCCAGCATGACAAAGCCGCTTCTGGCAAACCAGAGCAGCGCACGGAAACGCCGTTCACCTTCCCGCCAGAGCGGTTCCTATTTATCTACTTGCACTTTGACGTGCTTTCGAACTGCTAGGTGGGCAGGAGCTGGGACCGAGCAACGGGAGCTCACCCTGTCGCAGGGATTCGAACCGCCGACCTTCTGATCGGCAAGCCCTAGGGTCTGTGGTTTAACCCACAGCGCCACCTGGGTCCCCACCAAAATACAGGAGGGATGTGCAACTGCAGGTGCAGCTGGACTACAACTCCCAGCAGCCTCAGCCAGGAGGCCTTGAGCCTTTTTAAGCACCTCATGATGCCCCCATGAGAGCAACGGAAGATGGCTCCTTTATCACTTTGCCTTCTTTCCAACCGTGCAAGTCTTTTGCATGTAGAGAAATCATTTACTGGCACAGGGAAATGTTTGTTTTTATAGTTTATGGGGCAAACGGAGCTGGTTATTGACCAGCCATAAATCCACTTCAGAAACCAGAGTTTAGGACAGTTAAAACCAGTGTTCCCGCAGCTGAGGAATGTTCGACATTTGGCCAGGGAATAAACTTCACAAGCTGTTTATGTTGAGTCAATAAAGGTCTCCTCTGCACGTCTCTGCATCCCCATATTAATACTTTGGCTCGAGTGGAAGGAATACATGCTGACATCTTTTCCTTCTACGAAGAAGAGAGGTTGGAATGAGCTGACACTTGGTAACATCACCGAGAACTTGTTGTTGGAGGAGAGGACTGGAAATTAATGAGATAATTAGCCTTGAAAACCATTACTGCTTGCAAGACACTGCTGTCATTTTCCAAAGAGCCATTCAATGTTTGTCTCGCGCTTTTTGGGGCTGTGTGTGTGGCTGCTTTTTTTTCCCTTTGCAAAGTAAGCTCAACAACTTTGAGCTGATCCTCAAAAAATGGGGCTTTTCTCCTTTGCAAAAGAAGCTGCAGAAATTTGAGCTGATCCTCAAAAAAATGGGGCTTTCCCCCTCTAAAATCTAGGTGCGTCCTATGCTCAGGTGCGCCTTATAGAGCGAAAAATACGGTAGATTCAACTGTGTAAATAAGTCACGATGGATGTAATAATGGAATGCGGAATGGTATAGTTTCTGTAAAATATGCAGGGATTTGGGATATGTAATATGAACCATGGAAAGAGAAGAAGTGAAGTCACTGATATCTTAAGGATGTAAAAATGAGTACTTTAAATTGCAAAGCAGAAAATTTAATAAAAATTATGTATGTGTGTGTATAAAGGAAGCAGGGTCTGTTGATTTCAGTGGGACTTACCTCCAATGGAGTGAGCATTTCAGGGTTGGGGAATCTCAGTCCAAGCCACTATAGGCACCGCTAGAATGTCTCCTTGCATTGTCATGCCTTTTGCCGCTGTTTCTTAATTTACAGCCAGGTGTAGCTGTCCAACCGGTGAATAAATTTATTGGCGCTGGGTCTGCAAGGAGGGGTGGCAATAATCTTGGCTTTACTTAGTGGAGTTGGAATTACGAGTGGGCGTCGCCTCTCCCTCCCTCCAGCCAAGAAGCAAACAGCACATGCCATTCAGGAATGTATTTAGGGCTGTACAGATCAATGCAATGCAAATAAATTAGGGAGTAATCCTTTATAAATCTCGAAAGAAAACTCTTCAAGGGAAGAATATTCAACGACCAGCCACCAGAGGGAGCTAGTTAACATGCTATCGTTAATGAACACATCTTTTTCCTCCCCTCTGGCTCAACTGTTTGGACCAGACTTTAAGAGATGCTACTTTTAGGGAAAGCAATAATGGAGGTTATCCTATTGATTATTTTTGGAATGGGAAAGAGACTTTCAATTAAGTCTGTCTAATGAGCAATGGTCCTGTGTGTGCATGAATGGTTTCAATTACTCTCTGGGTGCCTATGCAAAAAAGGGTATGTGTAGAAAACTCTATATATTTCATTTTCTTCACTCCGTTTGCAATAAGAAGAATGCATGGTTTTTACCAGTGTGAGCTGCTGACATTGAAAGCAGACTCCTAGCATATTTGGTGGGCTTGTAAGTACATATAATTTTGGAGGGGCCGGTTGGCATTGTCATTATTAAAGACAGTATTGCTTATGTATTGATTTAGGCAACCAATATCACTTTGAGTAAAGAAAGAATCTTAGAGCTTAGTTGGGAATCCCTTTTAATTTGTGTAAGCTGCCTTGGGTCCTCACATGGGGAAAAGGCGGGATATAAATAAATAAATAAATAAATAAATAAATAAATAAATAAATTATTATTATTATTATTATTATTATTAACAGAAGCATGCATTTGAGTTGCCCAGTAAGGTGGCAGGGGACAAGGAGAAAAAGACGTAATAATTTGCCTTTTTCAAAAAATAAAGAAGCCTACGTCTAACCATGTCAATTATTAGCCTGGCACATTTTAAGACGTAAATATGGGGAAACAGGCACTCATCACATACGGGTTGAACGGAAACTGTTTATTATTCTTTAAAATAAATATATTATTGGAATAAAATTACATCTTTGGGGAATTTTAAGCAAGAAGGTATAAGCAGTAGAAATAGGGATTTGTGACTGAGCTCTGTCATTTTCTGTAGGCATAATCTCTCTCTCCCCCCCCCCCCATCCAAGTAATTAATTTAGGGAGATTGCTGTTGTTCCGTACTGTGGCAACCTCTCTCTTCTCCTTGTTCCTTTGGGGAAAATGCTCAGCGAGTTCCAGATCGATGCTTATATTGTCCACATAGTTTAGGTAGTTATAGCACGTTGGTTTTGAAAAGAGATTCAATGAAATCCTTCAACTTAAGCTGGTCCGGGTAATGCTGTCTATATGAGTTCTTACTCTTCCACTGCATATAAACTCATCAGGATTATCTATTGCATACCCTCCAACATTTTTCAAAAATAAATAAATAAATGCCCAACTGCAGGCAGACTGGTACAACCTATCATATCTTCAAAGGAGTTCACCACCCGTCCAATGTGATCCACCAACAGGAGAAGCAAGTTAACCCCAGATCCCCAAACATACGGATGTGCAAGTTTTATCATCTTAGTTGTTGTTGTTGTTTAGTCATTCAGTCATGTCCGACTCTTCGTGACCCCATGGACCAGAGCACGCCAGGCACTCCTGTCTTTCACTGCCTCCTGCAGTTTGGTCAGACTCATGTTGGTAGTTTCGAGAACACTGTCCAGCCATCTCGTCCTCTGTCATCCCCTTCTCCTTGTGCCCTCCATCTTTCCCAACATCAGGGTCTTTTCCAGGGAGTCTTCTCTTCTCATGAGGTGGCCAAAGTATTGGAGCCTCAGCTTCAGGATCTGTCCTTCCAGTGAGCACTCAGGGCTGATTCCCTTCAGAATGGATCGGTTTGATCTTCTTGCAGTCCATGGGACTCTCAAGAGTCTTGTCCAGCATCAATTCTTCGGCGATCAGCCTCCTTGATGGTCCAGCTTCCTTGATGGTCTCACTTCCATACATCAATACTGGGAAAACCATAGCTTTAACCTTTGTCAGCAAGGTGATGTCTTTGCTTTTTAAGATGCTACATACTGCAAAACAGACCATGTCCCTTACATGCTCCCCTTCCTTCGCAGTCACAGATGCAATGAAAACATGGAGGGGAGGCTGGCTAGGGTAGAACATTGATCTCCATCACTGGAGTGACAACCGTGTTGAGCTAAGTACAAAGGGGAACCTGTAAAAAAACGTTGCAGCGTAAGAAACTAAGAGGTGTCTTAGCCTTCCTAAGGCTGAACTTTTCCCCGTTACCTCAGAGTAAGCCCTATTGAACTCAGTAGTCCTTGCTTTCGAGTAGTCATACATAGGGACTTGCACTCTGAGGCATTTAAAAACACTGAAATGTAGGAGGCAAAATAAATGAGATTTTATCAAGTTCCCTCCCGGGGCCATCTTTTGCTACAGGTATTTTTATTAGGGTTCACTCTGTGCTCAAGAGACAACCTTTTCATCAGATTTCACATCAAAGCATCTTCTAAGCAGAGGGCTGTACTGACGAAGCATTTACATGTTTTTAATTACGTCCCTTAGTTTAGCTTGTGAGCGAGCGCTGACTTCCCTCTTCTGAGATGCATATGTACGGACGTTTAAAGTTCCCTGAACGCCTTTGCTTAAAAACCACTGTGTTAGACCAATGAGTGTTTTTGTTTTTCCTGCTTTTTAATTCTATAGGAGTTGCGCCTTGGAATGTAATTAAATCTGATCTCTCTCACTTGAAGCCGGATGAATAATTCATAGGCTTTAGTCATAATCAGGTTTTGTGCTTTGTGAAATTCTCAGTTGATATGCAAAGGTTACATCCCCCCTCCTTCTCTCTCTCTGTTTCTTCCTCTCTCCCTTAAAAAAAGTTCAGACAGTTTCTTTTCCAGTGTGTGTGTGTGTGTGTCTGACTGACTGTCTGTCTGTCTATCTATCTCTGTCTATACAAAACTATATTGCTGATGCACATAAATGCAGACTGCTTTGGATACCACATCAGTGGGTAGCAATGCTTAGGATGTGTTTGTGTGTACAATCTGTGTACATTTCAGTTTAGGCAGGGTAAATAAACAGAGACCCTGATTAGCGCCCAAATAATAATAATATAATAATTTATTATTTGTACCCCGCCCATCTGGCTGGGTCCCCCCAGCCACTCTGGGCAGCCTCCAACAGATATTAAAATATATTAAAACATCACAGGTTAAAAACTTCCCTAAACAGGGCTGCCTTCAGGTATTTTCTGAATGTCAGATAGTTGTTTATCTCTTAGACCTCTGCTGGGAGGGCGTTCCACAGGGCCGGCACCACTACCGAAAAGGCCCTCTGCCTGGTTCCCTGTAGCTTTGCTTCTCACAGTGAGGGAACCGCCAGAAGGCCCTCAGCACTGGACCTCAGTGTCCGGGCTGAATAATGGGAGTGGAGACGCTCCTTCAGGTATACAGGACCGAGGCCGTTTAGGGCTTTAAAGGTCAGCACCAACACTTTGAATTGTGCTCGGAAATGTACTGGGAGCCAATGTAGTTCTCTCAGGACCGGTGTTATGTGGTCCCAGCGGCCACTCCCAGTCACCAGTCTAGCTGCCACATTCTGGATTAATTGCAGTTTCCGGGTCACCTTCAAAGGTAGCCCCACGTAGAGCGCATTGCAGTAGTCCAAGCGGGAGAAAGACCTACCCAAGCACTCCAGCACCATTGTGCAGTTGGGCAGGCACATTTGTGGGCTTCCCATGAACATCTGGTTGGCCACTGTGAGGACAGGATGCTTGACTAGATGGGCCACTGGCCTGATCCAGCACGGAGGCTCTTCATTATTCAGAGACAGTTTGCAAAAGGAGGCAGCGGCGGCTTCATCCCTGCCTGCTCACACACCCTCTGCCTTGGGAGACAATGGAGGAGTTTGCCTTTGTTTGAGAGTTACAGAGCCTGCTATGGCTGTTCGAGACCAATACAGGAGAGACATGTTTTGTTGCAGCTGGGGCTAATGAAAGTATTTGGTTGTGCTGCTGCTGCAGATGCACCATGGCGTTTCTCTTCTTTGCGCTCCTCCCAGCTGTCATTTCCTCTCTCTGGACGCTGTTGTGGCTACATGACCGGACTGCCTGTCTCCAGGCACTGTGGGCACCTGCAAGGGATTCCCACATGGCAGGTTTATTGCTGCCAGGCTTCACATCACCTTTGCAGACTGTCTTTGTAGCACAGAGTTGGTCTGCCAAGGAGCCTGGTGCCTGAAGCCAGCTCCCCGTAGAGCACATCCTTGGGGATCCTGCCATCTTCCATTCTGCGGACATGACTAAGCCAGCGTAGACGTCGCTGAGACAGGAGTGTGAATTTTTTGAAGTTGGTTTTCGGCCCGGGAAGCCTTCAAAGTAACACTCACGGTACCTCTGGCGTCGGTCCAGCAGGCTTCCCTCTTGGCCTTGCAGCCTAGCAGAGCTTGTGATGTACCCGGCCCATAATTGCCCACAAACAGCGCAGCGTCTTCAGGTTGCCCTTGCCCAGGAGCTTTAGCAATTAATCCACACAGAGTCCATCGCTTCTACTCTAAAAGCGTTTATTTACAAGCTGATAAACAGACTACCTCCGGAGCTAGCCGACATGGCTTCCACTCCGGTCAAAACTGAAACTGACTCTGTACAATACACCAGTACAACACAATGCATACAGCGAACAAAGGAAAACCCCCGGCTGTAACCTCCCAGTGGGACGGGACGTACTCCTGCAGCTACTTTAACCCTGTAAGCTCAGGATCCACTCACAAATTTGTTGGGGATGTGGGCTTGGGAGAGCACATCTTTGAGACTCTGTCCTGCCATGGGATGCCCAAAATCTTCCTGATACAGCACATGTGGAAGGTGTTCAGGTATTGCTCTTGGCAGTTGTAAGTTGCTACAACTCACTTCCATAAAGCAGCATGCTCAACATGCACTGTTGTTGTTGTTGTTGTTGTTGTTGTTGTTGTTGTTGTTATTATTATTATTATTATTATTATTATTATTATTACTTTTGCTGCCTACTTGCCAACATGATTTCTAAGTGGTTTATGATGTCGTTGGACTCCCAATTCCCATGAGCCACAGCCAGCCAATGGTCAATGGTGATGGAAGTTGTAGTACAGCAACATCTGGAGGGCACCATGTTGGCTTCCTCAGGTGTGGAACAATGAGCCAGGTCAATGGAGTTGTCCAACCAGGTGCTGTTAGGCAGGAGATGGAGAGACAGAGAAGTCTTGGGACCAGAGTGTTGAACCGTTTGGGAGCTGTCCAGCACAAGGGCTCCTGAATTCGCCAGTAGGCTATTTTCCATGCTGCACTTTACAGAGAGGGAATCGGATATCCGTGCTAGGATAAAATTCATCAGATTCCCCCAAAATAGTGCTCAAGATGCATTTCTAAGATAAAAAACCAACAACACAAATATCATCCAAACAAACAACAACACAAAACCACCAAACAGCCACACAGGGTTAAAAAGGGCAAGTGCCATATGTATTTGTCTGGCACATGGCATTTCCAAGGGCTCTTCAAGGGGAACCCCGTGCGCAACATGTTGCCATCGAGATCTAGGCTCGATGTTATGAGAGCCTGGCCAGACCTTTTCTTTGTAGAAGGGTGTCCTGCTGGTGAATCAACAGAAGCCTCTTCTTAGGTTGCGACAAGCAATTGGCAGAAAGCTTTGATCTGCCAGCTAAGAGAGGCAGTGTGAAAACAACAACAACTATCTCCTAAATCCTCGCTCATTGCTTTGGACATCTTCAGGTGCCCTGCTACCTCTTTCCTACAACAAAGGTGAAACAGCACGGCAGGCTGAGGATAAAAGGCTCACTTTTGTGTTACTTGTGCACGGAATAACTTGAACCTAGATCTTTGAACAAAGGAGCTAGTATCTCCCCAGGCAACCTGTTGGTGATGACTTATGCAGAGATTATTAAGAAGGAAGGAATAATTCCTGGGTGCTCTGGCACCTCTGCATTGCTTCACATATTCAGGACCAACCGAGATGCGATGTTGATTGCATGAATGCAATTAATGTGGGCGTCATTTTGTTATGTAAATAGAAACCTGAGCAGCCTTGCAACCAAGCAGGGCATGGAGAGGAGGTTTAACCCTTTCTCTTCCCACCATGGTCCCAATAAAAATAGCCTCTCCAAAGCTGCTGTTTGCATTTCACAGAAGGCCTCCGTTGGTGACAGGCACATTGCAGCTTGGGAGAGGGTTTTTTTTTGTCAGGGCTGCAGCAAGGAGAAGAAAAATGTTACCGTCCCCTCCCCATGGACCCAGGTGGGCTCAGGCTTCCCCATGTCTCCATTTGCATAAGAAAGACCATGCATGTTAATTGGATTCATGCAACTAATGTCATGTCCAGCTTAGCCTTTGTAAGAACATAAAAACATTGGTAGAGTCCTGCTGGATCAGAATAAAGGCCTATCTACAGTAGACCAGCATCTTGCTCTCATATTGGCCAACCAGATGCCCGTGGGAAGCCCTTGAGATGGACCCTCAGATTTGGAGACATGCTCTACACCATAAAGGCAGAGGAAGGCTTGGCCCCATGGCCATATGTGGACAAGTGGTGGCTGTGAGGAATGCTTGCATGCTGTGACACCACCACCCTGCCACATCTACCCAGAGATTGTAGCTTTTAGCTTGTTTTGAGAAGCACCGTCTTCTAATGCTTCCCCATGCCTGCTGAAATCTAAGTCCTGCAGGCGACAGCGTGTGTGTGTCTATAACTCACCAGTGGCCACTACTTGCAAACTTTACAAGAATTCCTCCCCACGGACTGTCATGCACCCATTAGCTCTATGAACAAATGAGCGGATATTAAATTTCTCGCTCCTCCACAGATTGCTCTAACGTTTTCCTCTGGCATGGAAGCGAAAGAGCAGAGGTCTCTAAGAGACACAGATGGAGCTTTACTCCTGCACCACAGTGAAAGTGCAAGGAACCCATTAGGCAGCTGTGTTTATTCATCTTGCTGTCAAAAGACAGAGCAAATGGCATCCTGGTGAACATCTGGCATCTGTTGCTGCTGCCGTCCCCCCTAAATCCTGAAGTGTTTGATCTGCACTGCAATTCCTACTGCCCGGAGAATCAGAAATGGACTACTGACCCCATGGGGACTGCAGATCAGTCTCGACACCAGAGTAGGGAATTTGTGTCTGCCCAGATGATGCAAGACTCCACCTCGCACCAGTGTAGTCAGTGGTCAGGGATGATGATAATGATCTATTACTATTATTTATAAAAATTCTATACCGTCCTTCATCAAAGGATCACGCCAAAGTTTACAATATAAAAACACAAAAACACACAACATAGTAACAAACACACACACACACACACACACACACACACACACACACACAGAGTTTAAAAGGCCATAGATTATTCAATTGGCCAAAGGTCTGGGAGAAGAGGAATGTTTTTGCCTGGTGTCTAAAGATATGTAACAAAAAGGCACCTGGCGAGCCTCCCTGGGGAGAGCATTCCACAAACGGGGAGCCACTGCAGAAAAGGCCCTTTCTCGTGTTGCCACCCTCCGGACATCTCATGGAGGAGGCACATGAAGAAGGGCCTCTGATGATGATCACAGGGTCCAGGTTGTATGGGAAGAGATGGTATTTTAGATATTTGGATCCTAAGCTATTTAAGGCTTTATAGGTCAAAACCAGCACTTTGAATTGGGCCCGGAAAATAATTGCTGGCCAGTACAATTGGTGGGCCAGGAACAGTGTAATATAGAATCATAGAATCATAGAGTTGGAAGAGACCACAAGGGCCATCCAGTCCAACCCCCTGCCAAGCAGGAAACACCATCAAAGCATTCCTGACAGGTGGCTGTCAAGCCTATCAATATGCTCCAACCGACTTACCCCTGGCCATTGAAATAAACAGAAATCTGCTCTTATTCCCTTATGGGGTACACAAGAGCCTTTCCAGGTTCTCCATCGGTAGGAGCAAATTACAGAGGCCAACCAGAGAAAAACTGAGAAGCAAAATCTTTATTTTCACTGTTGCAACAAGGTGCTTTCCTCTCTCTCTCTCTCTCTCTCTCTCTCTCTCTCTCACACACACACACACACACACACACACACACACACACACAGGAGCAGGGAAAAAGAAAAGACCCAGAACAATTGTGTGCCAGCCCCTATATAGACTTTTGAAATTCCCCCCTTGGAGTCCAGCCCACCCCCAGATACATCATCCACATCACAGATACATCAGAACTACATCACAACTTGGGAGGGTCAGAGGAGGTAACTTGAGAATTTTCCACACCTGGTCATCCCTCCTCGATCCTTCCCAGACACACATTTCTGGAAAACAAAAGGTTTCCTGATTTCCTGTCCTGGCAGGGCAGGGCAAATGCAGGGCTAACGGCTGTCCTTTGTGAGGGAAATGGGCCATCTGGTACCTGGCCAGCTAGGAGTCAAAATGGTGTGAGGCCTGTCTTTCTGTGCTGTTTTCAGACATGTGGCCTTGTTTGCTTGGTACATTAATAACAATTATTATAGATATAAAACCTTAAAATTCTTACAACACCATCAAATTGTGCACCAGCTGAGATTTCTGAACCAACTTTAGAGGCAGCTTCACAAACAACACATTGCACTAATCTAACCTAGAGGTTACCAGAGCACAGACAGCAGAAATGAGGCTCTCCAGATAGGGGTGCAGCTGTTTCATGTAAATGTTAAACAGCACAGGGGATAAAATTGAACCCTGAGATTCAGTGTGGGATTCCACACTGAAAATTCTGTGGGGCCAAAGAGTATTCCCCAACCTGGTTCCCCAGATTTCAAGTCTACCGCTCTTAACCACTACACCACACTGGCTCTTTGGAGGTGGAGGAGAGATTTATGAGGGAAGGAGGAGGAATAGGGAGAAGGGTGGGGGGGAAGGTGAGATATATAGAACTCACCTTCTTTCTAAGTTTTTTTAAAAAAATAATATTCTGTTTTAATTGTTGTAACTTTCCCTCAATGAAGGATGGGTAATTAATGATGCTGATGCTTTGGCCCACCCCATCATGAGTTTTTGTATTTATTTTGGATAAAGATGGCGATTGCATGTGATAAAGTGGGCCGCACGTTCCCCCGCACGTTCCCTGTGTCTACACGCATCCGCTGAGATCAAACGGGCTGCAGTCTGACTTAAGCCTCTTTTCAAAGATAATGCTAGAAAGATTCTGTACCTAACCCCCCACCCCCCCACTTATTTCCCCCCGCTTTGAGGTTGGGTGCATTATATATGAAATAAAACATTTATGTGTGGAAATGTATTCAGTTCCCCAGTATCTTATCCACCAAGGAAGCCCAGATAGATGCTTCATGTAGGGAAGGGTGTATAAGATGATGGGAACATCAAGAGGCTCTGATAACATCGCGGCGAACGCAGCCACAAAGCGCAAACATGTGTTACAACTTGGAAGGCTTTGATGTGCATGTAACTCTCCCCTCCTCCCCCCACTTTGGGGACCCCCACCCTGATTTTTCTCTTCATCATACCTTGGTTTTGAATATCTGGTTGGGGAGGGGGGAATGTTTCTTCCATGCAATATCCCTCTTGGATGTTTACTCCTTCTTCTCCATCCCCAACAAATGCTACCAGAGCTTTAGGATTCCTTAGAAGGCACAGCAGGTAGTGCTTCTGTGTGCTAGAATCATAGAATCATAGAGTTGGAAGAGACCCCAAGGGCCATCCAGTCCAACCCCCTGCCAAGCAGGAAACACCATCAAAGCATTCCTGACAGGTGGCTGTCAAGCGTCTGCTTAAAGACCTCCAAAGAAGGAGACTCCACCACACCCCTTGGTAGCAAATTCCACTGTCGAACAGCTCTTACTGTCAGGAAATTCTTCTTAATGTTTAGGTGGAATCTTCTTTCTTGTAGTTTGAATCCATTGCTCCGTGTCTGCTTCTCTGGAGCAGCAGAAAACAACCTTTCTCCCTCCTCTATATGACATCCTTTTATATATTTGAACATGGCTATCATATCACCCCTTAACCTTCTCTTCTCCAGGCTAAACATACCCAGCTCCCTAAGCCGTTCCTCATAAGGCATCGTTTCCAGGCCTTTGACCATTTTGGTTGCCCTCCTCTGGACACGTTCCAGCTTGTCAGTATCCTTCTTGAACTGTGGTGCCCAGAACTGGACACAGTATTCCAGGTGAGGTCTGACCAGAGCAGAATACAGTGGTACTATTACTTCCCTTGATCTAGATGCTATACTCCTATTGATGCAGCCCAGAATTGCATTGGCTTTTTTAGCTGCTGCATCACACTGTTGACTCATGTCAAGTTTGTGGTCTACCAAGACTCCTAGATCCTTTTCACTTGTACTGCTCTCAAGCCAGGTGTCACCCATCCTGTATTTGTGCCTTTCATTTTTTTTGCCCAAGTGTAGTACTTTACATTTCTCCCTGTTAAAATTCATCCTGTTTGCCTCGGCCCAGTTCTCCAATCTGTCAAGGTCACCTTGAAGTGTGATCCTGTCCTCTGGGGTATTAGCCACCCCTCCCAATTTGGTGTCATCTGCAAACTTGATCAGGATGCCCTCAAGCCCATCATCCAAGTCATTGATAAAGATGTTGAATAAGACTGGGCCCAAGACAGAACCCTGTGGCACCCCACTAGTCACTTCTCTCCAGGATGAAGAGGAGCCATTGATGAGCACCCTTTGGGTTCGGTCAGTCAGCCAGTTACAAATCCACTGAATGGTAGCATTCAGTGGTAGCATTCCTGCTAAGGCAGGACAAAGACAAGGAGTCTCACTGAAGAAAGATTTCAATGACCTTTGTCTGTTTCTTACTTTCAGTCTTTTCCGTGAACCTTCCAGTGTTCTGTTGGCTTCGGTTGGTTTGAACCCGGGGAAAGCCAATGTATGTTGGCCCCCTTTCCCTTATTCTGCCCTCAAAGCAAGGGTGGGGGAACCTTTTTCAGCCTGAGGGCCGCATTCCCCTCTAAGCAACCATCTGGGGGGCCACATTTGTTTGTTTGCAATGCACACCGTAATTAATTTCTACACAGCAGACGGTGAGACGAATAACGTAGTTTTTGGTGGAAGACAAATTGCAGTGGGATGGAAACAGTTCTGCATGCGATGAATGCTGGGCTGAGCAGAAATGATGCCTTCTTCCATCCTTGCTCTAGGTGCCAGGTGATGGGTGTTGAAGTCCCGCAAGATCTGGAGGGCACCACGTTGACTAAACCTTCTCTCGTTTGTCAATGTCCTTCTCATAACGTGGTACCCAGAACTTGACTCAGAATTCCAGCCTCTGTTGCGTAGCCTCCTGCAAATTTCCACTCATATATATATATTTTTAACAGCCATTTTTGGCCCCACGTAGTTAACAGCGTCTGTATATACACTAACCTCAGGGAACGAACCTGCAAAGGTCTAAATTAATAGGGGTTGACTGGCCTCTTGAACCTGCCAGCAGCGGGGTCCACTCGGCTACTGCAGACATATTTACTATGTTATAATTTGGCAGCAGTCGCTGTTGTTTTGCTTCCGGCAATGCCCCTTCCACCTCATTTATCCGGTAATAAGTCTGGTGCCTAACTGTTGAAGCCTCCAGGAATTGCCTTTCATCTTTCTTCTTTAACTGCTGCAGCCAAGAACAACGCTTCTGAATTACGGCACCTCCGTTTCCCACTGGGCCCCAGCTTCCTCAGACGTTTTGTCTGCTGATGGTGCTTCTTGACGTCTTTATCACGGTGGTCAGCCAAGGCCAGGATGGGCGGGTGCAGCTACTACCTGGATTGTGCTTCAGCCATCGGCAGCAGTACTATGGCTGATAAATCAGAGGATTGCACTAGATAGCTCTGGTTCACGTCCAGGATATCAGGGCCGGCCCTATCATTAGGCAGAGTGAGCTAGTTCCTTCGTTGATGGATGCTGGTGTGTGCGCGCGCGCATGGGAGCATTTAGGTGCTGTAAAGCAGAGTTGTGTGTGCTGTATGGCGTATCCTGAATCTCCAAACCTAGCTTGCTCCTGTTGTCCCAGGCCTGAATAAGGGCCTAGCTCAAAAACCACAGACGCAGGTTTGGAGAAAAAGAAAGTAAGAAAAATTTATTGTTGCAAGCAACAGGGACCCAGTGGAGTGGTCTCCCAAGGACTGGGCCCCGAACCATAGGGTTACAGAATTTTTATACCCATTTTGACATCACAGTTTACATCACATAGCAATGAAAATCAAACCAATCACCTTGGGCATAGCTCTTCCTATAGACCATATAAAGATTACTTCTGCTTTAGGTTACAAGTCCCCATATTAGGTAGTGCACATTAGTGATTTCCGTGTATTTGGCTTTATCAGCAAAGCAAAGCTAAAAAATCCCCCCGTGACCCTTGTTGTGTAAATCCCCTTTATCAGACATCCTGGAACATCTAAATGGAGAGTACCCAAGTTTCATATCCTGCTTCATAAGACATCATGTCATCCTGACCTGGGTGTCTATGAAGAATGTTCCTCTTTGCAAATTGCAGGCGCAGCTAAATGAACTTACAGCTTCATCCTAAAACCAGCTTTTTCTGAGCATAGTGAGAAGTCCAGTAAACAGCAATATGATTTCTTAAGCTAAATACTTGGAGAGCAAACAATCAATATTGGAAACCTTTTGCATTGAGTATATAGGTATAATATATATTGGGGTTCTACCCTTGTGGCCTTGCCACACTCCCAGCTGGTGCCCATTGGTAGGGAGGAAGGAAGGAAGAGAGCCTACGAACAGTAGGTGCAGCCATAGCAGACCCGCCAATATTTCTCCAATGTCAATAGGGACATCCTAAGGAAAAGTGGGACATTCCGGGATCAAATCAGAAACCGGGATGGCTTCTCTAAATCAGGGACGTCCCTGGAAAATAGGGACACTTGGAGGGTCTGCCATAGCCAATGACAGTGTTCTGAACCGCAGGCCAAAGGTGAGCTTGTGGGAGTGGTCTGGTGCAGGTAAACTAAAGAAGGATGTCAAAAAGGGCAGAGTGATCTGTTCTAGTGATTTATTATCAGATGGACTAAGCTTGCTGTAAATCAGTTGGCTGGGCCTCGCTGCCATTACAGACACAGGATGCAACCCACAGCAGTGAGGACTTGCCATGACTTGTCCATGCCCAAGCATATGTTCATACAGCCAGGGGTTTTTTCCCCAGCAGGAATTCGCTGGAACTCAGTTCCGGCCCCATCAGGTGGGCACCGTTGCCATTCTAAGAGAATGAAGTGTTCATAGTAATAATAATAATAATAATAATAATTTATTATTTGTACCCCGCCCATCTGGCCGGGTCTCCCCAGCCACCCTGGGCGGCTTCCAGCAAATATTAAAAAACAAAACATTAAAATATCACAGATTAAAAGCTTCCCTGAACAGGGCTGCCTTCAAGTGTTTTCTAAAGGTCATGTGGTTGTTTATTGCTTTGACCTCTGATGGGAGGGCGTTCCACAGGGCGGGCGCCACCACCGAAAAGGTCCTCTGCCTGGTTCCCTGTAGCTTCGTTTCTCGGAGTGAGGGAACCGCCAGAAGGCCCTCGGCGCTGGACCTCAGTGTCCGGGCTGAACGGTGGGGGTGGAGACGCTCCTTCAGGTATACAGGACCGAGGCCGTTTAGGCCGTTTAGTAAGTTCCGGAACCTCTTTTTTAACCCTCCTGAGTTGTTGTGTCTAATGAAAATTACCTCTTATCTTTACACCTTTCAGATCACTTTTGAGTTTCTTTAACCCTGCACTTTGACCCAGGTGGTGCTATGGGTTTAACCACAGAGCCTAGGGCTTGCTGATCAGAAGGTCGGCGGTTCGAATCCCTGCGACGGGGTGAGCTCCCGTTGTTCGGTCCCAGCTCCTGCCAACCTAGCAGTTCAAAAGCACGTCAAAGTGCAAGTAAATAAATAGGTACCGCTCCGGCGGGAAGGTAAACGGCGTTTCCATGCGCTGCTCTGGTTCGCCAGAAGCGGCTTAGTCATGCTGGCCACATGACCCGGAAGATGTACGCCGGCTCCCTTGGCCAATAATGCGAGATGAGCGCCGCAACCCCAGAGTCGGGGACGACTGGACCTAATGGTCAGGGGTCCCTTTACCTTAACGCTGCAAAGCTCCATTCATTACCTACCGATATACTTACTCCAGAACAATGTTTTTGCATATATTCTTTGACACAACCCCTTTCTTTTGCTAATTTTTGGTCCAATTGTCCCCTTAAGAATGCTGTGAGTCTTGCCAAATTTATATATTCACAAAGTTTACTTTGCCATTCTTTTATTGATGGGATTTCCCCCCTTTCCAGTTTTTTGCTATGCCATATTTTGTTATCCCCCAGCAAAGCATTTCCTATCAGAAGGGCGAGTACCACCCCCACTACACCATTGAAATGAATGGAGAATTGCTTCCCAGTCACTAGAAACTGAGCAGTGAAACCGACTAGGCCAGAAGCAGCTCGTTCATTTCTGGACCAATCAATTTAATTCCTCATTTGAAGTGAATGGGGGGGGGATTAGGCATATGCAGATAAGAAGCTGCTGGGATTTGAAACTGCGCAAACGCCCCCATCCTGCCAGCTAATATTCTCATCTTTGCATCTAGGCTCACAGTTCCCAGATGGAGACGTGAAGGAATAATTTTCATTTCATTTCCAAAAGGTGTCTGTGTGTTAACCAAGTCCCACCATTATATAGCCTGCTTTTTACCTATGCTAATTATTTCCCACTTAGCCCTCGTATAAAAAGTTCCAAATAAATGCAAAACAAAAAGGTAAAAAATGATTTGCATTCACAATTAGATCGCAATCAAGGCTAATTGTAAAAGGGCGACTTTCTGCAAACACAAGGGGGGGGGGAAACGAAATTCAAATGCACTTTAATTGATTTTCTCTCACACACAGCATTCAACGTTTGAATATTACCTCTTTCCCGCATTACCCCCTCTTAAGCCGCTTTCCAAATAAGATTATTGTATGTTAGAGAAAGGAGGTGAAAACCTGCCGTGTTGGTTTGATTTGATTTGTTCAGGATCTTGAACTAAAACCTTTTCAGCAGAGGAAGTGTATCGGCGGCTTTCGGTTTCCTGGTGGGAAGTGTGCTTACGATGCCTGGTTCATTGCGCTAAACGACCAAACAGATAAGCTGAAATTAAAATGCACTAGAATGGATGGCTCAGAGGAGACTGTGGAAGATACCGCAGGCTTCCCCCCTTGGTAACTGGAGAAATATTTTAACTGCTGCTTTCATTGTGGCCTCTGGCGAAACCTCAGATGGCAGGGGAGACACTTAAAAATGGCAAGGGTGGGGTGGGAATCTGTTTTCCTTTTACCTATGAGTGCTTGCATCATGGGAAGACGGAAGCTCTTTGGGTGGGTGGGAGCCAGTGTGGTGTAGTGGTTAAGAGCGGTGGACTTGTAATCTGGTGAACCGGGTTCGCTTCCCCACTCTTCCACATGCAGCTGCTGGGTGACCTTGGGCTAGTCACACTTCTCTGAAGTCTCTCAGCCCCACTCACCTCACAGAGTGTTTGTTGTGGGGGAGGAAGGGAAAGGAGAATGTTAGCCGCTTTGAGACTCCTTCGGGTAGTGATAAAGCGGGATATCAAATCCAAACTCCTCCTTCTCCTCCCCTTCTTCTTCTTCTTCTTCTTCTTCTTCTTCTTCTTCTTCTTCACAATTTTCCATGGCTGGGGGGGGGGGAATCCTGGGTTTTGCGCTTTGAATGTAGAAAGAAAAGGTCAAACTTTGAGGTGCGTATGCTCAGGAAGGTTTGTTGTATGTTCAGAGGGCTTCCTAGATTCTTCTTTCTCACACACTGGTTGCTGTGGAGACGAGGCCTAGTTGGGAAGGACTTCATTTTAAACCCATAACTGCTTCCACCCCGCTTTTGAAATGGCTTAACAAAAGCAAACAAATCTCCTAAGTGGTGGACAGAAAACCAATTAAAATAAGTATAGGTAATACCCTGGTAAAATCAGGAAAAAATAAAAATAAAACATGTATGCAAAACTAAATTATATGTCTGAGTGGACTTGTAATAATAAAAAAATAGTATTCTAGCAGGCATCTAAGATGGAAGAGTGACCATATGGATGGAAAAAACTATCGATTTCAGTTTCTCTGTTTCTCATTTTCCCAGTTCAATCCTCCACATTTAACCAGTTTGCATTATTTTTTAAGAAAAGCATTTTCATGGAAATTCACCCGCATTTTAGAACAAATTTCTCCTAATACACACATCTTTGTATGCAATTGTGTGTGATATGCGTGTGTTTTGCAAGCAATTTCCCCAATGCAATGTATTTTACATGTTATATTCATTTTTATGCATACTTTCCACTCCTCCTGACATATACATTTATGGAAACACTCTTTGGCTGGAGAACTGCATCAAAAAATTCAGAAAAGTGTCGTTTTCAAAGGACAGCTGTTCTTCGGTTCGCATAGTGCTTCAGAAAGTACAGATTTGGTAGGCTCCCATTAAGATCTGAACCAAACTAATTTTCTTCTCCATTCCTACCCTACGCCTGCTTTATGTTAACAGGGAGTTCCTAGAAGATCAACTCCTTGCAATATTATTATTATTACTATTATTATTATTATTTATTAAATTTATATACCACCCCCCATCTGCATATCTTAGAGCGATTCACAAGATGCTAATGGAACATTATATGGCCATGAAACCTGCATGTTCAGAGGCAGTCTACCTCCCAGTACAAGATGCTGGGATAAACCTTAGGGGAAGACTATTACCTTTGAATTTCAAGTCCGAAAGTGGTTGAAAATATGAGAGCTTGACTAAGGCTGCATAAACAATTACAGCACCCAGCCAAAAAACTTGAGAACTGTACTCCATCCCTCACAGAGCTCTATTTCCCAGAATCCGTTTCTAGGATTTTTTTGGGGGAACCTTTGGCCGTTCAGATAATGTTGGACTCCAGTTCCATCAGCTTTAACCAGCATGACCAATAGTTAGAGTTGATGGGAGTTCGGGTCCTACAACATCAGTTCACCATCCTCACGGGTTCCCCACCCCCAAATTAGGCAGACTTTGGTCTGACCCAGAAAGGCAATTTGTATGTGTGTGTCGGCAGGCTAATATCCCACATATTTTGTTACATGGGGTTTTATTCCACCGCTGAATTTTAATTGGCACTTAGTCAACCATGGCTGCTCTTCAATGTGCGGGTTTATTTATTTATTTGCTATTTTCAGCGCTGTCTTCCTCCTGCAGTTGGCTTTGTTAGAGACGAGCAAGAGAAACTCAAAACATATTTATGAACGTGAGCTATATTTGTGGCAATCAAATTATTCCGTCTTTTAAAATGTATTTATACCTTTATCTAGTCTGCCTCTCAAGCTATTAAGTTAGCGGGTCATCAAAATTTCATGCGCTATGCATATTTATTGTTTCTTATATTTAAAAAGTTGGTCTCCATCCTTTTTTTTTTTAAAAAAAAAACAGATAAAATTTTCATGAGTTATTCCCCCCCCCCCGGAACTTTTGTTACCAAATTCTTTTACAGAAATCTGGTTTAAGTTTGCATAATGCAAATGGATTTCTGAACACTCATATTTCACTATTCTTATTCATTGAGACTTTAAACTGTAAGCACTTGAGGCAGGTAGGTTTTTTTTTATGCAAATGTTCAAGCAGAATGATGACAGTCATGTTTATGAATGATGGGAGGGCTGGCGTAAAAACATAAAAGTGCTGCCACAAAATATTAAATATGGAGGTTTGGCTGTTTTGGAGATTATAAATCGTCAGCCTTATGAAATGCTACCTCCATGCACTCTTTTGGTGGTTTGCAAAATGTAAGAACAGAAAGAGTATAAAAAGAGAGAGATCTGGTGGATCACAGCAAGGACCCGGCGTGTCCAGGAATGGGGAACCTGCTGTTGCCCAGGTGCTGTTAAACTATAACTCCTTGCAGTATATTTGCAATGCAGTCAAACCAACAATGCATGTTTGCTAGATAGGCACATGATAGGAGCTGAAGCTCACAGAATTTTCCTGTAAGATTGCTAGAGAGAACTCTGACAGGCAGGGGGGAGTTGTTGTTTAGTTGTGTCCGACTCTTTGTGACCCCATGGACTCCTGTCTTCCACTGCCTCCCGCAGTTTGGTCAGACTCATGTTGGTAGCTTCAAGAACACTGTGCAACCATCTTGTCCTCTGTCGTCCCCTTCTCCTTGTGCCCTCCATCTTTCCCAACATCAGGGTCTTTTCCAGGGAGTCTTCTCTTCTCATGAGGTGGCCAAAGTATTGGAGCCTCAGCTTCAGGATCTGTCCTTCCAGTGAGCACTCAGGGCTGATTTGCTTCAGAATGGATAGGTTTGATCTTCTTGCAGTCCATGGGACTCTCAAGAGTCTCCTCCAGCACCATAATTCAAAAGCATCAATTTTTCACCAATCAGCCTTCTTTCATAGAATCATAGAATCATAGAGTTGGAAGAGACCACAAGGGCCATCCAGTCCAACCCCCTGCCAAGCAGGAAACACCATCAAAGCATTCCTGACAGGTGGCTGTCAAGCCTCTGCTTAAAGACCTCCAAAGAAGGAGACTCCACCACACTCCTTGGCAGCAAATTCCACTGTCGAACAGCTCTTACTGTCAGGAAGTTCTTCCTAATGTTTAGGTGGAATCTTCTTTCTTGTAGTTTGAATCCATTGCTCCGTGTCCGCTTCTCTGGAGCAGCAGAAAACAACCTTTCTCCCTCCTCTATATGACATCCTTTTATATATTTGAACATGGCTATCATATCACCCCTTAACCTTCTCTTCTCCAGGCTAAACATACCCAGCTCCCTAAGCCGTTCCTCATAAGGCATCGTTTCCAGGCCTTTGACCATTTTGGTTGCCCTCCTCTGGACACGTTCCAGCTTGTCAATATCCTTCTTGAACTGTGGTGCCCAGAACTGGACACAGTATTCCAGGTGAGGTCTGACCAGAGCGGAATACAGTGGTACTATTACTTCCCTTGATCTAGATGCTATACTCCTATTGATGCAGCCCAGAATTGCATTGGCTTTTTTAGCTGCTGCATCACACTGTTGACTCATGTCAAGTTTGTGGTCTACCAAGACTCCTAGATCCTTTTCACTTGTACTGCTCTCAAGCCAGGTATCACCCATCCTGTATTTGTGCCTTTCATTTTTTTTGCCCAAGTGTAGTACTTTACATTTCTCCCTGTTAAAATTCATCCTGTTTGCCTTGGCCCAGTTCTCTAATCTGTTAAGGTCATTTTGAAGTGTGATCCTGTCCTCTGGGGTATTAGCCACCCCTCCCAATTTGGTGTCATCTGCAAACTTGATCAGGATGCCCTCAAGCCCATCATCCAAGTCATTGATAAAGATGTTGAATAAGACTGGGCCCAAGACAGAACCCTGTGGCACCCCACTAGTCACTTCTCTCCAGGATGAAGAGGAGCCATTGATGAGCACCCTTTGGGTTCGGTCAGTCAGCCAGTTACAAATCCAATGAATGGTAGCATTGTCTAGCCCGCATTTTACCAGCTTCTTTACAAGAATATCATGGGGCACCTTGTCAAAGGCCTTGCTGAAATCAAGATAGGCTACATCCACAGTGTTCCCTTCGTCTACCAGGCTTGTAATTCTGTCAAAAAATGAGATCAGATTAGTCTGACATGACTTATTTTTCAGAAACCCATGCTGACTTTTAGTGATCACAGCGTTCCTTTCTAGGTGCTCACAGACCGTTTGCTTAATGATCTGCTCTAGAATCTTTCCTGGTATTGATGTCAGGCTGACTGGGCGGTAATTGTTTGGGTCCTCTCTTTTCCCCTTTTTGAAAATAGGGACAACATTTGCCCTCCTCCAGTCTCCTGGGACTTCACCTGTTTTCCAAGAATTCTCAAAGATTACTGCCAGTGGTTCTGAAATCACCTCTGCCAGTTCTTTTAATACTCTGGGATGTAGTTCATCTGGCCCTGGAGACTTGAATACATCTAAACTAGCCAAGTGTGCTTGTACTACCTCCTTACTTATTCTGGGCTGTGTTTCCCCTGCTGAATCATCTGCTCCATATTCTTCAGGTCGGGCATTGTTTTCTTTTTTGGAGAAGACTGAGGCAAAGAAGGTATTGAGGAGTTCTGCCCTTTCTGCGTCCCCTGTTCGCATTTCACCTTCTTCTCCTCTAAGTGATCCCACTGTTTCCTTGTTCTTCCTTTTGCTACGGACATACCCATAAAAACTCTTTTTATTGCTTTTAACCTCTCTAGCAAGCCTGAGTTCATTCTGTGCTTTAGCTTTTCTGACTTTGTCTCTACATGTGCTGGCTATTTGTTTGAATTCCTCTCTGGTGGTTTCCCCCTTTTTCCATTTCTTGTACATATCCCTTTTAAATCTTAACTCAGTTAAAAGTTCATTAGATAGCCACCCTGGCTTCTTTAGGCACCTTCCATGTTTTCGTCTCATTGGTACTGCTTGAAGTTGTGCTTTTAATATCTCCCTTTTAACAAACTCCCATCCATCATGAACTCCCTTCCCTTTAAGTATTACTGACCATGGGATCACACCCAGCATTTCCCTAAGTTTTCTGAAGTCGGCTTTCTTAAAGTCTAGAATTTGAGTCTTAGTATGCTTGGTTGCTCCTTTCTGATGTATAATAAACTCCAGAAGAGCATGATCACTCCCACCTAATGATCCTACCACTTCTACCCCACTAACCAGGTCATCACTATTGGTTAGGACCAGATCTAAAATGGCTGATCCTCTTGTTGCTTCTCCCACTTTCTGGACAATGAAATTGTCTGCAAGGCCAGTGAGGAATCTGTTCGACCTTATGCTCTTGGCTGAGTTTGACATCCAACAAATATCAGGATAGTTGAAATCCCCCATTACTACTATCTCATTTCCTTTTGAATGCTTGGTCATCTGTTCCAGGAAGGCATCATCTATGTCCTCAGTTTGGCTTGGGGATCTATAGTAAACTCCCACCATGAGATCACTGTTATTTTTCTCTCCCTTAATTTTGACCCAGATACTCTCAATTTGGCTTTGAAGTTTTAAATCATGGATCTCTTCACAGGTATACACATCCCTGACATATAACGCCACTCCTCCTCCTTTCCTGTTTGGTCTATTTCTCTTAAATAGATTGTATCCCTCTATTACTACATTCCAATCATGAGACTCATCCCACCAGGTTTCAGTGATGCCTATTATGTCGTATTTAGTTTGCTGTACCAAGAGCTCAAGTTCATCTTGTTTATTTCCCATGCTCTGTGCATTTGTATACAGACATTGAAAACCATTGATCATTCCCCCTAGTCTCCTACTTATGGATTTTTTCCTCCCACCACTAGGTCTGTGCGCTGTTTGCTCCATTTGGTCCTTGACTTTTGGATGATCATCTTCAACATTTGATAGACTCCTACCTTCAGGACCACTGTCTCCCTCCCCCACATAAGTCAGTTTAAAGCCCTCCTGATGAGGTTTTTGAGATTGTTGGCAAAAACATTCCTCCCAACCCTTGTGAGGTGCAGCCCATCACTTGCCAGAAGTCCATCTTCAAGAAACTGCAGACCGTGATCTAAGAAACCAAACCGTTCCTGCCGGCACCATTTGCGAAGCCAGTTGTTCACTTCTCCTATTTTCCCCTCTCTACCTGGGCCACGGCGTTCAACTGGGAGGACAGATGAGATGACAATTTGTGCATTTAATTGCTTCAGCTTCCTGCCCAGAGCCTCATAATCACTTTTGATCTTCTGGAGGCTATGGCTTGCGGTGTCATTGGTTCCCACATGGACTAAAAGGAAGGGGTTTTTATCCGTGGGTTTAATTATTCCTTGCAGCCGTTCTGTAACATCATGGATCTTGGCCCCAGGGAGACAGCATACCTCTCGAGACATCTTGTCAGGCCCACAGATCACTGCTTCCGTACCCCTCAGTAGGGAATCCCCTATCACTACTACACGCCTCCTCTTAGGCTTGGTCGGGATTCTTACATGTGCTGTCCCTTCCAAGGTCGCCTGCACATTCCCAGAGGACTGACTATGTTGCTCGTCTTCATATACCTCATCAACTGTGATGAGGGAGAGATCTTCCAATGGAGTCTGTTCTTCATCTTCCAGATTTGAGAGCACTTCAAATCGATTTTGTAGTTCTAAACACTCAGAGCGATCCCTGGGCATTCTACTTCTGTGAGTCACGTTCCTCCATACATCTGGCTCCTGAGTTGGGGAACTGATCTCCTCCTCAGAGATGTGCCCTGTCTCCTGCTTGGTGGAGACAGTGTGCTCTGCTGCATCCAAGAAAAGCTCCAGCTCTTTAATTTTCTGGAGCGTAGATACACGGGCCTGAAGTTGCTGGACCTTGTCTTCGAGTAGGGCAACCAACTTGCAGTTGCTGCAGGTGTAGCTGTCTACAACCTTTGGCAAGAAGGCAAACATTGCGCAGGAATTGCAGGCGACTACAGTTGTTCCCTCCCCCTTCTGAAGTTGCCGGACCTTGTCTTCTAGTAGGGCAACCAACTTGCACTTGCTGCAGGTGTAGCTGCCTACATCCTTTGGCAAGAAGGCAAACATTGCGCAAGAATTGCAGGCGACTACAGTTGTTCCCTCACCCTCCATCTTGAAGCTTGAAGTCAGGACACTCAAAAAAGAAGCCTAGGTCTCCCCAAGTAAACGTTTGAGACTAGCTCTCCTCTATCAAAAGATAGGTCAAACTGCGCGCGCCGTTAGGCGCGCGCCGCTGCCCTCTAGGCACTGATTAGCTCCGCCCACAGCTAGTCACCAGACAAACACACACACACAAGCCAGAAACAAACTCTCTCACACACACAAGCCTGGGAAACACACAAACAAATAAGGAAACAAATAAGCACACAAACTTAATCACACACAGCCCCAAAAAGACAAACCCACAAAACCTACAAGCTCAGCTCACCTTGTGCTCCCTCCTCAGTCGCTGCCCTCCAGGCACAGGTCCAGCTCTCACTTCCATACATCAATACTGGGAAAACCATAGCTTTAACTACACAGACCTTCTTCTCACCTGGCTGGGTGCTTCCTCTTTGGTCTTTGACCTTATTCCAGCAATGTGGGACATATGCTAAATCTGAGCCACCGCTCAGTCTCCATCTTAAGCTAGACTAAAGCATGTCTTAGTATAACTGAATTACCATTTTAAGCCTGCCTGAAGAAAGCTGCTGTGTCTGTTATCCTTCAACCAGAAACACCGAGTGGGTAAATGCCATTTTTACCTTTTACAAGACTGTTTGTGTGATTATTGTTCTAAAGGCGAAATACCAGGAGAATCCAGTCTGCCTTAAAGCGTTCTGGATTACTTAAACCAAACGGCTAAAACTAGCCTACCTAAGCTTCCCTTTTAAGCTGCAAAGGGATGGCCCTCTGCTGAACTCACAAACGTGAGGAAAGAAGGATAATATAGAATAAATATATCCTCTCCTGGCATTGATACGCATTCTTACACTCCCAACATCCCTGACCCACAACATCTGTAGGGCACCATGCTGTCTATCCTGATATAGATTAAAAATTTAAAGTTAGATGTTCAATTGCAAGTTTTGAATGAACATTGGATATTTTTTACACTTACACCCTGGGTTTTCTCCATGGTGCTAAAGGCGGTGCACATGGTTCTCTGGTTTATTCCCCCCCCCAAAAAAACCAACCTTCTGAGGTAGGTTTGGCTGAGAGGCAGTGGCTGGCCCCAAATCACCCAGTGAGCTTCATGACCAAGTAGGGATCACAACCTTTGCCTCCCAGTTCCAATTCCAGATCTCTAACCACTACACCGTGCTGCATGGCCTGACTTAGCTGGAAGAAGAAGAAGAGAAGAAGAGTTTGGATTTGATATCCCGCTTTATCACTACCCGAAGGGGTCTCAAAGCGGCTAACATTCTCCTTCCCCTTCCTCCCCCCCCACAACAAACACTCTGTGAGGTGAGTGGGGCTGAGAGACTTCAGAGAAGTGTGACTAACCCAAGGTCACCCAGCAGCTGCATGTGGAGGAGAGGGGAAGCGAACCCAGTTCACCAGATTACGAGACTACCGCTCTCAACCACAACACCACACTGGCTCTCAGCAGCTCTGCTCCTGAATGGAGTTTGGAATAGGGGTGACCTATGCAGGCTTAGCTCACTTAGGATTGCTCTGTTATTGCCCTTTTGACCCACGGATGTTGCTTTTCCCACGGCATCGCTTTACCAACACAAGACGCCTTCGCTGATACATATTATTCTCTATGACTTGAAAGCTCCTGAAATGCCGGCTTTTAAAGGCTTCTTCTTTTTTATTATAGCAAAGGGGAAAGCCGGTGCGAAGAGGTTAGCACTGATTTTAGGGTACAATGTTCTGATCTCTGTTATGAAATCCATTCTGCCACTTTGCTTTCAGGCCCATGACTTGGCGTGTCAATCAGCTTTATGAAGACTTATCTTCCTTCCAGAGCGGCCCAGAAACCTTTGAAATTGCTGGCTGAGAAAATGCCTCACCCAAGGTAATAATCTAAGTAATAGACCAAAGCTTGGCATTCTCCTTAGAAACCTCCAGTAATTTCCTTTGGCTCCTGGGAAAAATCGCTCCTGTTCTTTGGCACGGAGTGAGGAAATATTCTAAACTTCTGCCGGATTGAAATGTCAAAAGTTCCCTTCTCTCTTGGTGGGGTTGGGTCAAGCTTCTGTTGAAAGCCAGTGAGGTTACTTGCTCTGGAAGGTGGTTTGAGTGATCTCTTAAGGATCACTCAGCCACACCACAACCCTATTACTCTGCTTGTAGAGAAACTGCTTAAAGACTTAGCTTAGCTGCCAACTCTGTTTAGCTCAGCAGATTCCCTTTGGCTGGGAGGATGGGCCTCTGCAGGACTAAAGAGAGGGCCAAGTACAGGTGACTTGTTGCCTTGCTTAGGAGCTAATGGTTGGTGATCGTCCTGGAAAGGTGAACCTGTATGTCTTTCCCCACCTCCTTCCCTGGCTAGAGGTGATATCGCTGAATGGTGTGCAAAAGAGGGCAATAGATTGGCGGTCCCAGAACTGAATCTTAAGGGCTCCTGTGGTTGATCTGCCCCTCACAGATCTACAGTGTCCAGAGTGGTTTAACAATAGATAATTCTTCCCGGGGAATGCTGGGAATTGTAGCTTTGTGAAGGTGATAGGGGTCGCGCTGTGGGTTAAATCACAGAGCCTAGAGCTTGCTGATCAGAAGGTCGGTGGTTTGAATCCCTGCGACGGGGTGAGCTCCCGTTGCTCGGTCCCTGCTCCTGCCCACCTAGCAGTTCGAAAGCACATCAAAGTGCAAGTAGATAAATAGGAACCGCTCCGGCGGGAAGGTAAACGGCGTTTCTGTGCGCTGCTCTGGTTCGCCAGAAGCGGCTTAGTCATGCTGGCCACATGACCCGGAAGCTGTATGCCGGCTCTCGGCCAATAAAGTGAGATGAGCGCCGCAACCCCAGAGTCAAACACGACTGGACCTAATGGTCAGGGGTCCCTTTACCTTTAACAACTCTCAGCACCATTAACAAACTAGAGGTCCCAGGATTCTTGGGGGGATGCCATGACTGTTAAAGGGGTATAATAAAGGTTATTTGACAGTGGAGCAGACTCCGTCAGAAGGTGGTGCACTCTCATCCCTTGAAGGTTTTTAAGCAGAGGTTGGATGGCCATCTGTCATGGGTGCTTTAGCTGAAATTACTGGATTGCAGGGGGTTGGACTAGATGACCGTTGGGTCCCTTCCAACTCTATGATCCTAGGATTCAGATGTGGCCTCAGTGTTCTGAAGTATAAACTGAGGCAATTTAGGATTTCACCAGGACATTATCACAAACCAAAATATGCCTGGGTGACTTTAAAATATCTGCATGCTTCTGCCCATAGCTGTCAACTTTCAGATTTGAAAATAAGGGATTTTTTCAAACTTTCAGATTTGAAAATAAGGAATGCCGCGAGGGTGGTGCAATGGCACCAAGTAGCCTCGCCACCCTGCGCTCCAGAGGCTGCGCGCGAACGGGTGAGCGAAAGAACGAGCGCATAGACGGCAGGCAGGCTGTCTGTCTGGTTGGGCGTGAGGGTCTGGCTGCACAAGGCATGCAAGCTCCGCCCCCAGTTGGTCTCAGACTCCTTATTGGCAGCCGAGCAATGCAGCTGAGGAGCCTCCCTGGCCGGCAGGGAGGGAGAGGAGCTGCTTCCTTTGAAATCCGGGAAATTTAAGGGATATCAACAATCCGGGATAGCAGCGGGAAACAGCATTGGAATAAGGGAGTTTCCAGCAGAAAAAGGGAGGGTTGACAGCTATGCTTCTGCCGATCCTGGCTGGTTTACTTTGTGCTGTCTTATTTCCCTCTTTAATATTATATATATCCAGGATGTTTTTTGTGTGCATTTTGTGCATTCCAGTCACAGAGAAGTATGCTACAAAGTGTGACCAGCTGAGATGTTTCATGGTGAAACAGAGTCTTTACTATAAACATATCCAAAGTCAGTCCTTTGCTGTCCCAGGAAAGGGTGTAACATCCCTTGCTCCTGGAGGAAAAAGTTCGCATTCACTGTGGTGCACAGATAAGATGCGATCAGATGGTGACATCGAGCCTTTAACGGCTAAGAAACAATTAAAGGGGTGGGATGTGTGGGGAAGCAAGATCTGGGCTTTTAGAATCTGATCATGGAGATAATGAGTCTGCTGAGGTTTGCACTGAAAATTCCTGAGTTGAAGTAAGTGCTTTTGGCCAGGACTTGTTATTGATTCCCTGCTCCCAGCAATAGGAGCAAATGCATCTATTGAGCCTGCTCAGTGTCACGAAACCTAGTGCCAAACCCTTAGCTTCCGCTAATTCCATCTGGAAAGCCAGATCAAATAGCAGGATTTTCAAAATGGACCTCTCCGTATGGCTTGCATTAAACGAAAAGGCGGGCAAGGGTAAGGATGGTCGAAACACAACGTTCCAGCAGTGCAGGATGATGCTTGAAATCGGGTCCTCCCTCAAAGAGGGCACGTGTGTTGTGGGTGGGATCGTTTGGATAGCTGCAACACCCTATTGGTAGGTCCCTCGTTGCTGGGAGCAATCCGGCCAATGGGACACAAGCAAAGGGCATCGAGGGACCTATTTAAGCCCATGCACGTGATCCTGAGCTTCCTCTTGGGGCTGCTGCATCGGAACACCCGCCCACCTCTCCCTATATTTAGGGCTTGTGCTTGGCCTTGCTATGCCGCTGTGTGTCGCCTGTCGTTGGGACAGGGGCACGGCAGGAATTTTCCCCACTTGGCTGATTGGCTGTTGCCACTTGGGTTTTGCCTGCCGCGTAGCAAATCGTCACAACTTGTAAGGTTGCGGATAGGCTCTGGTTCAGGTGACAGGGGTGGCAGAAGGGTCTCGCCATCCCTATGCGAAGGGTATTCCGGTAAAGGAATCCAGGGACTCAATGGTTTGGTCAACCCTGTAAAGGGTTGTGCCTGTGCCCAAGTCTGGGGGACATCAGGGTGGCGGACTGGTGGGGTCACGCCTTCCGCTGTCCCTGGTGTTCACCCTTGGCTGACCTACGATAGAGCTCTGGGTCAGCGCTGCCTGCATGGGTGCAGGGAGCTAGTCGAACCAGAGCCTATGCAACCACTCACTTGATTGTAATCAATAAAGTTGTAACCTAAATTCTGCCAAAAACCAAACCAAATATCTGAGTCATGTGTGAATTTATGTCTAGGGTTGGTTAAAAGGTCTAAACACGCAAACAGGAAGAGTCTGTCAACAAGCCAGCCAGTGGGTTGAAAACATCACCTTCTTATAACGGAGGTGGGGACTGAGCAAGCCTGGTCTCCCCGACACCTCAGCAAATGTGCTGTCATAAGATGACAGTATTTAATCTATGAAAGGAGGGGTGGGAAGCCTCAGGCCTTGGGGCCAAACGTGGCCTCTCTATGTGGCCCTTGAGCATAGCTGTCAACCCTCCCTTTTTTTGCAGGAAACTCCCTTATTCCAATGCCGTTTTCCGCTGCTATCCCGGATTGTTGATATCCCTTAAATTTCCGGGATTTCAAAGGAAGCAGCTCCTCTCCCTCCCTGCCGGCCAGGGAGGCTCCTCAGCTGCGTTGCTCGGCTGCCAATAAGGAGTCTGAGACCGACTGGGGGCAGAACTTGCATGCCTTGTGCAGCCAGACCCTCACGCCCAACCAGACAGAGAGCCTGCCGTCTACGCGCTCGCTCTTTTGCTCACCCGTTCGCTGCGCAGCCTCTGGAGCGCAGGGTGGCGAGGCTACTTGGTGCCATTGCACCGCCCTCGTGGCATCCCTTATTTTCAAATCCGAAAGTTGACAGCTATGCCCTTGAGAGTCCCTGCAGGCCACCCTCTCCCCCTCCCCAGCCCCACCCTCTCCACACAGGCCCTGCCCCTCACCGCCCCTGCTTTAACAAAATGGCCGGTGGGATCAGGAATGATGGGAGTTGTAGTCTAATAGCATCTGGAGGGCACCAAGCTTACCTTCCCACCAGCTCTGACAACCAGACCTTGGAAGGCTATGGACTCTCTTTCTTTGGAGGTTTTTAAGCAGAGGTTGGATGGCCATCTGTCAGGGATTCTTTAGCTGTGATTCCTGCATAGCAGAAGGTGGACTAGAAGATCCTTGGAGGTCCCCTTTCAGCTCTACAATTCTAGGAGCTCTTTGTATCCACAGCTTTCAGTGCAATCTACTTAGCACACTGGCCGGTCTAAGTACACCTTCAATCTTCTCTGATACTCCAGACTTTTTGGTTGGTCCTAATAAAGATATCCCCCCACCATGCCACTGACTTTCACTTGATACATTCTCTTCTTAAGTGTCGTAAAAACGATCACATTTCTTCCAGCTTCTATTTAGATTATTTTCCCTGCCTTGCTGTTTATTTCTGCATTTACTTCTGTTTATTATTGTATTTATCAATCTGCCTGCCTGTGATGTTCCTGGTTTTATTCTTGCCGCTTTTATCGCTGTTTTTTTATTATTGAAATCTATTGTTTTCCTCTTGGGTTTGATGGTTTGAATCCCCATTTCTAGCTGCCTCAGAAGCATTTCATTATAATACTTAACACTTAACATTTGGTTAGCACTTTCAAAGCCTTTCACACGCACTGTCTGGTTTTAATCCTGACACTATCCCTGCAAGGTAAATCAGAATCATTACTTGAAGCTGAAAGGCAGGATATAATAAATCTTCTGAATCCATCAACCAGCCATTCAATCAAATGGGCATGTAGATTGCCTTTGTTCTGGAAAATGGATGTCTGGATGGGGAAAGTTTAGCTTTGGTACTCTGTGATCTGGCAACCTCTAGGTCAGAATTCTGCAATGCTTTGCATGGTGGTCTGCCTTGGACTGGGACCAGGCAGTCTGAACATGCCTGCACTATTGCAGATATTAATATTGCACAGTTTGAAGTGACTGGATGCATAACAACTGACTTCAATAGGACAATATACACCCAAAACATCCATACAATGTCCTGCGATGCCCAGCATAGGCTCAGCTCCTTAGAAATAAACAATAATTCCCCCCCAAAAATCCAAACTGTGTCTCTTTCCCCCATTCCAGCCTGCCTTAGCCTGCCTAAGGCTATGCAGCTCAGAGAAAGACTAACAGCTACCACCCTTTCAAGATGGCGGATTTGCAACTCAATACCTTTGTCACCTGATCTAAGGTTATAACACTCACATGTTAGCTAGCAGAAAACAACTAGTTAATCATCAACTCAGCAAGAGCTCAGAATCCACCTAGATAATTACTGTGGAAAACCCTCATTGTTAGCACTACACATTTAGCTAGGGTTGCCATATTTCAAGTGAAAATCCGGCAAGTGAAAATTCGGACACGAAAGTCATTGAGCTTTTTTTTTTTTTAAGCAAAATCTCAACAAAAATATATATGAGCTTTTGAACTATTTTTTATGAACATCAGCAAAATCTATACTACCGGACACTGCTTAACAGGGTTGAATACCAACTCTGTCCAGAAAATTCCAGACATATGGCAACCCTACATTTAGCCATTTTCCATTTTGAACCTTCATTAATATACACACATCTTTCATTTCTGTGTCAATTAAACCAATTATACTTAACACTGCCTGTCATTTTGTTTCTGAGCCCAATTCAAGGTGTGGATTTGACTTACACAACCTTGCATGGCTCAGAAACCCACAGTCTCAAAGATTAGCTTTACCCTACAAATCTTTGGGGGAAGTCCATAGCTGAGTGGCTGAGCCTCTGCTTTGCATGCAGAAAGTTCCAGCTTCAGTTGTCGGCCCTTCCATGTAGGACTTGATGGTCTTACGGCTCTTTTTTGAACCAACTGTAGTGTTTGCATTGCTTTTAAAGGCAGCCCCATGTGTAACACATTGCAGGAGCTCACCAGGACATGGGCTCAATCTGGGAACTTCTGCATGCAAGGCAGATGACCTACTACCACTTTTGCTTCTGTCTTGTCTGGGTTGAGTCTCGGTTGCTTCCCCTCATCCAGTCCATTACAGGCCCTGAATCAGGATGTCCACAGCCTCGCCTGCATCTGATGAAAAAGACAGACTGAGCTGTGTGCCAGCTGCATACTGATAACACCTGTGCAAAGATATTCATAAATGTATCTTCTTCTGCTTGACCAGTTTTTCACAGTTGCAATGACTTTAACCTTAATGATATGTCCTTTTTGGCCTCTGTAAAAGGCACTGCAATCGCAAAAGCAAGCAAGCGGTCAACCCCACCTTATTCTAGCATCATCTAATGGAGAGTGAATTCTATATTATATCAAGCAAGCTATTGTGGGAAGCTATTGGGGCTATGCTTGCACTAGGTGGAGCTCTCTGGCTGCCTTTTTGAACAGCAGCAAAATGGCCATTAAAGAACCAGATGCACCCGACTACTAGATTCAGCCAAAGATAAGTAAAGATAAGTAATGAATACCGAGACTCCAAGTTATTCAATGAAGCATTGAGGGAGAACAGGATCATTCCCATTCACATGCATTCTGATATCAGTGTGCCTGTTGGCCGTGTCTGGACAGCTCAGTTGGTTGGAGCATGGTGCTGATAATGCCATGGTTGCAGGTTTGATCCCCGTATGGGACAGCTGCATATTCCTGCATTGCAGGGGGTTGGACTAGATGATCCTTAGGGTCCCTTCCACCTCTACAATTCTTTGATTCTATGTCCCTAGCTGTATATTCCGTGTTTGTGCAAAAGGGGACCTGCATGTATACAGGGTCTCTGTGTGTAGGCCTCCTCCTTTTGAGTCCTAGATCAGGGTTCCACGTTGCTTGAAAGAACTCTGCGAAGGAACTTAATACCTATGTGGGCAGTAGGCCCCTTTTGCACAGGGTGCAGCCTGGGGACGTGACCAGCTGCTGCAAGCAGTGTGGTGTAGTGGTTAGGTGAGGGGAGAGACTCGACCAGGCAAGGCCTCCTTCTACCTGCCTTGCCCCACCCTCTTGTCTCTGCTTCTCAATTTGTATTGTATTATTTTATGTACTGTGGCTTGCCATTGTTTTATTGATTATAGTTTAGAAATTATTTATTGTAACTGTTGAGTGGATTTCTGTTTAACTTTTATATGTTGTTGTTGTTGTTGTTGTTATTTAAAACCATTCTAATGACTGTTGAATGTTACTTTTTTGATGTAGGTTGCCTATTTTAAAGTTATGTTTTATTATCACATTTTTGTATTGCATTAGATTGTTATAAGATGTACATTTTTTGTTTCTTCAGCTTGTAAACCGCCTTGAGTATTGTAAGATAGAAAGGCAGTATACAAATTAAAAATGATGATGAAGATGATGTTGGACTAAGGCCCGGGAGATGGGGGTTCTAGTGCCCACTTAGCCATGAAGCTCACTTGTGTCACCTTGGGCCACTTGCTGTCTCTCGGCCTAAAATTCCTAACCTGGTTGTTGTGGGATTGAAATGGGGAAGAGAGTATGAAAATGATTTACAGATGGTATTTAACCCCAGTCAAACTAGCCAAAATGTACCATTTGCAGGACAATAAATGTTGGAAATGTAATCAGGTAGAAGGGACGTTTTACCACATGTGGTGGACCTGCCCAAAGATAAAAGCTTTCTGGGAGATGATATACAATGAAATGAAAAAAGTGTTGAAAAACACATTTGTTAAAAAACCAGAAGCTTTTTTACTTGGAATGGCGAATCAGGTGGTCCCCAAAGAAGACCAATTTTTTTTAATGTATGCCACAACAGCAGCAAGAATCTTAATAGCGAAGAACTGGAAAACACAGAACATACCTACAATTGAAGATTGGCAAATGAAAATGATGGACTATATGGAACTTGCCGAAATGACCGGAAGACTCCGAGACCAGAGGGAGGAGACGGTGGAAAAAGACTGGAAAAAATTGAAAGACTATTTTAAAAAAGCATTGTAAGATTTAAAAATCGATATAAAAGTTGGATTACATAAGAGACTGCAGATTAAATAGAGATTACGTTGTATTAAGATAGATGATATAAATTAGGATTGTTGATTAAGGAATTTTTTTTAGTGTGAATTATAAAAGCTATTTAAAGATGATAAGAGATTACTAAGATGTTATAAAATGAAATGCAGCAGGGGGGACGGGGGGAAGTCACCCCAAGATGTAGATGAAATATGGAGGGGAAAATAGGATATGTGTTGTGTATGTTTTTACGATCCAATATTAGACAATATGTTAGTAATGATGATGCTTATTATGCTTGTTAATTGTTGTTTATTTTAAAAACCCAAATAAAATTTTTATATATATAAAAAAAAGAAATGGGGAAGAGAGGGGGAGAGACGTGTAGGCCACCTTGAGCTCCTTTGAAGAACGATGGGGTAGAAATATAATGAAGAATAAGTAAGCAAATCAACATTTGGGGGATGTGTGCCCACTGGGCATCATCTTATTCTTTCCTAAATTGCCACGAAACGTCATCATCACCATCATTCTTGCATTGCAGCGACTTGGACTAGATGACCGAAGGGTATGTTTAGCCCGGAAAAGACTCTCTCAGGAGGCTGTGGAGGTTGGATGGCCATCTGTCAGGGATGATCTTCTCTAGAGGTTCTTGCATAGCATGGGGTGACGCTCAGGATCTCTTCCAACTCCACAATTCTATGATCACTATAATAATTTATGAATCGCTTCCTATGAGGCACCCTGAAGTGACTTACAATGGAATAAAAACATGTGCAGAGCATCTGCATATATCAAAACAGCTAGAACATTTGCTTATATAGAAATAATTACATACGTATAATAACATGATTTAAACTAACAGCACATGTATAGGATCAGCTCAAATCCAATCCAATACCAAGGGGATCTCCACTTAGAAGGCTTGTTGAAAGGGGAATGTCTTTGGCAGGTGCTGAGAGGATAACAGAGAAGGTGCTTGTCTGATATGTAATGGAAAGGGGTAGGGCCTGATTCCAATATTATCATAGAATTGTAGAGTTGGAAGGGAAGAAGAAGAAGAAGAAGTTTGGATTTGATATCCCGCTTTATCACTACTCAAAGGAGTCTCAAAGCGGCTAACATTCTCCTTTCCCTTCCTCCCCCACAACAAACACTCTGTGAGGTGAGTGGGGCTGAGAGACTTCAAAGACGTGTGACTAGCCCAAGGTCACCCAGCAGCTGCATGTGGAGGAGCGGGGAAGCGAACCCGGTTCCCCAGATTACGAGTCTACCACTCTTAACCACTACACTACACTGGCTCTCATCTAGTTCAACCCCCTGCAATGCAGGAGTGAACCTCCTTATAGGATGAGGTTTGCAGGATGCCCTTTCCTGCAGAATGCAGCAATTGGTTGGGTACATAGGTCATGAGCCAATCTTCTAGGTATCCTTCTCCCAACCTGCATAGGGCTTTGTGCATCAGTATCAGCATTTGAACCTAGCCTGGTAGCTAATTCACAGAAGCATTCTCGGAGCATGCATGTAAATGACTCTGAAATCGTGGTTGGCAGGGCAAACAAAACGGCAGATTCCCATGAAAGTACAAAATGATTGATGGGGTGGTGGTGGTGCTACAGTTCTGGCTTCTGAGCATTCCACATTTGCTTCAGATGCCTTCTGTTTTCTCACCATGCATTTAAAAAGCCAATTTCAAATGGCACAGTCTGCCTCTTCTGTTTACCTCCTCATTCTGAGTAATATGCTGATTGGGAAATAAATTAGGCTTCTGGAAAGGTGGGTGCGATAATCTCTAGCAGATGATCATCTGATTAATCCAGTGAACTAGAAATGAAACTGGAGCCAAAGCTGGAAGGCTGCGGTTGCCTCTATTGAAAGCCTTTTGGGTTTATTTTCCCTTGTGACATTCCATGGTATCTGATTAAGTTAGTATGCATTGGAATGTTGCTTAGAATCATAGAATCATAGAGTTGGAAGAGACCACAAGGGCCATCCAGTCCAACCCCCTGCCAAGCAGGAAAACCATCAAAGCATTCTTGACAGATGGCTGTCAAGCCTCTGCTTAAAGACCTCCAAAGAAGGAGACTCCACCACACTCCTTGGCAGCAAATTCCACTGTCGAACAGCTCTTACTGTCAGGAAGTTCTTTCTAATGTTTAGGTGGAATCTTCTTTCTTGTAGTTTGAATCCATTGCTCCGTGTCCGCTTCTCTGGAGCAGCAGAAAACAACCTTTCTCCCTCCTCTATATGACATCCTTTTATATTTGACCATGGCTATCATATCACCCCTTAACCTTCTCTTCTCCAGGCTTAACATACCCAGCTCCCTAAGCCGTTCCTCATAAGGCATCATTTCCAAGCCTTTGACCATTTTGGTTGCCCTTTGCTTGAATCAATTTCTTCTTCTTCTTCTTCTTCTTCTTCTTCTTCTTCTTCTTCTTCTTCTTCTTCTTCTTCTTCTTCTTCATGCCCAATGGATGAAACAACAATAAAAATAAAATATGCCATTGTAAACCTGGTGTGTGAGGCCCCTAGAAATCAGGTTAGGTGAACCCCTAAAAGTGCTGATAAATCTGTTCATTAAATATACTTGCAAGCTCTGGAAACCAGTATTCTATAGTGCCTAGATCAGGCTTTCCCAAACTTGGGTCTCCAGCTGTTTTTGGACTACAGTTCCCACCATCCTTGACTACTGGTCCCGGATGACGGGAGTTGTAGTCCAAAAGCAGCTGGAGACCCAAGTTTGGCAAACCCTGGGCTAGAGTAACCTTTCCCAACATAGCACAAACACATCCAGATGTTTGGGATGACAACCTATCAGCCAGCACAGTTATTTGCATACTAAAAACCCTTTAGCACTGATGAGTCACTGCTTTTGTGCAATTGGCTGAGAGCAGAGTTAAAAGGGTAATTCCATTTGACACTTAGGCTGGGTACACACCAGACCAGGGGTCAGCAAACTTTTTCAGCAGGGGGCCGGTCCACTGTCCCTCAGACCTTGTGGGGGCCCATACTATTTTTTTTTTGAGGAAATGAACAAATTCCTATGCCCCACAAATAACCCAGAGATGCATTTTAAATAAAAGCACACAATCTACTCATGTAAAAACACCAGGCAGGCCCCACAAATAACCCAGAGATGCATTTTAAATAAAAGAACACATTCTACTCATGTAAAAACATGCTGATTCCCGGACCGTCCGCGGGCCAGATTGAGAAGGTGATTGAGAAGGCGATTTGTGGTGGACCTGTCCAAGGATTAAGGCATTCTGGGAAAAGATATATAATGAAATGAAAAAAGTATTGAAAAACACGTTTATTAAAAAACCAGCATGGCATGGTGGTTTCTACATGGCATGGTGAACCAAGAAATTCCTAAGGAAGACCACACCTTTTTCATGTATGCCACAACAGCAGCGAGGATTTTGATTGCAAAATACTGGAAGACACAGGATTTACCAATGATAGAAGAATGGCAGATGAAAATAATGGACTATATGGAACTCACCAAACTGACAGGAAAACTCCGCGACCAGAGGGAGGAGACGGTGGAAAAAGATTGGAAGAAATTTAAAGTATATTTAAAGAACTATTGTAAGATTGAAAGTTACCGGTAGGGAAAAGCTGGAAGAAATGTTAGTCTACAGAGTAGAATTAGGATTAAGTAATAATAAGGTATGATATATGATTAAGATAGCTATAAGATAAGAACATAAGTAAGATAAGAAAGAATAGTGAAAGATGAGAGGGAATTACTAAAGATGATTGACAATGAAACGTAGCAGGGGAGACTGGAGGAAGTCACCCTAAATATGATTAGAAAGCGGAAAGGGAAAATACGATGTTTGTTTGATTGTATTTTGTATTTTATATTTTGTAATGCAATGTATGTTTTGTTATGTTTTTGTTATTGTGTGTGTTGAAAAACCTAATAAAAATCATTAAAAAAAAAAAAAAGAGAAGGCGATTGGGCCGGATCCGGTCCCCAGGCCTTAGTTTGCCCACCCATGCACCAGACCTTTAAGGCACCACCTCCTTCTCCCAAAGAATCCTGGGAACTGTAGTTTTGTTAAGGATGCTGGGAATGGTAGGTCTGTGATAGGTAAACTACAGCTCCCAGAATTCTTGGCGTTGGTATGTGCTTTGAATGTGTTTTAAAGGTCAGAGGTTGAGGCAGCCTAAATGTGGTGCAACTTTCCCCATCCAAAGGTAGGAACATTCACTCAGAAGGAAGCCTCATTTAGCTTTTGCTTCTTCCTGCAAAATATCCCTTTAATTGGTATAATCATCCTTGCCCCTTTCTTTTTAAAACAGCTAATTAGTTTCTGTTCATAGCCCTGGCCGCGGCATTCTTGAATTGCCCCTAATTAGTCAGTTTCTGTTCTCCTATTTTATTTATTAAGATTGCAATTGCAAACGGAGACTGCCCCCTCCCCCAGGACAAGAACTGACTAATTAAAGGCAATTTAGGATTGCTGAAGGCAGGGTGATTGAACAGGAAGCAACTCATTAGGCTGTGTCTGTACTGAATGTGAATTTGTCTTTTACATATGACGCTGTTACTGTTTTGGTTACGAAATTGTTTTTAAAACAATATATGAAATCATTTTGTATATGTTTTCATTGTTGATGTTTTCTTGTTGTTAAATCACTCAGAGATGTTTTGTAGGAAGCAATAAGCAAGCAAAATACAATTAACCTGTTGAAAACGAAGGAGCAAGCAGAAGGCTATTAATCAGAGTGGGTGTGGCTGAACTTTTTTGACCCCACCCCAGGGGTGTCAGGCCACGGGTGGGTGTGGCTACAAGTGGGCATGGGCACCTTGGGCACCCTCATCATGAACATGCAGGCACAAAGTACCCACCCCCTCGACTCATCAAGTGGTTGATCTAATGATCAGGAGGAGGCTATTTGCATTCCTATCAGGGTGTTGGAATCTGCCAACCCTGCATCTACTTTAAAAAAATTTGCTTTCCCTGCCACTGCTAATATTGTGGGTTTTTGGAGGGCCAAGGAAAATTGAGGAGTTGGATCAGGACCCTGAACTGGCAGCTAGTCATTCATGAATTCAGATGGCTCTTTTGGAATTCTTTTTCTTTTAAAAAAGATACTTTGACATTATGATTGGAGTTGGAATTGAGGATTTTGATATGTTTCAATACTGTCATGACATTATGACTTGTTAACCACACTGAGGTGACTTCCAGATGATGACCAGTGTCGAAGCAATGATTCTTCAACATCAACTTCCTTGGACTGGTCATGTTGTGCGGATGCCTGATGATCATCTTCCAAAGCAACTACTCTAATCCAAACTTAAAAATGGAAAGCGTAATGCTGGTGGTCAACAAAAGAGGTTTAAAGACTCTCTCAAGGCAAATCTTAAAAAATGTAGTATAAATACTAACAATTGGGAAACAGGTGTCATGGGCTTTGAAGACAAACTCAGGGCGCAAGGGAGAAATGTGCTAAGAGGAAGGCATGCTTGTCAAATCCACACCGTGATCAACTCCCACCCAGAAACCAATGTCCCCACTGTGGAAGGACATGTGGATCCACAGTCACTTATGGACTCATTGTTAAAACTGTAACAAAATAAAAAATAAAAAATTCCTTCCAGTAGTACCTTAGGTAAAGGTGATGGGGACCCCTGACCATTAGGTCCAGTAGCGGACGACTCTGGGGTTGCGGCTCTCATCTCACTTTATTGGCCGAGGGAGCCAGCGTACAGCTTCTGGGTCATGTGGCCAGCATGACTAAGCCGCTTCTGGCAAACCAGAGCAGCGCACGGAAACGCCGTTTACCTTCCCGCCGGAGCGGTACCTATTGATCTACTTGCACTTTGATGTGCTTTTGAACTGTTAGGTTGGCAGGAGCTGGGACCGAGCAATGGGAGCTCACCCCGTCACAGGGATTCGAACCGCCGACCTTCTGATCGGCAAGCCCTAGGCTCTGTGGTTTAACCCACAGCGCCACCTGGGTCCCTCTATCCCCTTTACCTTTAAGTTTTAAAAATAAATGTGCCAACTCCCTGGAAAAAGCTCTGTGCTATGTGTTTTTGGACTGAGAGGTGGAAGAATAAGCAGGGTTGGTTGTCCTGTTGTCTTTTGACATTAGATGAGCTTTCCCCACACATCTTCCCTGAAGCACCTGTTAGAGGGTGCTTTGTGTATGTGTAGAAAATATTCTCCACAACTCTTAGATAGCTGTGAATTTCCAGTCTTCTGGGGAAAGGGCCGGCCTCTCTGAATTAAAAAATAAATTGCTTTAGCTTTTCTGACCAACAGGTGAATAATTATTTCCCGTGTAGGTCAGGCTGGCATGGTTCACAATGTTACGATACCCTGCTCTGGGAAATAAAGGGTTGCGTAGTCACTGCTAAACTGTCCGTGGTGACTGTTGAAGGAACCAGCTGTGCTTAAATATACTCCTGGAAGAAAAGAATGCATCAGTTACCCACTGGCCTATAGACTTAAGGAGCGATTGCAAAAGGCAGAAATGCCGGTTAAATTCATCCACCTGGTGCTGGCTTGCAGTGGCATGTGGTGAATTTTTCTGTAGAGGAACAGTTAGGGCCAGAGGCACCAGCTTGAGAGGGCGATGGGGGCAATGTTGCCGCGCCTATGACGTCTTGATGTCCTGATGTTGTGCGCATGAGCATCTTGCCTCCCTAAGCTGGGCAGAAACTCTCTGGATTTTGTGAAGGAGGCACCAGGGGAACATTTAGAGGACTAGCCTAGTCCCCCATGTCCACTGACCACACGCCCCTGCTGGCTTGCTGGCTTGCAGTCTTCGCATCTGGAAAAGCTGGTTCTGCAGTTCTGTCTCTTTGTCACACTCTAATGCAGCCTACATCTATATTGGTATTAGATTTGAAAGTGTGTGTGTGTGTGTGTGTGTGTGTGATACCTCCCCACCTTCCTCCCAGTTTGCATACTGTTTCAGAAAGGGTGACTTAGGTATATGTTCAGACTTTAGTGAGAATCAAGCCAAATTCCTCTTCCGTGCTTATACAATCTGGTCCAATCCAACTACCATTCGCATCAGCAAGTGCAACTAACCATCAGGTATGTTTGGAATCGTATCCTTAGCATCTGGACGATACACACAGGAAAAAACCCACACACTATAAATAAGTCAGGGGAAAAAAAACGCTATGCAAAATCGCAAAGAAAAGTTTTCTGCTCTACAGCACCATCTGGTGTTGCATGTTTATAATGCATTCAAAATGTGTGTGTGTGAAAACCCGGACATATGGCAGCCCTGCAAAAGGGCTCTCTAATACAGAGCCCAGAGAAGTCTCTTCCACTCCAGCCCTTTCAGCTGAGAATTATTGGATGTAACTGGAACCTGAGACACTTTGCAGGAGAAGCACATAGCCTTGTATACAGCAGAGGCCCCGCCTCTATAGTGGATCCTTCGTTCACCAGGATGCCCATACCCTCCAACTTTCCAAATCGGGACACTCGTTCATTTGGTCAGCTACTCTGGTGTGAGTCAGCTGACTCTCACTAGAGCATTGGACTGAAAGGTGGGACATAATGGGATCCAATCAGAAGCTGGGATGGCTTCTGTAATTCCAGAATGTCCTGCTTGAATAGGGTCGGTATGCATGCCTTACTAGGCGTTGCTGGGGTCCTCTAGGTGTGTGTTGCTAAACTGGACCTGAGTGCAACAGTGCTCTCTCCATCGGCACTTCCTAGCAACTGGTACCCAGAGGCATGCTGCCTCTGACAGTGGAGGCAGAAGAAAAAGCTGCTCTTGATGCCTCCCTAGGTTTCAGGAACTGATCTACAGAGAGAGAGAGAGAGCAAACATTCATGCCCGTGTCCCTGAAACAATGGCACCAACTATCATGCCCCTGACAGCTCTCTTCGTCTCGAGAAAACAAAAGCAGTTGCTTAGGCATGTAGCTGTCAAGCACTGCACTAAAATAACGAAAATAATTCTGTAATATTCTGCACCTCAACGGAGTGGGGTGACATGTCATGGCAGATTGCAGAAGCAATTAGGAAACACTGAACCATGAAGGGGTGGACGGCGTCTTCCCCGTCTCCCTTTTCTTTAATCTGTTCTGCCATCCAGGCAAGTCAGAGATGAAGCAAATGGCGAAGGTGTAGCTATTAATGGATATGTTCCCTGCATTGTTTGCCAGACGTGGTGTGTTTATTTTGCTCCAGGTGCGCTTGCAGCGCACTGGTGTTCTCAGCAAGAGGGGACATTGGTGTGAAAATTAAGTGTGAAAGACAGGTAGCTCGGGGAGAATGTCATGGCTCCTTTGCAGATGGGGTTGTTGTCGAGGCCTGTGTGGCCTACAAATAATTAGGTGTACGAAGGTGTGTGTGTGTGCGCCAGACAGAAAGGAAGAATACCTCTCCACAGGTTTCAAACTGAACTGGAACAAAATAGCCATGAAATCTAGGACAATAACAATAATAAAAATAATTTACCACTCTGGGCAGCTCCCAGCAGAATATTAAAAACACGATAAAACATCAAACATTAAAAACGTCCCTGAACTTTAGATGTCTTCTAAAAGTCAGAAAGTTGCTTATTTCCTTGACATCTGATGGGAGGGCATTCCTCAGGGCTGGCACCACTACTGAGAAGGCCCTCTGCCTGGTACCCTGTAACCTCACTTCTCGCAGGGAGGGAACCGCCAGAAGGCCCTCGAGTCCAAGTTATCTCCCGCTTGGACTACTGCAATGCGCTCTACGTGGGGCTACCTTTGAAGGTGACCCGGAAACTGCAATTAATCCAGAATGTGGCAGCTAGACTGGTGACTGGGAGTGGCCGCCGGGACCACATAACACCGGTCCTGAGAGATCTACACTGGCTCCCAGTACGTTTCCGAGCACAATTCAAAGTGTTGGTGCTGACCTTTAAAGCCCTAAATGGCTTCGGTCCAGTATACCTGAAGGAGCGTCTCCACCCCCATCGTTCAGCCCGGACACTGAGGTCCAGTGCCGAGGGCCTTCTGGCGGTTCCCTCACTATGAGAAGCCAAGTTACAGGGAACCAGGCAGAGGGCCTTCTCAGTAGTGGCACCCGCCCTGTGGAACGCCCTTCCTTCAGATGTCAAAGAGAACAACAACTACCAGACCTTTAGAAGACATCTGAAGGCAGCCCTGTTTAGGGAGGCTTTTAATGTTTAATAGATTATTGTATTTTAATGTTCTGTTGAAAGCCGCCCAGAGTGGCTGGGGAAACCCAGCCAGATGGGCAGGGTATAAATAATAAATTATTATTATTATTATTATTATTATTATTATTATTATTATTATTATTCTGGCACCTTTCTTTCTTTTTTAAAAAAAGCACTGGGTGTATGCCGATCTAGGGGAGAGGTGAGCAGAGGGGGTTGCACCCATGTCATTTGCTTCAAAATTGAAATGTGCAGAGCTTGGCAGCCCTTGCTTTAGTTTGGAATCTACTTTATATTTGGAAAGCTTGCTCACCAGCAGATGCCGCCTAGGAAATTTGACATTCATCACCATCATTCCCTGATTGTCAACTGTCAAGACTTTTGGAACTGGGCCCTGTTCTAATCCAGGGAAGACATAAACCACTCTGATGTTCTGAAGAGGGACTGCAGACACGCTTCAAGCCTGACCCATGTGGAACCTCCAGGAAGGCAAACAACCTTAGTCCTGAACTAACCAAAGCCGCCTTGCCCCAGACGGTGAGGCACACCATTACTCATGGCCAGGGCTGTCTTCAGTGCCTGCAAAACATCAGAGGCAGGGAAGAGTTTAGTGAATGTTTTATTGCCCGAGACGCTGAAAATTGAGACTATAAGTTATCCACTTTGACCAAGGCAGTGAAAAGCACAAAGCTGGTGCATTGTGTCTATAAGACAGTGCAGCCATTTATCATGGTTGGTGATGGGTCAGCCTGGAAAGGTCGGGGGGATTCTGTTCTGTTTGGATAAGTGCCTGAAATTGTAGCTGCTTCTCTGGGTGACTAGCATGAACTTCTTTTCTGGATGTGTTGGCGTGAATAAGGTCTCCGGATTTGTACAATTTGTCTGTGATGTCAATGCATTCTGGAACACTGTTGTAATGTGCTCCCAGCAATCCAACCACATCCAGCTTCCGCCTCATTTGGCTTATCTCCAGCAGAGGCTGGTCCATCAGGATGAATGGGGCACTGCCCCACCAAGCTCAGCCTACCTTCAACCAGCCCCACACCTGCCTGCCTTCTTTCATACACCCAATCCCAGGGGGTTGCATTGCTACACATTAGTGGGCACATGTGATTCAGTTGTGGGGAAGGGCCATAGTTCAGTGGGAGAGGATCTCTTTTGCATGCAGAATGTCCCAGGTTCAAGCTCTGACATCTCTAGGTAGGGCTGGAAATGTTCTCCACCTGAATCCCTGGAGACCAGCTGCTAGTCAATGTAGATGCTCCTGAGCCAGGTGGACCAAGGGGATTGACGCAACATAAGACAGATTTCTGTATTCCTAGAGGAGCTTTTGAGGAACCATCTTGCCCTGAGGCTGAGGGCCACTCTGTCCGGCCCTCTGGGACTCTCCCCAAACTAAGCCCCTCACCAGCTGTGCTGTTCCCTCTCTGTCAGGGACTGGCCCGAGCCAGGAGGGGTGGCGGAGGGGCCAGTGGGACCAATGGGGCACCCATGCACGGCGGAGGAGGTATTGCGGGCATGGGAAGAGGAGGAGAGAGCGCCGAGGTTGTCGCCAGAAACAGGGAAGGAGGTTTGGAGAAGTGGCAGTGAAAGGGGGTCGCCGCCTGTGCTGACGGCGGAGAAGCAGGGGGCGAAGGAACCAATAGGAGGGGAGGAGAGGATGGAGTCAGAGGTGGAACAAGGGGTTGAGGAGCTGGCGAGAGCCTCGACGGCAACCTCTAGGGAAGATGAAAGTGAAAGGGAAGGGGCCAGCGCTGGGACCAGTAGGGTCAAGAAGCGGAAGAGGAGGAGTGAGAGGAGGCGCTGGAATTTCGCTAAGCTTTTATGCTGGGGGGAAAAACGGAAGCCCTTACTCGAAGGATCTGATTCATCCGAGGAGGATGAGGAACTGTAAAGCTTGTCAGTGAAATAAACTCTTAGTTTAGTCAAACGGACTGTGGAGTGGTTTACTCTTGAGGAGGACACACCATCATCCCCACAGCATCCTTCGAGTCTTCGCAACCTCCTCAAAGAGTGAGAGGCTGCCGAGATGACTGCCCCCAAAGAAGACGGAGCCGGAGCAGCGCAGTACGTCGACTGGGAAGAGCGAGCTAGGGACCTGGCACAGAGGTACGAAGTGGCTCAAGCCCGGCTCGAGGAGGCGAGACTGCATGCTGGTGCAGGGAGAGGGGCAATGGGAGGACGAAGAATGCCTTCCCACGGCAGCAGGTTTTATGGCAGACCAGAGGAATATTTGGGGTTTAAAACGGACATGATGTACACCCTGGAATTACACAAAGAAGAATTCAGAAATGACGCTGAGCGGGTGGGGTTCGTGATTGCGCATTTTGAGGGGCCCGCTAGAGATTGGATTCGCCCCTTGATTTTGGCCAAGAATCCCGCCTTGCAGGACTTAAAGGCATTTTTTGAAGGCATGGACATTGTTTACACTTCGAGAAGCGCTCTGGACCTTGAGGCAAGAGAGCTTTTGTCGCTGAGGCAAGGGAACATGTCCGTGAGAGAGTATCAAGCTAGGTTCTCGCTTCTTGCCCATCGTTTAAATTGGGATCTGAATTCGCCGCTGCTGCTAGCGATGTTCAAAGTGGGACTGTCGGATGAAGTCCAGGATGCGCTCGCAAAAGCAGGGCCCCTGGAGGACTTAGATAGTCTAACGCAAGCAGCTTTGGCAATTGGGGTGCGTTTGGAGTGCAGAGACAAGGCGAAGCGGGAAGGAAAGCAGGGGAGGTGGTTCAGTCTTCGGTCCCCTCCCCCGGCAGAAAGGCCGGTGAACGCTCAGCCACAAGCCCAACAGGAAACGCCCATGGAGTTGGGGGGAGCCCGCGCGCGCCCTTTTTCAAGTCCAACGGTTGGGAAGGGGAGTGACACAAAGGGCGGGAGAGTCGTAAAGAAGTGTTACGTATGTGGGAGGAGCGATCACCTGGCCAAGCAGTGTGAACAAAGGAAAATCTGGCAGGGAATGGCAGGGGCGCTCCAGAGAGAAGGGGGGGAAGAAGCTGCGGTGGTGGGAAACGAAAGTGCCTGGCGGCAGGGCAAGGGGACGTGCAGCCAGGCGCAATCACAGTAAACCGTCCTCAGAGCAGCGAATCCCCAAAGGTCTCGCCCCCCCCCAACCCTCACCCCCCCCCAACACACCGAAGCCAGGAATAGTGCTGGAGATCGCTCTGGAGCTGCCCAATGGCTGCGCTTTGCAAATCCCGGCTTTAATTGACAGCGGGGCCAGCACGGATTTTTTTGATAAGGACTTTGCTCTGCAGCACCAAATCCATCTTCTGGAGGTGGATTTCCCTCTCCAAGTCACCACAATAGATGGCAGAGAGCTGAAGGGAGGGGCCGTCACGCACAGCACACCTCCCATGAGAATGCAAATTGGGAGACACTCTGAAGTAGTCGCCTTCCACGTCACTACTTTGGCAGGTCCGCCCATCATTCTAGGCATGGGATGGCTCACTCAGCACGATCCTGTCATAAGCTGGAGCCAGAGATCTGTAACGTTTGGATCAGCATATTGTATGGAAAAATGTTTGCAGCAAATGCACCCCCACAGCCCAGCGGCAGCAGCGGTACTGCAAGCAGGGGGGGTGTCACTTCCTGAGGAGTATGCAGACTTCCAACAGGTGTTCAGCAAAAGAGAGGCTGACAAACTGCCCCCCCACCGCCCCTATGACTGCCAAATTGACCTGCTGCCAGGAGCGCAGTTGCCACCAGGTAAGCTCTACACTATGTCTGAGCAGGAGGTGGCAAATTTGAAGGACTTCATTGATAAGAACCTGGCCAGAGGTTTCATTCGGGAAAGCAAGGCAGTAGGGGGCAGTCCCGTGTTCTGGGTGGACAAGAAGAACACGCAAGAGAAACGCTTAATTTGTGATTTCAGAATCCTAAATTCCCTCACGGTACCAATTTCTTACCCCATGCCCAGGATTGATGACCTGCTGGCAGCGGTACGCAAGGGTAAGATTTTTACCAAGTTGGACCTAAGGGGGGCATACAATCTCATCAGGATCAGGGAGGGTGATGAGTGGAAAACAACCATGTATACACCCCTCGGAGCTTATGAGTATTTAGTCATGCCTTTCGGTTTACAGGCAGGCAGCCAATGCTTTCAGGCATTCATGCATCACGTGTTGGGGCCTCTGTTGTTCAAACACGCAGTTGTGTATCTTGATGGCATCTTGGTATACTCTCAAAACCCGGAAGAACACGTGCAACACGTCAAGCAAGTCCTGCAAAGGCTACAGGAGAACCAGTTATGTGTCAAGCTGGAGAAATGCCAGTTTCATGCCACGGAGGTGGACTTTTTGGGCTACCGTCTTTCGGACAAGGGCATTGCCATGGACACCGACAAAGTGGAGGCAATCCTGCAATGGAAAAGCCCCCAAACCAAGAAGGACGTCCAACGTTTCGTCGGTTTCGCAAATTTCTATAGAAAGTTCCTACCGGCATTCGCCGACATGACAGCCCCAATCATGGACTGCTTGAAAGGCAAGAAGAAATTCCGGTGGACAGAGGAGGCTCAGCGCGCCTTCGAAACTCTCAAAGAGGCTTTTGCCTCAGAGGGGCAGTTGCTACATGTGAATTCTGCCAAGCCCATCAGGATAGAGACAGATGCCTCGGATCGGGCCATCGCAGCGGTTCTGCTCCAGCAAGATCCTGCGCAGGAATGGAGGCCGTGTGCGTTCTACTCCAGGAAACTCAGCAAGTCGGAGGCTAACTACGCTGTTTGGGACAAGGAGCTGTTAGCAGTGGTAGCGGCGTTCAAGCACTGGCGTCACTTCTTAGTGGGCGCACAGCACCAGATCCAGGTTTACACGGACCATAAGAACCTGGAATACTGGCGAACGGCCAGAATCCTCAACCAGAGACAAATGCGATGGGCGGAGTTCTTTGCGAACTTCAACTTTCACATCCAGTATGTTCCAGGTGACCAGAACGTCAGAGCAGACGCCCTATCCAGGAAGCCCGAATACCTGGAGGAACAGGGGCCTCCGGTGGCAAGAGCGATCTTCAAACCTGAACAATGGAGGTGTGGGGCGACTTTAGGGGGTCGGGAAGAGCTTGTGCGCCTCACGCAAGCCGATGACTTTGCACTGCGCAAACTGAGGGAACTCAGAGAAGGGGATCCCAAGGCAAAAGGGTTTGAAGAAAAGGAGGGGTTGTTGTTGTTCAAAGGGGCACTGTATGTTCCAGGGGAGGAGATGCGGGCAAGAGTTCTCAGGCAGCTCCATGACAACCCCACGGCGGGGCACTTTGGGCAGTTCAAGACCATGGTGTTGGTCACAAGGGAGTTCTGGTGGCCCAGAGTCAGGCAGGAGGTCAAGGAATACGTCAGGGGGTGTGAGGTGTGCCAAAGAGCCAAAGGGGAGAGAGAAAAGCCTGCTGGGCTGCTGGAACCTCTTCCCACTCCCAGTAAACCGTGGGAAGCGGTCTCCCTAGACTTTGTCACAGATCTACCCCCATCCAAAGGAAAAACTGCCGTGCTGATAGTAGTTGACCTTTTGACCAAAATGGCCCATTTCATTGCCTGCCCTAAGGTAGTGTCAGCTGAGGAAACAGCCAAGCTGTTTGTACAGCATGTTTTTAAGCACCATGGCTTGCCAGAAAGGCTAATTTCGGATCGTGGAGTTCAATTTACCTCACGCTTCTGGCGTAAGCTCATGCAAATCTTGCAGGTACAGGTCAACTTGTCTTCTGCTAGACATCCCCAATCTAACGGGCAGTCAGAACGTGTGAATTCGATTCTGCAACAGTACTTGCGGTGTTATGCCTCTCAGCAACACAGCGATTGGAGCGATAGGCTGGCTCTTGCCGAGTTTGCGTACAATAACGCTCTACAGGTATCTGCAGGTATGTCTCCTTTTCAGGCAATCTACGGCAATCATCCAAGAGCCTTTCCAGCGGGGGAGGGCGAGCGGAATGAGGGGGACGTGCCAGCTGCGGAACAATTTGCGGAGGAGTTGCTCGCACTGCACCAATTGCTCACAGACAATCTAGAAAGGGCAAAGAGTGCTTACAAGAGGGCAGCTGACCAACACCGCAGGGAGGGGGAATGTATCCAAGTGGGAGACAGAGTGTGGTTGTCCACGGAGGGGTTGCCCATGCAAGGAAGGTGCAAGAAGCTGCGGCAACGCAGAATTGGGCCCTTTGAAGTAGTGGAGCAGATTAACCCCGTGGCGTTTCGGCTGCAACTGCCGGATTCCATGAGAATTCATCCTGTGTTTCACAGGTCGCTCCTTTCCAAGTTCAGAGAACCACACAGGTATCAACAGGGGCACCAGCAGGGGTCACAGGAAGTACAGCTGGTAGACATGGAGCTATTCAATGAGGCTACGGCTATCTTGGACTCCAGGTGGAGAGGGGAAGAGTTGCAGTATTTAGTAGCATGGGAGGGGGAGCCAGCGTCGGAGAACGCTTGGATTCCGGCGGAGAGTGTCACCAAAGAGTACTTAGTGTGGGAATTCCACGAGCTGTACCCCGACAAACCGAAGCCGTACAGATGGCAACTGAGAGAGGTCTTTCAACCCACAGATTCAGAAGGAGGGGACTTTTGGGGTTTTCCTCCCTCGAGTGCAGGGCACAGTGGGGTTGAAAGCGATTGGCAGGAAAGCCTGCATCCACCAAGGGGAATGAGGGAGGAGGAAGGGGACGTCGAAGCAGCAACAGATGAATTGTGGTCGGGTTATCCCTCTCCTCCCTGGTGCAGAAAGGATTGGGAGGAGGTGTTTCAATCCTCATCGTCGTCATCCAGCGCAGACACCACGGTTTTTCTGGGATTCCAGTCCTCACCTGGAACGGCAGGAGAGAGCGAAGTAGGGGAATGGGACCCCGCAGGGGATCTGGGTTATTCTTGGGAGACACCCACCGAGCCGCCTCAGGAGGGGAAGGGGGGCTTGGGAGGGGGGATGGATGTCAGGGACTGGCCCGAGCCAGGAGGGGTGGCGGAGGGGCCAGTGGGACCAATGGGGCACCCATGCACGGCGGAGGAGGTATTGCGGGCATGGGAAGAGGAGGAGAGAGCGCCGAGGTTGTCGCCAGAAACAGGGAAGGAGGTTTGGAGAAGTGGCAGTGAAAGGGGGTCGCCGCCTGTGCTGACGGCGGAGAAGCAGGGGGCGAAGGAACCAATAGGAGGGGAGGAGAGTATGGAGTCAGAGGTGGAACAAGGGGTTGAGGAGCTGGCGAGAGCCTCGACGGCAACCTCTAGGGAAGATGAAAGTGAAAGGGAAGGGGCCAGCGCTGGGACCAGTAGGGTCAAGAAGCGGAAGAGGAGGAGTGAGAGGAGGCGCTGGAATTTCGCTAAGCTTTTATGCTGGGGGGAAAAACGGAAGCCCTTACTCGAAGGATCTGATTCATCCGAGGAGGATGAGGAACTGTAAAGCTTGTCAGTGAAATAAACTCTTAGTTTAGTCAAACGGACTGTGGAGTGGTTTACTCTTGAGGAGGACACACCATCATCCTCACACTCTCCTTGAGTGGTTTTGCCTGATCTGTGATAATGTTCCTTCCTTAAATGGATGGAGAGATGGTGGGTGTAGATATTGCAGATATTAATATTGCACAGCATGAAGCGACTGGAGGCATAAAAACTGGCTCCTTTTGCAATGAAACATTGTCCACACCCATTAGCTATTATTCAAAACTTTACTTGAAGAGCTTACTCCAAAACAGAACCAAAACGTCAAAGATACATCCAGATAATTCCCCAAAACACATGCTTAGCCAAGCATAGGCTCGGCATCTTTTTAGAAATAACTTTAAACAGGATTGAGATCAAAACTCTGTCTATCCCATATTCCAGCCCCCATTACAACCTGAGGCTGGGTGCTGCTGAAGAGCTTAATTACATCCTTAATCCCACAGAGTCCGGGGGGGGGGGAAGACTCCAGCTACCACCCTTCCAAGATGGCAGGTTTGCAATTCAGTAGCCTCCCATGTGATCTAAAGTTAAACACCTTGTCAGAGCTACCAGAGAACAACAACAGTTAATCATCAACCCACGAAGAAGCTCAGAGATTTCTTTTTGCTTTTCTTTAGCTTCAGTGAAAAATGTCCCCGTCCCCGGGTTCACGGTGTGCCCTTCCCTGGTTGTCAGTACAGGGAAGAGGTGGGCTGCAGACAGGCAAATGACCAAAGCCCTGCTGAGCTGCGCCCACCATTGTGAGGTCTGGGGAGGTTTTTAATGATGCCTCCCCAGCTGTTGCCATTGGCTGTGAACACTTGTGATGTCACAAAAGCACATGGCAGCTGAGTGGGTATGCAGGAGGAAAACCAAGGGCAAAGCATTTTCCTTCCCTATCAGGGACAGTCAGCGCTGGGTGTTCTCCTGCCACAGGTAGGTGGACTGGCAGATGGAAGGAGGTGATCATTCAGTAGCAGGGTGCTGTGGAGAGATGAGAAGGCAAGTTCTCTAGTTGAGTGGGGTTGCAGCTTGAAGGCAACCAATAGCTGGTGGGTGAAAGTCGATGGAGTTAGCATTTGGAAGCTGGTGGGTGCTGCAAGGCTGAAACAGGCTGATGTTTGTGAAGGTAAGCTGGTTGAACTTCACCTTTGGAAGCTGGTTGACAGAAGCTGTGTGGATATTTGCGGATTGAAGCTGGGGTATGTATGCTTAAAGGAGAGGGCTGAGGACCAAGTTTACGTGATCTGGTAGACTAACTGATTGAAATGGAGGGACTATGTTGTTGTTCAGTCGTTCAGTCGTGTCTGACTCTTCGTGACCCCATGGACCAGAGCACGCCAGGCACGCCTATCCTTCACTGCCTCTCGCAGTTTGGCCAAACTCATGTTAGTAGCTTCGAGAACACTGTCCAACCATCTCATCCTCTGTCGTCCCCTTCTCCTTGTGCTCCTTGTGATCTTTCCCAACATCAGGGTCTTTTCTAGGGAGTCTTCTCTTCTCATGAGGTGGCCAAAGTACTGGAGCCTCAACTTCAGGATCTGTCCTTCTAGTGAGCACGCAGGGCTGATTTCTTTAAGAATGGATAGGTTTGATCTTCTTGCAGTCCATGGGACTCTCAAGAGTCTCCTCCAGCACCATAATTCAAAGGGACTATATCCATGCCTTTATAGGGCTTTGTATGTGACCCATAACTTCCTCGGCCAGAAACTCTACTTTGCTCAGAGCTCCAGATCTCAGGACAGTCTGTAAACTTTGTGAAAGAACTTAGAACCACTGATGTTTTCTCAAAACGCTCTCTTTTGCTAAAGCATTCCACCCCCTCATAAAAGCCCTCCATATATATTACAAACATTTCTGCCTCTCCAATCAGCTAGTTATTCAGAGGTTCCTCATTTCGCTCCTTGAAACAGATTGTTCCTCTCTGAAGATTGCTGAAAAATGGCGGGTGATTATGAGCGGCTGGCTTGAATGAAAACACATTCTCGTTTCAGTAATATGATAGCAAGTGAAAGTCAGCTGGATATAAAAATATATGTTTCTACTTAAGGGTGAGTGGTTCTCGGCACCATTGATCATTTTGTACTCTTGCGAACTTTCATCCAGAGTCCCTCAGATTTACATTTTCTCTTAGGCATCAGTGAGTTTGATTTTTTTTAAAAAAGTTACCAGTGCTGTTATTGGTCAGGAAGAGATTGATGTTTGTGGGCATGGAAACGAGAAGGAAATCTCTTGTCATTGCTGGCTCTCATCAGGAACTCATTCGTTGGTCAAGGAATGCTTGAAAATATACAGCCTGGGACTTAAAGCAGCCGTAATTAGCATTCACCAGGTTACCAGGTTATTTATTACATTTTTTTCTAAGAAGCTCAGGGCTATATATCCAAGTATAGCCTCACAACAACCCAAGGCTGAGGAGTGATTGGTCTAAGATTATCTAGTGAGCTTCAGGCTGAGTGGGGACCTGAGCCTTTGATTCCCTGGTCTTAGCCCAAAGCTCTAGCCATGACATCACAATAGCTCCATAGTAACCGCAGCTAACCTGATGCCTGCTGTCAACAAGGGCAAAACTGCACGCACAGCCTCCATGCCATTAATATAAAAGGACTATTGCTGAATCAAACCAAGGACCATCTCTTCCAGCATTGCCTTTGTATGAGCTGCCAGCCAGATGCCTCCAGGTGTTTAGAAGCAGGACCTGAAGGTGATATCTTTGTTAAATTCAGGAACAGCACGTTATCCGTACACTGTCCTTTTAAGTATAGCTCAGCATCCATCCCACACAAACTGCCCCCATTTCTTTGTGAATATTAGTCTGGATTTCATCTATGTGGATTGCTATTTGCAGTGCTTTTTTTCTATGGGGACGCAGAGGTACGCATACTCCTAAACATTTTGTGAATCTAACGGGAGAAGAAACTAAATTTTTTTTAAAAAATTAGTTTCTTCTCTAGCACGGTGAACCGTCAGTTCCGTTGCTACCCCTGATGGCAGCCTCCTTTTCTGTCATGGTGTTTCCTGAGTCTCAGACAGAAGCTAGCATTTAATGTGTGAAGTAGGAGTTGGAAGTAGGAGGGAAGATATTAATGCACACAACCTCGAGAGCCAGTGTGGTGTAGTGTTTAAGAGCGGTGGACTTGTAATCTGGTGAACCGGGTTCGATTCCCCGCTCCTCCAGATGCAGCTGGTGGGTGACCTTGGGCTAGTCACACTTCTCTGAAGTCTCTCAGCCTCACTCACTTCACAGAGTGTTTGCTGTGGGGGAGGAAGGGAAAGGAGATTGTTAGCCACTTTGAGACTCCTTAAGGCGGGGTATCAAGTCCAAACTCCTCCTCCTCCTCCTCCTCTTCCCAATATGGAAGTTACAGTGAGCTGTCGGCTGTGCAATATGAGGCAATGCATGTTCTTTGTACTTTTGCCCATTTACTATATTTATTTTTCCTGATTTGAACTATAAAATGGTGATTTTCTTGAGTCAAAATGAGAGTACCCCTAAACATTTTTTTTTTAAATAGAAAAACAGCACTGGCCATTTGCTCTGATTCAGTAGCAAAATGTGGGTATTCCTGGGGGAAACGCCAGGACAAAACAACAACAAAAACTGCTTGGATGCAGAGCTTGAAAGCATGGAAAAGGAAGTCTGGATGAGCCCTAGGATACCTAAGCACAGTCTGCTGGGTCCAGCACCCTCTTTTCTCAGGGTCCACCTAGATGCCTGTGGGAAGTCTGCAAGTAGGACCCAAAGCACAAGAGCCCCCTCTCCTCTGGCGGTTTCCACAACTGGTATTCAGAAGCGCTCCTGCCTCCGGCCATGGAGACAGAGCACAGCCATCGTGACTACCGGTAGGAGCCATTGAGATCTTCCATGGATTTGTCCAACCCTCTTTTAAAGCCATCTAGCAGACCACCTCCCCTGATAACAGGACTGACCTACTGGGAGCCTGAAGGGCCCTGCTTTTCTCCGCCTGGCTTGGGGAAGGACCTGACAGGCTCCATAAAGGACTGCTGCCGCTGCTGCTGGGCAGAAAGGGCTCCGTTTTTGTTTTCTTTTTGTTTTTAAATTGCTTTTATTTTTTTTATCTATGTCATTTTAAATTGTGATTGCTGTATTCTTAGTTTTAGATTTTATGATTTATGTGGAAAGTGTTTTCCATTTGGTTGTGTGCTTTCTGATGTGTTTTATTTATTGTTTATGACTTTTGTTATGTTGGCAATTATGTAAATCTTGTCATGTTGTAAGCCGCCTTGAGCATAGTTTTAACTATGTAAAGGCGGCATACATATAAAATGAAACTGCAATTAATCCAAAATGCGGCAGCTAGACTGGTGACTGGGAGTGGCCGCTGGGACCACATAACACCGGCCCTGAGAGATCTACATTGGCTCCCAGTACATTTCCGAGCACAATTCAAAGTGTTGGTGCTGACCTTTAAAGCCCTAAAAGGCCTCGGCCCTGTATACCTGAAGGAGTGTCTCCATCCCCACCGTTCAGCCCGGACACTGAGATCCAGCGCCGAGGGCCTTCTGGCGGTTCCCTCACTGCGAGAAGCAAAGCTACAGGGAACCAGGCAGAGGGCCTTCTCGGTAGTGGCGCCCGCCCTGTGGAACGCCCTCCCATCAGAGGTCAAAGGGATCAACAACTACATGACATTTAGAAAATACCTGAAGGCAGCCCTGTTTAGGGAAGTTTTTAATCTGTGACATTTTAATGTATTTGTTGGAAGCCGCCCAGAGTGGCTGGGGAGACCCAGCCAGATGGGCGGAGTACAAATAACAAATTATTATGATTATTATGAATGACTGATGAATGAATAGCACCCTTAGCTGAATCAGATCCCTCTCCCATTCCTAACCAAATGGTAACATTGGTAACATCAGAAATGTCCTGTCCCAAAACAAATAGGTTTTAAGCATATGGTAAGAAAGGGAAGCACAATTTGTGCATGCCTGATCTCCAAGGTGGGAGAAGGCTGTTGCAAGGATTCCAAAAGTAAGTGCCATTACTGTAAAAGAGCTCTTCTGGGTGGATACGAGATGGAGAGCGTCTTCAGTGTTCATCAGCAGCTGATTGCCCGAGGCAGAAAATGCTCTCTCTTTGGAACATTTCCCAAGAAGCAGCCAGAGAGATGCTGCAGAAGTTTCCTTGCCCTCCTCTCCTGCTTATGTGCAAAGGACTCTGAAGTTGTTTTGCTCCATTTGAACTTGGCATAAGGGTTTTTGGCGGGTGGGGGAGAGAATGAACTCATCCGCACACGTTAAGAGTCACGGCAGCTAGATAATCCTCCTTTCCCAAGGCACAGTGATGAGATGAATCAAACAGCATAAGCCACCTTACACACACACACACACACACACACACGCACACACGCACACACACACACACACCCCTTTTCTCATGCAATCCATGCTTTTAATTTCCCCAGTGTTCAGTGGCACACTGGCATTTTGGAGAGATAAGCTTACCTGAATTTGCAAGGATACATTGCTGGGGAAAGGAGATTACACGATTATCAAGGAATCCTCAATACTGTATTGCCCAAGTGTTTCTTCTTCTGTTTCTAATCAGGGCTGTTGGCTACTGCCAGGCCCTATGGGTCTCAAACCTGGAACACTCCAGGTTGCTAGAACGCAAGAAGGACCCTGCTGGTTCAGGTTGGAGGTCCGTCCTGGACAGCATCCTGCTTCCAATAGTGACCAAAGAGATAGGGAAGTTGCAGGCACATATGAAGAAGCTACATATGCAATCAGACCCTTAGCTGTGTGCTGTTACGTATAATTGTTTCATTCACACTGAAATTCCTGCATGTATGTTGCTAAAGGTTTAACATTGGAAAATTCCATTGGAGTATACTAAGCCAGAAGCAGCTCTCTCTGAGCTCTAGCTGATTGATAATTAACTGTTGTTATTGTTCGCTGCTAGCTCTGATGTGAGTGTTTAACCTTAGATCAGATGATTAAGGTATTGGATTGCACACCACCATTTTGAAAGGGAGTTGCCTTTGGTCCTTGTTCCTAGGCTCTGTGAGAGTGAGGATGTAAATGAAGCTAGGCTATTGGAGGCTATAAAGAGAGAGAGACACCTTTGCTTATAGGTCTGTTTCGAGTATTTCATATTTTCTAAGATGCTGTGCCTGTTCTGGACAGCACAAGATGACTTATGGAATTATTTGGATGCATCTTTGATGTTTTTGTTCTGTTTTTGAAGAAAGTTCTGCAAGTAAAGTTTTGAGCCATATAATGGGTCTGGACAATGCTGCATTCTAAAAGGAGCCAGTTTTTATGCATCCAGTCACTTCAAACTGCACAATATTAATATCTGCAATAAGTGCTGTCCACACAGGCAGAGAGGCTCTCCAAGGTTTCAGATTTGCATCTTGCCCTGTTCTACCTGCAGGTGCTGGGAACTGAACTTGGCACCTTCTGTATGCAAAGGCTGGGCTCTACAAGGCCCCTTCCTAAAAATGCTTGGGATATCTACAACAGTATATTATTCTTTGTTACATTTATATATCACCTTCTCTCCATCCCCACCCCCCAGAGCTTAAGGTAGGGTACATGATTCTTCCCTTCCCCATTTTATGCTCATACCCACCCTGTGAAGTCTGGTTGGGCCAAGAGATAGTGACTGGCCCAAGGTCACACAGTGAGCTTCATAGATGAGTGGGGATTTGAAACCCGGTCTCCCATGTCCCATTCCAACATTCACACTATCATTATAGGCTTCACTGATTTTAAAGGTTGGGGAAGCGATGCTTCCTTTTGCAGAAGCCATGCTGATTTGTCATGAGCAAGGCTTCTTCTATGCAGTGGGGAACTCCAGCAATCCCCCCAAGGGCAGGAATTAGGCTGACAGTTTGCAGTGCATCAGCTCTCCATTTTAAATCTTTTTTGAAAACTGATGTTTGCATTACCAGCTCTTTTCCAGCCCTCTGGTACGTAAGCTGATTTTAATGAGAAGTTGCATATTTTGTCAAAAAGATCAGCGATTTCACATTTAAGCTCTTTAAGGACTCTCGGGCGAATGCCATCTGGTCCTGTTGACTCGTTAATTTGTAAGTTGTCAATTAGCTCTAAAACATCATCCAGTGTCACCTCTGTTTGACATAGCTCCTCTGACGCCCTCCCTGAAAACAACGCTTCTGGTGTGGAAAGTGTCCCATCTTCCATGCTGGAGGCTGATGTACAGGCCACCCAAGATTGAATCGGCATCTTTCTGCATGCCAAGTATGTGCTCTGTCACTGAACTACATCCTCTTTCCTTGATTGTCTTCTGTTGCAGCTGGAGGTATATAGTCTTGTCTGGATCAGATGGGGCTTGGATATCTCCTGGCGTTTGCTCTGGTGTCCCTTGTCATGGTGAGCCAATTGAATTGAGAAAGAACAGGTGGTATTGCCCAGTACCGATGCCGCCACACCTTTGGGAGCTCATTGGTTCATCCTTGCTCAGTCAGCCTTCCTATGAATCTGCCCCAAGGTGCCATCTAACTCTGGCCCCAGTCCTGCTAGCTGACCACCTCTTCAGCAGCTGCATGAAGCCAAGCAGAGAGGTGGAGAACCCTTTTCACCCCGAGGGGGCCATATTCGCTCCTGAACAGCCTCCCAAGGGCCATGTGGCAGGGAGGTGAGTTGAACAATGAATGCAACTGTCACCTTTCCATTCCGCATTTGTAAGAAATCGATCTTTTAGTGTGGTGGCACTTAAACTTTGGAACTCCCTGCCTATTGATATAAGACAAGCTTTCTGAGGGCCAGATGGATAATTGTAGAGGGCCATGTTCAGTCCCTGGACCTGAGGTCCCCCAATCCACCTAGCCTATCTATAACAAGCTGGAAGCCAAGCGAAGGCATGGCACACGAAAGCCAATTTATCACACGAAAGCCAATTTACCACACAGCTAACGGCGTTAATGGCACCACAGTAACCCGACTGCAGCGTTCAGTTCAAAGCCAGAGATCTCGAAAAGGGAGGAAGAGCTAAGCCACTGGATTCCTCTGTGGTGATGACAGCCCACAGGCAAATTCTCTTTCATGGAAGGTCAGTTCAAAACACGACACCTGGAAACATTTTTTCTGCCTCGCTTAATCTCCAGCGGAGGGTAGAAGAAAAACAGCACTTTGTTTTTAATTTCATCTGCAGCTCCTCATTGCTCTGAATGTGCGCTTCTGAATGTCCCAAGTCAAGCCGGCCTGCACCTTTGTTGTGAGGCATCGTGGCCCGTTTATGCAATTTCTCTTCAGTTTTCAAATAGCCCTTTATGCCGGAGCTACACTATTTTCCTTTTGGATATAAAGCCATGTAATTATGGGGCGACAGATAAATGGACCCTCAACTGTCGTGCTGAGAGGCCATTTGCTGTTGCTGGGGGATGAGGGATGGGAGGGAGCCGCTGGCTTCAGGCCTTGCTTGCAGGCTTTCTGGAAGCACTTGCAGTGGCTGCAGCTGATGGGAATTGTAGTCCATAACACCTGGAGGGCACCAGGTTGGCAATGCCTGGACTTGATGGCTGGTGTTATGTACTGAGTTGAATAGGATCCAAAATGCAGCAGTCTGGTTGGTCCTAGAACAATAGGATCCAGAATGCAGCAGTCTGATTGGTCCTAGAACAATAGGATCCAGAATGCAGCAGTCTGATTTGTCCGCAGCAGCCACCCAATCCAGCTCCAGGTGGAAGTGAATCCGCAACCTGATTGGCCTATAGGAGTATCCCGGAATTAGCCAATCACATGGGGCCCATTGTGTAAATAATGTATATAAAGCAGACATTCTGGGGGAACTTTCATTCCTCGCTACTATGAGCTGAATAAAAAGCATGAAATCCACACTCGACTCCGAGTATATTTCAGCCTGCAAGCCTCTTTTTGGTTCAGTAATTGTATGCTTACACATCACTTGGGAAGACAGGCGAACTAATGCCGGTGTACTGGAAGAAGCAAAGATCACCAGTGTTGAAGCAATGATTCTTTAACATCAACTTCGTTGGACTGCTCATGTTGTGTGGATGCCTGATGATCGTCTTCCAAAGCAACTACTCTATTCCGAACATAAAAATGGAAAGCTTAATTGCTGGTGGTCAACAAAAGAGGTTTAAAGACTCTCTCAAGGGAAAAGGTAGCATAAACACCGACAACTGGGAAACACTTGCCTGCGAGCGCTCCAGTTGGAGAACAGCCTTTACCAAAGATGTCATGGGCTTTGAAGACACTCGAACTCAGGACGAAAGGGAGAAATGTGCTAAGAGGAAGGCACGCTTGGCAAACCCTCACCATGATCAACTCCAGCTTGGAAACCTATGTCCCTGTTGTGGAAGGACATGTGGATCCAGAACTGGGCTCCCCAGTCACTTATGGACTCACTGTTAAGACTGTGTTCAAGGAAGACAATCTTTCTTGGCTATGAGTGATCGAAGAAGCAGAAGCAGAAGAAGCAGCGTGCCCCATCACCGTCCCTTTTTATGATCTGCATTTTGTAAAAACAGCTTCATTGTAAACGTGGCCTCTTCTTTCCCCGTGTCTTTGATGTTAAACAAAATACAAATATCTTTATTACGGTCAAAGACCAGAGAACAGTTAATGACAATCCATAACCAGATATAGTATTGGAGATTGAGTTATATTACAGAATTAGAACCCATCTCATAAAACTGATACTCACATTTAAAATTAAAATTTTAAACTTAAGATTTTAAAATTTTACATTAATAGATCTTTACCACCTATTAACATTCCTTCAGAGATTAAAACTCAAGTCTCAGTCTCAGTCATTATTCGTCTTACTCTTGTCGCAATAAAACAAAATTTTGCGACGATCCTAGTGGTCTCCATATCTTTATCCGCTAGGAGGAGTCTGATGTAGGCTTCCTCAGAGTGGCCTGGCAGTTTCCCCAACAGCGGTTCAATCAGTTCTTTCCTTGAGTCACGATACAGTGGACAGTATAAGAGAACGTGCCCAGTGGATTCCATCTCATTACAATCACAGGGGCCTATGTCTTTGATGTTATTTGTGAATGCAAATGAAGCATTTTAGACCTCCCTGCACAAAAGTAATACATTTCATTTGATCTGCTTCACTTCAGTATTTTGCCTCTGATGTGTAAAGGGCAGCGCAACTATCGGTTAAAAGCTGGCTTTGTAATCAATGCTACCCAAGAAAGAAAGAAAGAAAAATAAAATAAAAACTCCACTAGGTAGAAGGTTGCATTATTGTTGCTTCCAGCGCTTAGGCAATTAGGTATATTTATTTATTGCAATAATACCCCACCAGTCCTTCAAGGAGATCAAAGTGGCATACGTGGTTCTCTTTCCCCTCATTAAACCCCCACAACATCCCTGTGAGGTAGGTTAGGCTGAGAGAGAAAAACTGGCCCAAGGCCGTTTTTTCACGATATAGATAAAACTGACAGACGTTTACAACAAATGGATGTAATGTAATTACATATCTGGATAGGCCTGCCTAAACGTAAGTGTTTTCAGCAGCTGCAGAAAATAATAGTGAAGGTTCCTGCCTGAAATCAATAGGCAGGGAGTTCCAGGGAATAGCTGGTACCACACTAAAGGAACAATTTATTGCAACTGTGCAATGAACATTATGTGGCACTTGCAATCGTGGCACTTCTGGAGATATATCTGGGCACGTATTGGGCCATCTGTTTTGTTCAGTCCAGACACTGAGATCCAGCGCCGAGGGCCTTCTGGCGGTTCCCTCATTGTGAGAGGCAAAGCTACAGGGAACCAGGCAGAGGGCCTTCTCGGTAGTGGCGCCCGCCCTGTGGAACACCCTTCCATCAGAAGTCAAAGGTACTAACAACTATCTGACATTTAGAAAATGCCTGAAGTTTTTAATCTGTGGCATGTGTATGTATTTTAATGTTTGCTGGAAGCCACCTAGAGTGGCTGGGGAGACCCGGCCAGATGGGCGGGGTATAAATATATTATTATTATTATTATTATTATTATTATTATTATTATTATTATTATTATTATTATATAAATGGTTATCTTCTCTGAGTTAAGGCACAGGCAGCTGATATGGAACCTTGATTTCACTGCCCCACCTGCAAATGGCAAAATGGTGGGGGACACCAGACTTTTTTTGGGGGGGGGAGTATTCAGGATGACCCCAGCTGAAACTCAATGCTCCCGGATGCCAAACTCCACGACAACCGCTCCCTCCAAACCTCCTTGCTCAAACTGCAACAATCCACAGTCCTCAACGGCCGGTGCAAGAGTTCCTGGGATTGCTCGGAGCTGCTTTTGCTGCTTTCCAGGCTCTTTTAGGGCCATTTTTTGCTTTTTTAAAAGTCATTTCTGGGTTCTGCGCAGTTGCCTGAAATGCTTTCTAAGAACCATGCAAGTTGGTGGCTTTTGCTGTGTCCAGTAAAACAAGAAATGCATCCGTTAAAAGTATAGACATCTCCAGGTTTGTTGCTAGGATTATTAGAGTCGAATCTCAAAACACCTTGGGCCAGATTTATCTAAATAGTTCCAATAGTAGGAGGCATCGCAATGAGTTCTGCTGGTGCAATGGGGCTCCCCGCCCTATGCACCCAAAGACTTCCCAAATCAACTCTGGGGTGGTGGTGGTGGGAGGACCCACCCCTGGGAGAACCCAGGTGGAATATTTCATTCTGCACTGATGGAATGATCTCTTCTGTGCAACATTGAGTTCCACCCCTAAACTCCATGATTCCAGTGCTTGCAAACTATGGATGCAGACAAAGTATGGATATTTTTTTGGGGGTGGGGGGTGGGGGAATACAGTTACCTATCCTTATCCTGGTCACCAAAATGACTGGGACTAGATCAATCTGTTCCTTGTCCTCTGCTAAGTATTCTTGGCAGGGGGAGGCATCGTCATATTGTTAATGCAGTCTTCAAATAGTCTGGCAGGTATTCTCTCTTCTGGGTAGGAGGGATGTCTGTGCATCCTTCCAATTTGTTGCTAATGTAAAATGACTTTTAAAAAGAGTCAATTTCTAATTAAAAGTGGAAAAGCAACCAGATCGATAAATGTTCCAATGTATTAGGTTTTGGCCACACTTAGCCTCAACGACGGCGTTGCACGTCGACTCCTAAACGGCTGCCATGCTGGTAAGGACTCGGCAGTTATGAAGCACTAATTCAATCTAATGAGTTGGGTAATTCAGACAAGAGGGAAGTGATCCACTAACCAAACGAGGAAGCATTTTTAAATTGGAATTAGCAGTGTTTAGAAGTCTACGGTGCATGCCAGGCTTCGACAGCAATCGTCAGAAGAAATATGCGCGAGAAGATGGCGGCAGGGGGGAAAAAGGAGTTGTAGGAGGAGAGTTTAAAAGCGAAGCAAGCTGCACAGAACATTAAGGGAATATGGGCTACATCTGACTAAGCTGTACTCAGAGAAGACTCACTGTGATCGATGGAACATGGCTAATTGAAGTCCATTGATTACAGTGACCTTTCCTGAGTATGACGTGGGCCCCATCTGCACTATGCATTTAAATGAGTATCATACCCCTTTAAACAGTCATGGTTTTCCCCCAAGGAATCCTGGGAGCTGTAGTTTGTGGAGGGTGCAGAGAGTTAGAAGACCCTTATTCCCTTTGCCGGACTACAGTCCCCAGAGTTCACTGGTATAACTCACTTGTTTGATGGTTATACCCAGGCATCCCCAAACTCGGCCCTCCAGATGTTTTGGGACTACAATTCCCATAATCCCTGACCACTGGTCCTGTTGGCTAGGGATGATGGGAGTTGTAGTCCCAAAACATCTGGAGGGACGAGTTTGGGGATGCCTGGTTATACCAGATTGCCTCTGCTGATGTACCAGCCTAGCCCTGATCTCCCCACCACCTCTGCCTCCCAATAATTGTCAGCGATGCCGCTGCTAGGGAGCTAGCATAGCAGGCACGTAGAAGATGAGATGATAGATAATAGTTTATGGATCAGAGCTTAGGTAAGGAGGCTGACTCAATAGCCAAGGGATCCATCCACCTCTTCATTTGGACACTGCTCAGTAGATTAACGTGGGAGTACCCGGTAGATAAATCATGCTTCAGATCTGGATTTTTGGAAGAAGGCTTAGGTTGATTGTATTGTGCAACACCGTGTGTTTATAATTCTTATATAGTAATAGGTAAAGGTAAAGGACCCCTGGATGGTTAAGTCCAGTCAAAGGCGACTATGGAGTTGCAGCGCTCAACTCACTTTCAGGCCAAGGGAGCCAGCGTTTGTCCACAGACAGCTTTCCGGGTCATGTGGCCAGCATGACTAAACTGCTTCTGGCGCAACAGAACACCATGATGGAAACCAGAGTGCACAGAAACGACATTTACCTTCCTGCCGGAGTGGTGTCTGTTTATCTACCTGCACTGGTGTGCTTTCAAACTGCTAGGTTGGCAGGAGCTGGGACAGAGCTCACCCCATCACGGGGATTCGAACCGCCAACCTTCTGATCAGCAAGCCCAAGAGGCTCAGTGGTTTAGACCACAGTGCCTTTGACTGGACTTAACCATCCAGGGGTCCTTTAGCTTTACCTATATTGGTTGGATGGCGTCTTGTATGCCTCCTTCCATAAACTCCTGCTGTTAAGATGATTCCAGGTGTATTGCTCTGCTTTCCTTTGGACCATATCAGCAAGGCTGAGGGGTGGGGGTGGGGTCTTGTGTCTGGGCAGCCCAGGACCTCCACACACACTGCCTAGGCTTGTGCCCCAGAGAGCTCTCTTTGCTGCTACTAACGTAGCAAAATCAAACATGGGAGGCAGCAGTTACAAGTTACCTGTCTCTGCAGCCGCAGCACGTGCTGCGATTCTCCAGCAGTTTGACTTCACCCCTGGATTCGCAACTAAATACTGACCCCTGCCAAACAACAAAGCCTCAACCCAGTAGCAAAATATTCCAATACATTCCTTTAGTAAGACATTTCAAAACTGCTGGTGTAAGGATAAATGTCGAGACTTGAAGATTCATTTGTCCTGAACATCTTACAGCTCAGATGATTAGACAAAGATGAATTCTAGAGCAAAAGCAGATCTTCAAATGCTCTTTGACATAGATTCCGATGAACAAAGAAAGTGAAACTGAGCAAAGCCCCTTTTAAAATGATGTCTCTGATGTGTGGAGAAAGAGCCTGTCCTGCCAATGATGCACTTCAGAGTCTCTCTTCTGAAACCCTGTCTTCCCTCCCCAGAGTTATCTCACTCTCTTGCCAGCAGATTATCTCCTAAGGGTGTTTCTCCCCTCATCATGTCTCAACCCAGGAGTAAATCAAAGTGAGGGGAAAGTGGCAAATCAAGCAGCTACAGCATTGTTAGTCTTGGAATGGATCAGGAAATGAAACCAAGTTTCTACAATCTCTGTGTTGGAGAGTGGCTACCAACAGTGGCGTAGCAAGGTCAGGTGGTACCCGGTGCAATTTTTTTTTGTCACTGCTCCCATTGATTTTTGGTTTGACTTTATTTCATATTTTCTTTCAAAGGAATGTGGATTCTGGGCCTCTGATAACAAGGAGGCGACTGTGGACAGATACTTAAATCGACAGGATGGATTGTGTTTTGATGTGTGTTATTTATAGCAGGCAAGAGACTGCCATCTACTCACACTATTAAAAAAAAAATGAGCAGTGATCTACCCATTGGATTGACCAATGTTGTTGAGCTTTTTTGGGGGAGCCAAGGTTGCTGAGCTTTTCTTGTGGAGATCATATGCCTTGCGACGAGGAGTCTGCTTGTCGCCCTACAGCTGAGGGGGACGCAGCGGGCGGGCGGATTGTTTTGGCAGCAGGAAGCCTGCGTGCACCAAAGCCGCAGTGTCTCTCACATACAGTGAGTGCCGCACACCATTTTGTCACCCCCATCAGAGGTGACACCTGGGGTGGACCGCCCCCACCACAACCAACTTGCTCCTTCCCTGGCTACTAAACATTGCTTAAAATCCAGGGCAAAATTGGAAGGAACGGTGCCCTCAAATCAAGCACACATTATTTTTATTAGATCCCCTATGTGTTCCTTGAGAAAGTGCCCTAGGTATTATATGATTGATTGTTTATTTAAATGCTTCCCATAAACATACAGCAAGGCAGTATGCCAACATGCCAAAAAATTACAGCAACGTTGGAAAAATGAAATTCATATTTCAAAGACCTGCTTCCAGCTGAGGCTCTGCATGTGGGGAGTTCCGCAGGGCCCACCCTGCCACACCAAACCAGTGGCATAGCATGGGTTGCCAGTGCCTGGGGCAAGGTACACCAGCCATAGCACGCTCATAGGAAGCTCCATTGGTCCGGCCCAGGTGCCAGCGTGCTGCCAGCCAATTCTTTTGTGGCTGTTTCTTTGTCTGTGCCCGTTAACAAAAAGATGCATTCATTATCTCCAAAGATATCTCCATATATATGCACATTTATACATCTTGTTTATCTGGATAATTGCGTAGTAAAATTGGGAGAAGTGCAAATTTCAAATGATATCTGTGTTCCGGTTCCCACGTTGGTTTGAGAAGTGCAAATCAGGTAGCTTCTTATTAAAGTTGCAGTTGAAATCAACTTTCTCCTCTATCCCTTGCCCTGCCAGTGTGGTGTAGTGGTTAAGAGTGGTAGACTCATAGTCTGGTGAACGGGGTTCGCGTCTCCACTCCTCCACATGCAGCTGCTGGGTGACCTTGGGCTAGTCACACTTCTTTGAAGTCTCTCAGCCCCACTCACCTCACAGAGGGTTTGTTGTAGGGGAGGAAGGGAAAGGAGAATGTCAGCCGCTTTGAGACTCCTTCGGGTAGTGATAAAGCGGGATATCAAATCCAAACTCCTCCTCCTCCTCCTCCTCCTCCTCCTCCTCCTCTTCTTCTTTGCCTATGTAACCTTCTGGGGTGCCATACACACTGATGCCAGGGCGTACAAATCATAAATAATATCAGTTGTGGGATTTAAAGGTGAGACCTTTCTCTCACGCCTAAAGGCTGAAGCCAGGTGGAATGCTCAAGTCAAATGCGGGTTGTGTGTGTGTGTGGGGGGGGGGCGATGGAAAGTTCCCCAGCTACTGCTGTTGACTCTAGTGGGTGTTTTGTGAGAGAAGTGGATGCTCAAGGCTAATGGTTCAGCACAGTGCTTTTTTTTCTGGGGGGGACGCAGGGGTATGCATACCCCTAAACATTTTGTGAATCTAAGTTTGGCCTCATTGAGGGGCAGCATTTCAATAGGAGTAGGAAGACGAGAGTACCCCTAAACATTTCTTAAGAAAAGAAAGCACTGGTTCAGCAAGGCAGGCGCGGAATCAAGTGGAAGTTTGACTCTCAAAAGGGCGACACGTAATGGAGTGTGCGGGGGGAGGGAGAGGCGGATAAAGTGAGTGAGTGGCGGCACCCTTGACAAACACTGATGAAAAACTGACGGCTTTTATTCATACAAAGAGACAAATCTTTTTTAAAAGCTAATAAATACATGACAGGGACACTTCTCGTGGCATTGATAAATGGTGACAAGTCCGTCTGGCTACGAGGGAGAGCTGTCCAACATACAGAATTAGAGTTTGGTGCACATAACGCCAAATGCAGACAGTAAAGGGGGAGGTAGGAGGGAGGGAGAAGGAGGCCTTTGCACGTCATTAAATACAGGTGATGGTACCCCATGACTTTATTTTCAAAAACGGCAATGATTTGCTTAAGGGGAAAAATATATTTAAGTCCAGACTTACTGAGCTGGGGCATTAGAAAAACAATGTCAACAAGGGGCGGCGGTGGTGGTGGGGAAAAGTTATTTTAAAAACAGCTCTGTGTTCAGAGGGAAGGTTAATGCCATTTTTGAAACATCGAGCCTCTAGGTCCTTGTGATCTCTATTGATGTCTGGTTTGGAAGAATAAGAGGTGCAGAACAAAGGACAGTGCCAGTATGACAAGGTATAATGAGGCGGCGGGGGGAGAAGAAGAGAAGATAAAACAGCGAGATGGAGATAGAGCGAGAGGCTCAGATCATTTAAAGTATAATAGATGAGAAGGACAGTTTGGTGTGGATAAATGTAAAGCAACGATGACTTTGATGAGCTCCTCTCTCTCTCTCTCTCTCTCTCTCTCTCTCTCTCCCTCTCATTGCCGCCATATATTGCCGGCAATATCACAGAAAGGGAGGGTTGCGAGGAACGGCTCTGGGCCCTGCTAATGGGGAAGGGAGAGAAGGATGAACTTGCCTGGGTTGGGTGATCAGAATGGGAAGGCCTTGCCTAAGTTGTTGGTCTTCTTGGGTTTCCAAAAATATAATTGGTTTAGAGTTTATATAGCAAAGTAACAGCTTAGGAGCTGAAGCTGCCCATTCCCACCACCACCTGTTCTGTCCCATTCACCCATCACTAGAAGAAGAAGAAGAGTTTGGATTTGATATCCCGCTTTATCACTACCCGAAGGAGTCTCAAAGCGGCTAACATTCTCCTTTCCCTTCCTGCCCCACAACAGGGGTGGGGTGAGTGGGGCTGAGAGACTTCAAAGAAGTGTGACTAGCCCAAGGTCACCCAGCAGCTGCATGTGGAGGAGCAGAGACGCGTTGCTTCAAATAGTGAATGAAACACACAGAGGTTCCACTGGTAAAGGGGTGGGGGGCGTTCCTTACTGATACCAGGAAAGGTCCTAGAACAGATTATTAAATAGCCGGTTTGTGAGCACTCTAAAAAGATGTGATTCCCAAGACTCAGCATGGGTTTCTCAAAAACAAGTAATGCCAGACAAATCTCATTTCTTTATTTGATAGCATTACAAGCTTGGTGGATCAGGGGAATGCTCTGGACATAATAATAATAATAATAATAATAATAATAATAATAATAATAATTTATTATTTGTACCCCGCCCATCTGGCCGGGTCTCCCCAGCCACTCTGGGCGGCTTCCAACAAACACTAAAATACATTAAAATATCACACATTAAAAACTTCCCTAAACAGGGCTGCCTTCAGGTGTTTTCTAAATGTCAGGTAGTTATTTATCTCTTTGACATGGGATGGGAGGGTGTTCCACAGGGCGGGCGCCACTACCGAGAAGGCCCTCTGCCTGGTTCCCTGTAGCTTTGCTTCTCGCAGTAAGGGAACCACCAAGATACACATAGTGTATCTTGATTTCAGTAAGGCTTTGACCACGTCCACCATGATATTCTTGCGGAGAAGCTGGTAAAATGTGGGCTAGGAGAGGTAACTGTTAGGTGGATTTGTAGCTGGTTGACTGACCAAACCCAAAAAGTGTTCACTAATGGTTCCTCGTTGTCCTGGAAAAAATGTGACAATTGGGGTGCTGCAGTGTTCTGCCCTGGGCCTGTTGTTATTCAATGTCTTTATAAATGACTTGTTTGAAAGAATTGTGGCGGTGCTCATCCAATCTGCAGATGACACCAAACTGGTTAATGCTATAGAAGATGGAATCAGGATTCCAGATGACCTTAACAGATTGGAGAACTGGGTCCAAATTAACAGAATGGAAATTCAGTAGGCACAACTATAAGGTTCTGCACTTAGGCAGGAATAACCACCTGCGCAAATATAAGACGTGGAACACCTGGATCTAGGGGTTTTAGTAGATGGCTGTGGGAAGCCCAAAGGCAGGGCTTGAGTGCAATAACAGTGTCTCTCTTGATTCCCACCAACTGGCATTCAGAGGCAAACTGCCCCTGACAATGGAATGGCAACATGGGAAGAAAAATGGAGTGACCGGGAGACATGCATGTTTGAGGGTGGGCAGAATTCATGGGGCAGGGATATATCAAGCAATGCAGGTGGCAATACGATTTGTTTATTATTACATTTGCATCTTTCTAATTGGAGGAGTATTACACGAACGGTACCTCTGTGTCTGTTTGTGCACTCACAGTAAGGAGAGAAAAAAACAATTGAGTCTGTCAGCACACAGATGTCTCTGAAGCCCACAACAGCATCTTAAGTATTTACAGAAGCCATTATCCCATAACCAGAATTTTATGCTTCTGAATGACAGAGCAATAGGAGGTATATTTTGGCTTATGTATTGAGAGACGATCAGCTAAGGGGAAGTTTGCATTTCATTCATGCATAGCTGGAGAGCTTAAATGAATAAATAAAACCAGCAGGAGCCATGGGATACAGCCTTCTTTCCCTCCAACAGGATAGTTACGGAGAGCCACATGCCAGTCATACTTCATACTTCCAGCAAATTATACAGATTTATATTTTTCTGTGCGGTGAGTAGGAAGTGTCTCAGATTCTGAAAAATAATTATTCTTGGTGGGGTTTTGAGTGTTCAAACCAGATTTCCACCCCTTAGCTTCAGACTGGTGAAGCTTTCTAACCTTCCTAGATCAAGAAGAAACAAGTTGCCCAGTACCTATGGTATTTTGAAATATATGGTTTGTCTAATAGATATGCATACCTGTTGTTGTTGTTTAGTCGTTTAGTCATGTCCGACTCTTCGTGACCCCATGGACCAGAGCACGCCAGGCACTCCTGTCTTCCACTGCCTCCTGCAGTTTGGTCAGACTCATTTTAGTAGCTTGGAGAACACTGTCCAACCATCTCGTCCTCTGTTGTCCCCTTCTCCTTGTGCCCTCCATCTTTCCCAACATCAGGGTCTTTTCCAGGGAGTCTTCTCTTCTCATGAGGTGGCCAAAGTATTGGAGCCTCAACTTCAGGATCTGTCCTTCCAGTGAGCACTCAGGGCTGATTTCCTTCAGAATGCATAGGTTTGATCTTCTTGCAGTCCATGGGACTCTCAAGAGTCTCCTCCAGCACCACAATTCAAAAGCGTCAATTCTTCAGGGGGGGATTGATCAGGTTCACTCTTTTGGCTCTCTGGCATCCATTAATGACTTATACAAATGTGTTGCAGACTTTGCATCCTTTAACACTCTTTTGGAAGGAGTGTATTTGTGGGCTGGGCCAGAGTGGTTGATTTTACATGCAAGCAAAGCACAAACAGTGCTGTTGTCTAATGACATCCTATTCTCTGTAACCATTGGTGAGCAACGCAGCCGAGCAACGCAGCTGAGGAGCCTCCCTGGCCGGCAGGGAGGGAGAGGAGCTGCTTCCTTTGAAATCCGGGAAATTTAAGGGATATCTAACAATCCGGGATAGCAGCGGGAAACGGCGCTGGAATAAGGGAATTTCCCACCAAAAAAGGGAAACAGCGAAAACCGGCGATGGAATAAGGGAATTTCCCGCCAAAAAAGGGAAGGTTGACAGCTATGGCCCTAACTGTATGCAGTTCCACTGCACTGCCAGTTGGCTTGCTCCAGCTGCATCTCCTGTCCTAGCAAAAGCAAATGATCTGTCTGTGAGCAGGGAATGGAACTTGTAGGCTAATTAACAGCCACCAAATAACAGTTGTCAAACTACCTGGAAACACTAGTTAAGGGCTATTAAGTGTTCAATGTAAACTCATTTTAATTAGATGCTCTCAGGTGCGTGCAGGAACACTCTTTTTCTTATATGCTTTCAGAATAATTTATGCATGGAGGCAGTTGGGCATCTCCGATAAGCGCTCTATAAATACTTAAAAGGAAAGTAGACTCTCAAGCTGGTTATCTTATTTTCCCACCTTAATTTTCTCTCTCGCTCCTGGTTGAGTAGTTGTCCACTCGCAAAGGCAATGCCATCAGAAGACAAGTGTGATCTCTTCCAGTACTTCACAAGGCAATAAAAAATGTAATGTGCCAGGTAACCAGTACTCTGTACTCTGACTAAATGCCAGTTTCTGCCTGGTTCCACTTACTATCCTGTCGATTCCAGCCTAGGACAACTACTGATTTACCGGAATCTGTGGTGGCTGCATTCCTAATTTGCCAGAGTCCATTACAGATCCACTTCTAATTCACCAGTTTCTATTTTGGTTCCACTTTGGAATACAGTGGTACCTTGGTTCTCAAACACCGAAAACCTGGAAATAAGTGTTCCGGTTTTCTAACATTATTCGGAAGCCAAACATCCAATGCGGTTGTTGGCTATTGTTTCCAGGGCACCTGCCCCAACCAGAAGCTGTGCCTTGGTTTTCGAACATTTCAGAAGTCAAACGGTCTTCTGGAACGGATTAAGTTTGGTGCTTTCGTTTTTGCTATTTCTTTGGCGTTTTTGTTTTTGAGGCTTTTTCGGTTAATTTGTCTTTGTGACTGTGTGGAACCCAGTTCAGCTACTGATTGATTGACTGTGTGACTACGGAAATGGATAAAAGCCCCCCATCCAAACAATGACTATCATCAGTGCAGGTAAGAAATAAATTTAATTTTAATTTTTATCAACTACAATACTGTCATATTTTATAGTACAGTACATTGATTATTGGGACCCATGAGTCTCGCCGCTGATATGGCGTACATAAAGAAACTTTTATCTTAGAGACTCATGATAGCTAAGAATTGGAAGTGTGCAAATTTACCTGATCTAGAAGACTGGCAAACTAAGCTAATGGGATATCAAAGGATGGCAATAAAAATAGCAGAAAATAGAGGAATATCTGACCAAGAAGTGGAGAAAAACTGGAAATCATTTCAGGATTACATAGGGAACAAAGTTGAGAGAGCCAATCTTCTGTTGCATATATAAGTGGGCTTACAGCTTTAGCAAATGAGAATAAGCAAAAAAAAGTAAGGTATATAAAGTGATAAGGATAAGATACAAAGCATAATAACGGCTGGACTGGAAGTCAACACGGGGGAAAGGGGGGTTCACTTTTGTGTTTTTTTGTGTGTGTCTTTTTTTTTATATGTGTGTACTTTGATGAATTTATTTTGAAAATATTTGCTTGTATGTTTTGAAATTTCAATAAAGCAAAAAAAAAAAAAAAAAAAAAAAGATTATTGGGACCCAGGGGGCACTGTGGCTTAAACCTAGGGTTTGCTGATCAGAAGGTCGGCGGTTTGAATCCCTGCAACAGGGTGAGCTCCCGTTGCTCGGTCCCTGCTCCTGCCAACCTAGCAGTTCGAAAGCACGTCAAAGTGCAAGTAGATAAATAGGTACCTCTCTGACGGGAAGGTAAACAGTGTTTCTGTGCACTGCTCTGGTTCGCCAGAAGCGGCTTTGTCATGCTGGCCACATGACCTGGAAGCTGTACGCCGGCTCTCGGCCAATAAAGCGAGATGAGCGCTGCAACCCCAGAGTCGGACGACTGGACCTAATGGTCAGGGGTCCCTTTACCTTTACCTTTACATTGATTATTGCTTTCATTTTGTGGATCAATGGCCTCGTTAGATAGTAATATTCGTGCTAAATTGCTGTTTTAGGGGTTTTTAAAAGTCTGGAATGGATTAATTCATTTTGCATTACTTTCTATGGGAAAGCGCACCTTGGTTTTGGAATGCATTGGTTTTGGAATAGACTTCCGGAACGGATTAAGTTTGAGAACCAAGGTACCACTGTAATAGAATGTTGGTGATGGAATTTGTCTAGTGCAACCTCTTTCTCAGTGCAGGATTTGCTGTTCAGTATGCAATTATGACATCCTAGGTAAAACTTTGGGATTTGTGGGAAATCAGACAAAATGTGGGGGACCAACAGCTGTAGAATTCCTTAATTCCTGGTTTGGGGTCCAATGGCTTGACTTTACCACCAATGGCCCACCCTTCCACTGTCTCTCAAGACAGATGGATGACAACACATGCAAGGTGTAAAGTTGTCCACTATGGACAAGCGGGAAGCTGGATATGATGAACATTTAGCATGATCCAGCAAAGCTCTTCTATTCTTAGCTCACAGCTCATTCTCTTTACCACTAGAGTGGTACAGAGTGTATTATGAAGTGGTGGTTGCTTGTAGACCAGGCAGTAGGTGCCATTCCAAGTGAGTAAGATGATGCTTGACATCACTTGTGGTACCTTTGATGGTTTTGCTGCAGGTTTTAAAAGGTAAAGCTAAAGGTAACCCTGACCGTTAGGTCCAGTCGCGGACTACTCTAGGGTTGCAGCGCTCATCTCGCTCTATAGGCCGAGGGAGCCAGCGTTGGTCCGCAGACAGCTTCTGGGTCATGTGGCCAGCATGACTAAGCCGCTTCTGGCGAACCAGAGCAGCGCACGGAAATGCCGTTTACCTTCCCACCAGAGCGGTTCCTATTTATCTACTTGCACTTTGACGTGCTTTCGAACTGCTAGGTGGGCAGGAGCTGGGACCGAGCAACGGGAGCTCACCCCGTCGCGGGGATTCGAACCGCCGACCTTCTGATCAGCAAGCCCTAGGCTCTGTGGTTTAGACCACAGCACCACCCGCGTTTTTAGGAGGCCCCTACTCCCCTCACAGAGCTACAATTTCTAGAGTTCCCCATGAAGAGGGATTGCTGGTTAAACTGCTTTGGAAATTGTAGCTCTGTGAAGGGAATAGGGGACCTCTTAACAACACTCAGCACCCTACACAAACTTCAGTTCCCAGAATTCTTTGGGTGAAGCCATGACTGTTTAGAGTGGTGTCATGCGGCCTCAGGCCCATTAAGAATGGGAGACTCCTCCCATCTCTAAAATATAAAGAAGTCTGAGAAAATTGGCACTGCTTCAATAGATGGGCCATGGATTTTAGAACGAATATGTTTCCTTTCAAATAGGAGAGTGAATTTATTTTATATAGAGCTCAACACCTGACACATAATGATTCCCCACCCCCCTGCTTGAATTGCAACAAAATGTTAGGAATTCCTTGGCTTGAAGTTTCATTGGGGTGATGGTTGTGGTGGAGAATGATGCCTTCATGTCCCTATCCTGGGAAAAATCATGGTGCTTGGTCTACATCCTCCCTGCTTCCCCTGTACACAGCGGCTCAATATGAGAGCCTGTGCAATATACAGTTTACATTCTTCCAGCTAGCCTGGTCTCCCAGTATCAAATATTCAAAGGCATTTGGATTAAGAGCAAATTTATCCCCTAGCCGGAGAACCCTGCGAGGGTGTCTGCGAGGCTGAGTTTCACACAGTCTTCTTATCTTGGAATCTCCAAAGCTGCTTCTGAATGCATCCTACCTTAAGCCCCATAATTCCTCATGAATTTAAAACAGAGTGGTAATTATATTTCTTCTGGAAGAACGGCCCTCTAGCGCTTCGGTGGGGCAATCCGTTGGAAAGACAAGCGCATTTGCACAAAACTGAAGGGAGCCCTCAAATCCTTCCATGGCCGATGACATTTTACAAGCCCAGAGGATAATTTAATATGAGTAGCCATGGTGTTTCTCCGGCAGTTGCCACAGGAGAATCATTTTCACAGTAATTTTTAATTTACCGAGCTAATTGTATCTTTAAATCCAGGGTCTGTATTTTATCTTTTTTTGCTGGTGTTATGCAGGGCTCCAAGGCCTGAACTGTATGTGTACATATGCCCCTTTTCCAAGGCAGGCCCAGGCTTGTGAGATTCCACAGCAAGACCTCAAGCAGCCCACGGAATTGGCACCCGGAGGCTGCAATTCAGGCAAGGGCTAAGGCAAAGACAAGTTCAAAAGGCAGTCCACAACCTAGTTGCATGGAAGCACTAGTTCAGGCAAAGGCAAGGTATCCAAGGCCAGCTGGCAAGGCAATGTTCAGTAGCTCTGTACATTTTAAAAGTGGACAACATAAGACAAGAACGGTTGATAGTTTTACAGATTTGTGCACAACACCAAGCAAGCCACGGTTTGCTTAACAGAGAATCAAACAAACCATGGGTTGTTTGTCCAGAGCTTGGTTTGTTTTTTAGCTGGTCTTCCCTAGAATTTGATAAGCATCTAGTAGATAAAACTAGGGTTGCCATATTTCAAAAAGCGAAAATTTGGAAAGAGTTGTTGAGCAGGGGTCAGCAACCCTTTTCAGCCATGGGCCGGTCCACCGTCCCTCAGACCATGTGATGGGCCGGACTATATTTTTTTGGGGGGAAATGAACGAATTCCTATGCCCCACAAATAACCCAGAGGTGCATTTTAAATAAAAGCACACGTTCTACTCATGTAAAAACTCGGATTCCCAGGCCGTCCAGACACCTCAGAAACGATATTCAAAAGATATAACTCAAATATCATAGTTCTACATTTCTCCATAAGTCTAAAGAATGTGTTTTACATGTTGTAGGATTTTGGGGTCCAATTTTCTCCGCCCTCCTTGTATTTTCCATGAGCTCTTGTCATTTCCTTGTGCAATACCAGCTCTTTGTCTGTATAAATGGTTTTGCTGAATACCACTTTGGTAGAGAGCCTACGCTGGTACTGTAATATCTTGGCAAAGATTGGAAAATTACATGGGACAACTGCTCTCTTTCTCTCATTCTCTCTCTCTCTAAAAAAAATAAAAAATAAAATACCTTCTAGTATAATTACATACCTACATTGTTACAAACTGAGTCAAGCACTCAGGCTACTGTTAAGTCTCCTCTCTGCGCCGCCCGCTTCTCTGGGATAATCAGCACTGTGGAAATGGCTGTCTTCATGTCAGAAACTTTGTTTTGAAAAATCAACGTGTTTTGCAAGAAGCTCAGAGAATGCCTTGAAGTTAATCGCACACCCTTTTGAACACCTCACTGTCCTCATATAAAGTTAGCCATTCTGCCTTTATTAAATTGTACTTCAAATGTAAAAACAAAAAACCCTCAATTTGGTGGTGGTGGTGGGAGCAAATCCTGAAAATGGAAGAAGCATTCAAGGGCGGAGAACTGGCCCCCCAAATCTTTCTCTTTTTTATAACAATTTTAATTAATTTTTCAGTTTATACATCTCAAAATAAACATTTTACTTAATACCATGTAACAGTTGACTTCCTTCTCCTTTCATGGTTCATTTTACTTATCTATCATTCCTTCATATTTCACTATAGCCAATCTAATCGTTTCTCCATTTTACATCCTTCACATATTTACCATACTGTTGAATTTATCTAAATGCTACCAGTGTTTTCAATTGTACAGAGTTATTTTCTAAATATTCAGCAAATATTTTCCACTCCTCTTTGAAAGCTGTCCGCAGGCAGCTTTCCGGGTCATGACTAAACCGCTTCTGGCACACAGAACACCATGATGGAAACCAGACTGCACAGAAACGCCGTTTACCTTCCTGCCACAGCGGAACCTATTTATCTACTTGCACTGGTGTGCTTTTGAACTGTTAGGTTGGCAGGAGCTGGGACAGAGCAGCGGGAGCTCACTCCGTCATGGGGATTCGAACCGCCGACCTTCTGAGCCCAAGAGGCACAGTGGTTTAGACCACAGAATGGCGCATCCAAAATACTTTGCAAAGGGCTAATGCTGGAGCATAGAGTCATGTGATGTCATAGACATACTGAGGCAGTTTTCTTTCAGTTAGTTCAGTTATCAACTGTGTGAGGGTTTTAACTGTGAGAGCAGCAAGTGCACTGCGCTGTGCTGCTACTTGCCTCAGAGCTAGTCTGTAAATATCCGTCAGTCTCAGATACAAATTCATGTAAATATGTTTCGGTAACGTAAGTATCACCTGCGTCTCTCGTACATTCAATCTGACAAGAGCAAGCACAGCAAGTAAAATTCATATGTTATTTTTAAACTTTAAAAGCAAGGGGTTGTGTGGTTTTTCCTAGGAGAAAAGAGAACTATTACAAAGGGTCAGACAACCCGGGGCAACTTCCGCACTATATACTATGACTATAGCTAGTCCCTTAAATGTTTCCCTGATGTCTCCTTCCCAAAGCTGGGAACCTTCTGCCCAATTTAGGGAGGGAGACACAATGCTCACAAATGCGACATCACAATATTCCTCTTCCCAAAAAAACTGCCCCGGCAACCTGGCACCTCTGGCCCTAACTGTTACCCTACAAAAGATTTCGCTGCATGTCACTGCTTGGAGATATGCCCAGGATGCGGCCCTCAGGTCCCACTCCTCTCAAGAGTGTATATTGGGTCTATACACATGGCAGACATGTATGTAGGTTCAGACGTACTTGTTGTAACACCATCCTCCTTGGAGACTTGAAGGATAAATGGAGAGGGAGTGGGTTCAAAGCCTTGAGCAAAACTGTGCCTTCAAGCATCTTGCCCAACATGCTTCTCCTTCAAACTTTAAGGATGGAGAGCAGACTCTTGGGGATGTTGCCCATGCAACAGTTTTCAACTGGTCAGCAAACTGAACAGACACACATGCCACCTGGTCGCAGCCATCCCCACGGAGATGTGCTGTATTTCTAAATTATAGCAATTGTTTCTAAATTTGCATTTGTAGGTATACATCAGCACGTGCTGCTTTTATGCAAAGCTGTGTCTTCTTTCATCCTTTTGTTCTTGATTATGATAATCATCATGATGATGCAGTTTCAGAGTTCTTCTTCCGGGTGATGTTTAAGTCCAATATCCAAGATCTGGTGAAAACAAGTGGATGATGACTATCCCACATGGCTGCTGTGACTCATCCCAGAACAGATATTTCTCTGGACGTACGCCGGTAAATGATGAGTGTCACCTTTAGGCAACTACCTACATTCATTGCTTTTTCTTAAACTTCTCAGTCGTTTGCTACATTTGCAAAGGGATTTGTCAGCATTCACAAGGGTCTTGCATTCCGGTCCAGCAAACTTCAGCCATTTACTGTGAAATATGCAAAACCAAAGATCTTGGTCATTGCTACTCATGTTATTGGTGCACACCCTCTAACAGTTCCTCGATGAAAACAGGGATGTCCTATTCCATTATTATTTGTTGTTTAGTCATTTAGTCGTGTCCGACTCTTCGTGACTCCATGGACCAGAACACACCAGGCACTCCTGTCTTCCACTGCCTCCCGCAGTTTGGTCAGACTCATGTTGGTAGCTTCGAGAACACTGTCCAACCATCTCGTCCTCTGTCTTCCCCTTCTCCTTGTGCCCTCCATCTTTCCCAACATCAGGGTCTTTTCCAGGGAGTCTTCTCTTCTCATGAGGTGGCCAAAGTATTGGAGCCTCAGCTTCAGGATCTGTCCTTCCAGTGAGCACTCAGGGCTGATTTCCTTCAGAATGGATAGGTTTCATCTTCTTGCAGTCCATGGGACTCTCAAGAGTCTCCTCCAGCACCAGAATTCAAAAGTATCAATTCTTCTTCCTCTTCTTCTTCTTCTTCTTCCCCATCCATCTGGCTGGGTTGCCCCAGCCACTCTGGATGGATTTCAGCATATATAAAAACCTAACAAAACATTAAACCTTTAAAAACTTCTCTATACATGGCTGCCTTCTAAAGGTTTTATAGTTACTTATCTCCTTAGCTCGGGGTGTGTGTGTCACATAACTACATACCCTTTAGCATTTCTCCAATGAAGATGGGGACGTTCTAAGGAAAAGTGGGACATTTCGGGATCAAATCAGAAATGGGGACGGCTTCTGTAAATCTGGGCCGTTCCCTGGGAAATATGGATGCTCGGAGGGTTTTCTGCTGTTAAATAGGACTCACGGCTGGCAACACAGTCTGTCTTCTCTCACCATAAAGGGGAAGGTAGTTCCATCAGTTTTGATGATATTTTTCCTCTTTCGATATATAGCTCAATATTTTTTTTTTTAATTAGGCAATCCTGTCTGCTCAGATGGGATTTGGAATTGAGCAGTGCTGAGATCATTATTAAAAAGTGTAGATGAGGAAGCTGCAGAAACAAGCCTTAAGTTGTTGTGAAGGGAGCAAAGGGATGCCTTGCCTTCATCTAAAGATTCATTAAATAATCAGAAGTTGTTTTTATGGTATTTCAGGTGCTCTCTCTCAAATCCCCCAGTCTGCTTACTACAGCAGCACTTCGTGACCCAAGAGCATACTAGGAAACTGGGTTAATCCATGACTTGAACATCGAGGGGTGAACTGAATATTTCAGTTCCTTGGACAGTGGATGGAATGTATATTTTATGGCAAGCGGGTATTAGCCATGTGCAGGGGCCTAATGTGAGACTGGCAGGCTGTGTGTGTGCAGACTTTGAAAATGGGATGCACTAGAGAATGACTGCTAAAGAATGAAAATCCACAGCCATTATCCTCTCTCTGCTGCTGTAAATAATTCAGCTATTTGGACTCGGTGGATCACAACACGACTTTCACCAGAGAAGGTTACAGCCGCGGTCTAAGATGAGGCTCAAAATGCATGTTATACAGAAACGTGCACAGTAGTTGGGGCGAACTTGTGTCAAGGCTGGATTAAGACCTTTAGAGACCCTAAGCACTGAAAAGATTATGGCAGAGGTGGACTTAGGGCCGCAACCACCGGTTCTCCTGCACAGGACACTGAGTCGAGGAGGTATCTTCCTGCCTCCTTCACAAAGTCTAGTAAGCAAAGTGCCAAGCTTTGGGAAGGAGGCACCAGCTTCTGGCAGGGTCTTACAGCCCTCCTGTCTCCTTCCAAAAGCTGGGAAATAATAATAATAATAATAATAATAATAATAATAATAATAATAATAATAATAATAATTTATTATTTGTACCCTGCCCATCTGGCTGGGTCTCCCCAGCCACTCTGGGCGGCTTCCAGCAAATATTAAAATACATTAACATGTTACAGATTAAAAACTTCCCTAAACAGGGCTGCCTTCAGGTATTTCCTAAATGTTATGTAGTTGTTGATCGCTTTGACCTCTGATGGGAGGGCGTTCCACAGGGTGGGCGCCACTACCGAGAAGGCCCTCTGCCTGGTTCCCTGTAGCTTTGCTTCTCGCAGTGAGGGAACCGCCAGAAGGCCCTCGGCACTGGAGCTCAGTGTCCGGGCTGAACGGTGGGGGTGGAGACGCTCCTTCAGGTACACAGGACCGAGGCCGTTTAGGTCTTTAAAGGTCAGCACCAACACTTTGAATTGTGCTCGGAAACGTACTGGGAGCCAATGTAGATCTCTCAGGACCGGTGTTACGTGGTCCCGGCGGCCACTTCCAGTCACCAGTCTAGCTGCCGCATTCTGGATTAATTGCAGTTTCCGGGTCACCTTCAAAGGTAGCCCCACGTAGAGTGCATTGCAGTAGTCCAAGTGGGAGATAACTAGAGCATGCTAACTAGGCTTTGGGAAAGCGCTAACTAGGCTTTGGGAAAGAGAAGGGAGGACTCGAGGACCCTCACACCTCCTTCGCACATCTCACACCTGCTCCTCTCTTTCTTGGCTTTGGGAAGGCAGATTTGGGCTGTGGTGTGTGTGTGAAATTTTGGCCTAGCACAGAGTGTCACATTAGGTCCGCCCCTGATTATGGTGCCCCCTCGTGCTCATGTCCCACTTGCGGGTTTCCCACAGGCAACTGGTTGGACCAGGATGCTGGACTAGATAGGCCATGGGCCTGATCCAGCATCCTTACATTCCCACATTCTTATGTCCTAGGCTGGCTTCCACACAAACTCACAGCACCCCTCCCTGTGCTCCAAACAGGCCAGCGAGATATTGTGGGGCAGTGGCTGGGCTAAGGTTACCTGATGAGCTTCAGGTTCAGAGATTTGAGCTTAAATCTTTTCAGTCCAAGTTTTAAGATACGATGCTCTGTAGTGGCTCTCTGGACCTCTAGCTCTGTGTATGATACAGCAGCAGTTAAAGTGGATGTTAAGAATCAAGGGGAGTTTGTGCTCTTAAAATATTCCTTTTGCAAAGAGTGCAATAATAAAAGAATAAGGCAACACTTCAGGTTTGATCTTTGTCTTTGTGATCGGAATGAAGCATCTTGGGACTTTGCCTACTTGTTTCCCTTTTATTTCTGCATAAACCATCTTGGTAATTTGATGTTCCTTATGAAGGGCTTATTGCCATGGACCAAGCAGTATGTTGTATAATATATATATAGAGAGCACATGACACCCCTGTTAAATATTCCTTTTAAACCCTTGCTTCTTTTTCAGAAGTCGATTTACTGTAGGGTTTTGGTTGTGAAATTAGAGGAACGACTTTGCACATTCAGCTTCTCAATACTTAAGGTGTTTTTTCCCTCGAGTTAATGTGGCATTTCAGACAGCTTAATTAAGTGGCAAAACTTTTAGACTTCTTTTAAAGCATTACTTGTTCAGCTCCAGCAAATTAAACTGAAGGTCTTTACCCGCTTCTCTTCTGAAGCATTTTCAGATATATTCTTTTCTGATTAGGCTTGAAGAATTAGAAGATGTTTAGGAACATGCTGTTTGCATCATGTTTGTCAGGTGAGACTGTGCTGATCTTGCACCAATGCTTGGAGGCAGTGGTGGGCTGGATGAGGGCCACTGAACCCCCAGTAAGTTCCTTGTGAGCCAAATGCCTGAAGGAGCACCTGAATCCAACGGCGGCTTCCCAGGTATGGCTCCTATTGTGTACTGTATGTTCCCTCCTTCTACCTGGCCAATCCCCCTGGTAACACCTCCCCAGCCGGGATTGGGCGGCTGCCGGAGTAGGTGGAGACCACAGGTATCCTACCTGGTGAAGGCGGTGCCAGACCCAACTGCCAGGAGCTGCAACGTGATCCCAGGGGGCTACTTGTGACCACGCAAAATGTGCACCCCATTTGATGTGGGGAACGGTCATTCCTGAATCAACCTGTCAGTGAATTAAGATCCAAGTCTTGTTGTCCAGTAATTGTTTGGCATGGGGGGGGGATAATTCTTGGAACTGTAATTTCTGGGGCCTCATTAATGCCTTCTAACAAAGTATAGAAGATGCCAGGCATTATTAAGGCTTCATTGCAAATAGCTCTAGTTGACCAATGGTCTACTGGGGTTGATCCAATAGACGGCACCACCTTATCTTCCTTCTTCTCTATGCTCTTTCTAAATGGCGGTACAAGAAGGGTCATTTTCATAAAAGAGGATAAATTACCCTATCGCAAGGACGTATGTGAGAGATGGGTGCTTTTATGGGTTGCTCCAGGGAAGTCTGGTTTTAAGTTTGCTGAACAATATATGGGGTGTTTGGCTTGTTCGAAAATAGAGCTCTTGTCCGTGTGCTTTCTCTCACTGTGTAGTTTGGAGTGTGTCTAAAATTCCATCCCCAGAGTTAATAACCTGGAGAAAAATGCATAAATGGCTTTCAAGGGATCATAAACCTCTTAGACAATTTATCAGGCCAGCCCATCTTCTCGCCTTATTAACAGGAAACTATTTTAAAGCAAATCTCTCTCTCACACACAAAAACCCATTGCACAATTCCAACAATGAGTTATTTGAGCTGGCAATGGTGTGTTAGAAACTCTTTCCTCTGCCTGGACCTTATGCCCTCGCAAAGCTGGTGAGATTTCAAGGCCACCCTGTCCTCTTCCTCCAGCAGCAACAATACAGTTGTTAAGGAACATTAAGGCTTCTGTAGATGCTGTTGAACTCCCTGGCCACTCATCAGTTGCCCTTTTTCAATGATTTGGAGGGGAAGCCTAACATCATGGCTGTCCGAGGCTTTCCATCAGCCTTAATGTTGACTTGTTTCTGGGGAGGCAGTACGTATGATATGATATCTGGCAAGGGTGTTGTATTGAATCAGCTTCACATCCTTGCATAGTCGTGAAGCTCAAGCAAGTGGCCCATCTTCTAGCCTAACTCAGGAGTGGCTTGTGTGTTGAGCAGAACTCTGGAAAATCATGGTGCAATTCCAGATCCTGCCACGAGCAGACAGGAAATCACTGTCTCCCACTATACTCTGTTTATGGCACACCACAGTCAGTTTGGCCACAAACTGTGGCTTTTTCTTCCTTGGTTTTAGGTCAGGCTAATCTTGTGTTTAACCCAGGTGGCACTGTGGGTTAAACCACAGAGCCTAGGGCTTGCTGATCAGAAGGTTGGCGGTTCGAATCCCTGCAACGGGGTGAGCTCCCGTTGCTTGGTCCCAGCTCCTGTCCACCTAGCAGTTCGAAAGCACGTCAAAGTGCAAGTAGATCAATAGGAACCGCTCTGGTGGGAAGGTAAATGGCGTTTCCATGTGCTGCTCTGGTTCGCCAGAAGCGGCTTTGTCATGCTGGCCACATGACCTGGAAGCTGTATGCCGGCTCTCGGCCAATAAAGCGAGATGAGCGCCACAACCCCAGAGTCGGACACGACTAGACCTAATGGTCAGGGGTCCCTTTACCTTTACCTAATCTTGTGTTCCACTAGTTCCTGGGAGAAAATGGGATGGAGGCAACTCTTGGTGGGCAGGAACTCGGATCATGACTGCCCCATAGGCCTGCCCTCAAGGAGATCCATATATACACTCTCACACAACCTAAGAGCATAGCAAAATACCCAATTGGTTAGGAGCAACAAGACTGCAACCCAGTATGTAGTCTCTTAGGAGTAAGCTCAAATGAACACAGTGGTGCTTACTTCTGACTACACTGGCTCAACTTAATAATTATATTATTTATACTCCATCCACTCTGGGTGGCTTCCAACACACATAAAAGCATAATAAAATGTCAAACATTAAAAATTTCCCAATACAGGGCTGCCTTCAGATGTCTTCTAAATGTTATGTAGTTCCTCATCTCCCTGACATCTGGTGGCAGGGTATACATATCATGCTTTAATAAAAGATCCTTAGCCAGCTAAAATGTAACTCTGAGCTTTTAATTCCATTAAATTCAAAATGCAACAATCTTGCAGAGAAGATTTTAACTTCAAGCATGAAGCAAGAACCCCATCAAAGAAAAGGGAAGAAGCACCTAACCTCTATTCAACCGTCTTCTGCATTCTCTGACGTCTCTTTTGCTAAACTTGTCAGAACCAAACTCATTATCACCTCTTTTCACTTTCCAAAGCAGGGAATTTGGTCAATTGCCCTGGCACTTCAGCAGATGATGTAATCGCTCCTGCTCTGATAAAAGAAACCCTGGAGGTGCATTCTCCTCTATCGCCCCAAGTGCTACTGCTAGAAGGAACATGCCTTCCTTTTTACCTTTCTCTCCTTTCCTGAGGAAACATCAGAAAGATAATTAGCCCTGAGGGCTGGCAATAATGGAGCCAGCTTTCATGGTTCCTTCCCTCAGATATTTCCAGAGTAGTTTAGGATCAGACGACTGGGAGATGGCTCTCATATCTCTCTGGTAATTAGTGATGATGGGTAAACTCCCCTCTCCTCATAATTACCGGTAGCTTTCTCAGAGAAATCAGAAAAACGCAACCTTTTTACACACACACACACACACACACACACACACACACACACACACACACCTTGGAATCTTGGTGTACCTGGGAGAGCTCTCTGTTTTCCACCTTTTCCTAAAACAGGGAGGGAAAGGTGGCGATGGCAGAGACCTTGCAGGCAATTTCCTATGGGAATTTGTACTTGGTAGTTTCCAGTGTTTCCTGACACAACCCAGTCAGATGCGTGGGGTACAAATAATAAAACAATTATCATTATTGCAATTTATTTGAATGAGCTTGGAATGTGCCAGTGTGTGGCATAACGAGTGAATGCTTCGGTCCACCATTACAATCACCTCCAAACTTTGGGAATGCGCACCCTGCAAGTGTCCCAGAAAAAACTGGACATCCAGTTGACTGTGGCGGTCATTTGGGGTTCCGCTATTTCCTGACAAGACCTTGCACTTTTTTTGGGGGGGAGCAATCTTGTGTGACACCCCAAAATGTGTTTTTGAGCACAGTCCTGAAAAGTGTGCCTTTGGGGCTTTGTGATCTCGCACGGATTATGTGAGTCGCTTGGGAGCACAGAATATGTTGGAGCCTATGGTAATGTCATGAGCATATGAGCCAGCTCTCAGTCTACAGCAGGTGTGGGGAACCTTTGGCTATCCACATGTTGTTGGACTCCAGCTCCCATCACCCCTGACCATTGGCCATTCTTGCTGGTGATGATGGGAGGCGTAGTGAAGCAGTGTCGGGGGGAGGGGGCAAAGGTTCCCAACCCCTGATCTTTAGCATACTTAGCATAGCTGTTAATTGGTTTCCGAAATGGGAAATGGATAAACAATATGGGGCGCGCAGCATTCTTTGCAGAAGCTCCCTGTTCTCAAGATCGCATGCATAGCATCAAAATAAATAAATAAATTCAATCCTGGCGTCGGATGCATTAACCCGCTCTGCTTTGGTTGAGCAGTCGATAACTCGTGGCTCTTGTTTTACTGCAAAATGGCTTTTGAATAATTAAAAACAAGAGAGGACGGCGATGTGTTTTGCTTTCCAATCGACAGGCTCCATTTGGCGAGCCCCTTTCCCCACCACCACCATGACCACCGGCCGACCAACCGGCCAACGAAACAATATGTGAATTTGCAAGTCTAAGATTTGATCAATAGTGCCTTCCTTGGGGAATTCCTTTATTAGACAACTGAAGCTGCCACTGTGCATAAGAAAGAGTTACTCCCTGCATCTATTAGCAAGGAAGATGGCAAACATGAGGACGTTTCGGTTCAGAGCCAAACAACATCGTGCAGTGAATGCTGGCACATTTATATTTAGCTTCAGACGGGCTCTCTCTCTCTCTCTCTCTCTCTCTCTCTCTCTCCCCGCTGCAAACTTATTCTGAGGTTTTTCTACTCAGCCCCCTTAACTCAAGGCTGATATTCTTTCACAGACTGCTTCTTTATAATCCCTGCTCAGTGGGAGATGTCGGCAAGGATTACACTTTCGAAAACCAACAGTACAAATGACAATGAAATCTTATAAACAATTGTTGAGACGATCATCTGGGGCTCTCCGACATCAGAGTGCCTTGTCTGTGATGCATGCAATAGCACCAGGGTGCCACAAGTAAAAAGAAGGGGATGGCAGGATAACAAAATGGCTTCGCGGGAGTCATGTAGCCAGCTCAGTCTTCTTATCGCTTCAGGCTTAGACAAAACAGCTTTTTCGAAATGTCACGATTTCAAGGCAGGGCATTGACGTCTGCAGGAGGTTGTCTACTCATATGAGCGCTGGGTGTTGGGTAGCTGTGCAAAAGGCTCTAGGAAGTCCTGCAGAGATGGGAAGAGGTGTCCAGGGTACCATAGGCTGTGATGGGCAGTTGCAGAGCAAGCCCGTTTTCTCCAGTTGTTCCTTGCTACTGCAATACCACCTCCTTACCATTGGGAGTGGTGGTGGAGCAACAGATAGCAAGCCAAGCAGCTTCTTCCTCTAACACAGCCCTCCCAACTAGTAGGACATGTGAAAAGGATCTTAGTAGAGCACAAGCTGAACATGAATCAACAGTGTGATGCAGCAGCAACAAAAGCAAGAAAGAAAAATGCAAATGCAAATGGTATTCTAGGCTGCATCAACAGAAGTCTAGTGTCCCGGTCAAGGGAGGTAATAGGACCACTCTATTCTGCCTTGGTCAGACCACTGTGCCCAGTTCCTGTTGGAGATTCATTCCCCGTGTCTGCAGTCATGGGATTGTTGTCTATCACATGACGGTGTATGTTTTCATTCCACAGAGTGGGAAGTGACGGAGACAGGATGTTTGTGTTACTGTGTTCCGTGAAGTGGGACTATTGTCCTTTCTCTTTGCTGTCTGATGCTAGAGAGAGAGGGAGCCATGTTGCAGTGCTCCGCGTGTGTTTACCTGTATATGTAAATAAAGTAGATTAGCCAAAACGCTGAGTTGCTGAGGTCTGTTTACGCATGCTGCGAAGACTCTGCGGATCCCTAAGTGTGATGATGCTTCTTGGTATCAGTCGCTGTGATGTTCGGGCAGAAGAAAGCTTTTGAAGCTCCCAAACAACCGACCAGGATGGAGAGAACATGCCAGCTGGGCATGTGTCTCTGCCAAGGTCCTATACGAGAGTAGGACGCTCCTGCTAACAGTTCCATCCTGCTGCACCCCATACTAAGAGATACCATTTGTCCAACTTGGTAGCCTAACCAATCAGAATTATGTGCCCAAGGGAGCGTGCTTGAATCTTCCTTGGTAAAGGCTGTTGTAGAATGTGACCATATTACTTCCATCGCCTCACATTTTGTGTTGCCATCCTAAACATCTGCACTATTGAGTCATCTAGGATCATCTAGTTGGACTTGGATCCCTTCCAACTCTAAGATTGTATGATTCTTTGATAATGTCACTATGCTAGTGAAGGCAAAATGCACGATACCCTTTTCTTGTCCCCATCATGTCTTCCATTTAACCTACATTGTGATGTCCCAATCTAGCATCTCCTATTTGTCCTCATTTTAGTTTTTGTTGTTGTTGTTTGATAAATGATTTCAGCCTCTTCCATTTTTTATTTTATTTTTTTGGAGTGGGCCCTTCCCAACAACCTTTATCCTTCTTTACTGTAGCCACAGCATCTCTTGGAAATTGTACATTCATGCAGCCATTTGTGGCGAGTTATTGTTGGCAGGATCTGCTTATAGGGCAATCTCCAGCCAGCAGCTAGTAATATCCCTACAAAATGCTGGTGCATGAATTTTGCAAAAGGCCAGGGTTACTTGATCTCTTTTTCATTGTTGCATCTAAAGAGCTGTATCCATCATACATGATCCAGATTGGATGTACGGTGCTGGATAAAATCCCTAAGCAGGGAGCTTTTATAGGCTAAATGTGCAAATTCGGGGTTGGATTGTGATCAAACGAAATTCAGATATACCTTCTGCATTTGTCGCTGCCTCTGGAGTAATGCTTCAACAGCAGATATACAGCTCAGGAAATTGGGTTCACTTTGCGTATGTATTGGCACATAAAAATGCAATTTGGGGAACACTTTCCCCCCCGGCCGCATAACACATCTGCGATTTTTATCGGGAAAACCATGCATGTATCCCAAGGCAGAAGTCTGAAGCCAGTGGCATTTCCAGTAGTCCATGCACTTTTAGTCTTTTACTCATAGAATCATAGAATAGAATCATAGAGTTGGAAGAGACCACAAGGGCCATCCAGTCCAACCCCCTGCCAAGCAGGAACACCATCAAAGCATTCTTGACAGGTGGCTGTCAAGCCTCTGCTTAAAGACCTCCAAAGAAGGGGACTCCACCACACTCCCTGGCAGCAAATTCTACTGTCGAAAAGCTCTTACTGTCAGGAAGTTCTTCCTAATGTTTAGGTGGAATCTTCTTTCTTGTAGTTTGAATCCATTGCTCCGTGTCCGCTTCTCTGGAGCAGCAGAAAGCAACCTTTCTCCCTCCTCTATATGACATCCTTTTATATATTTGAACATGGCTATCATATCACCCCTTAACCTTCTCTTCTCCAGGCTAAGCATACCCAGCTCCCTAAGCCGTTCCTCATAAGGCATCGTTTCCAAGCCTTTGACCATTTTGGTTGCCCTCTTCTGGACACGTTCCAGCTTGTCAGTATCCTTCTTGAACTGTGGTGCCCAGAATTGGACGCAGTATTCCAGGTGGGGTCTGACCAGAGCGGAATATAGTGGTACTATTACTTCCCTTGATCTAGATGCTATACTCCTATTGATGCAGCCCAGAATTGCATTGGCTTTATTAGCTCTCTCTCTCTCTCTCTCTCTCTCTCTCTCTCTCTCTCTCTCTCTCTCCCTTTTCAACATAGCTCTTGACTGAAAACTCTGTAAATGGGGTTCTTGATAATATAAGTCACAAAAAAATCAACTTGGGAGAAATACACCCACCCCCCATTAGTGAGATTCCCATTGGGGTGTCTGGCTGGCCACTGTGAGAACACGATGCTGGGCCGAAGTTGCAACATAGCTTAGTCAGTAGAGACTCTTCATCTCAGGGTCATGGGTTTGAGTCCCATGTTGGGCAAAAGATTCCTGCGTTGCAGGCGGTTGGATTAGATGACCCTTGTGGTTCCATCTATCTCTGATTCTGTGATTCTATGACTAGATGGGCCTTTGGTCTGATCCAATAGGGCTCTCCTTAGGTCCTTATGCACTGGTAAGCAGAGATTTGTGGAGCAGGAATCAGCGTGCCAAAAGGCCTATTATGCTGAGGAGGGCTCAAGTGGGGAATAGGATAAATGCCATGCAGCCCAAACCTGAATACAGCGTAAGGAGACTTCGATTCGTTTGAGGCTGCCTTGGATGGTGGGCCACTGAACTACATATCCCAGCATCCTTTTGAAACAGGGATCACCAACCTTTTTGGGTCAGTTGGTGCATCTGGAATTTCGTGAAAGAGCCACAAACGCCAGTCACAAAATGGCTACCATGGGGTGGGGCATAAGACGAAGTAGTCGTCATAGTTAAAAGACAAGAGAGAGGGGGAGGGGAGAGGACAACAGTAAATAGAATTCTGCCCAAAGAAAGAAGTTATTTGCATCGCTCCATTCAGAACAGATGGGGTTCCATTTGTGGCATCCAAATAAATGTGGCCATGTTTAAGGGAGTACTGTGTTGGAGCCACTGCTGACCGGAACTGAGCAGGAAGAGCAAACAGTCTCTCATGTGCATTGGGATATATACATTGTCAGGCACCATATGAGGTACTGGTGGGCATGCGCTGGGTTGGCAACCCCTGGTTTAATATCCCCAGGACCTTGGGCTGACCACACCCAGACATGCTGGCTATGCCTTGAACTTGGCCTGGTAGCCAGTTGGCAACCAGTGGAGGTCTTTGAGCCGAGACGCTATATGCTGGGAGGGTCTTGCTCCTGCTAGCATTCTGCGTGAACTGCAGCTCCTGGCTCAAGAGCCAGGGAAGCCCCACGAAGAGTGCATTGCAGTAATCCAGCCTTGAAGTCAGCGATGCACTAACCACTGTGGCCAAGCTTCCCTGGCCCAGAAACAGCCATAGCTGTTGTAGCAGTCACAGACTCTTCCCGTGGCAGAAGGTAGCATCCTTACGACTGAGCTGCCACTAGACTTGATGGAAGCATTTGGCAAAAGTTGCCATTAGGAGCCTGCTTTAAAATGCTTCATTAACTTTAAAATGCAAGCATTTCATTAACTGGGATGATGTGACTAGCTCCCACGCTTGCACGGCGAAGGGTGCCAACAGATGCTCCGTGCCGCAAGAACTGCCATAAAAATGAAGGTTCTAACGGAAAGATGATCTATGCTCTTTGTTTAGATGGTTCAAGGGAGGTAGACGTTAGCTAAAGAAGAGGAGGGGAGGAGAACGCAGGCACACACAAAGCAAATCTCCTATTTATATGCATGTTGTGCAGAGAGGCATTGAGCCGTCAGTGAAGTGTGACCTCCATCCGCTTTTGTTAGTGTCATATTTCTTCTTGCACAGCCAGAACTGTAAAAATATTTCTCGTCGTAGCTTATTAAAGCAATCACTCAGTCTGGGAGAACAGATGTTTTGGGGGGTGGGGTGGGGGTGAAGAAAGGCCTCACTTGGATAACGGTCACTGGGATAGATCGGATTGAAGTAAATTAACATCTAGCAGAACCTCCCGAGTTGTTTCTGCAGAAGCTCGCGGAAGTTTGGGTAGCAGAACTCTGGTGCAGGTTAGACACACCTGAGCGTCTCGGCTCCTCTTCCCACTATAACACGTCCCCAACCAGGTAACCCTCCAGAGACTTTAGGAGGAGGACACCATCCTTGTCCACTGGTTATGCTGACTCAGGCTGATGGGAGTTGGAGTCCATCAACATCTGGATGGCACAAGGTTGGGGGACGTGGACAGTTCTACTGCAGTCCTTTGGTGCCCTTCAAGAACCCAGCTTAGTAAGCCTTAAGCCCCCTTTGCATCAGCCCCAGGCCAGTGTTGTGATATTTGTCCAAGCCGAGCGGAAAACAGCTGCAGCGAGGCTGGTATGCAGAGGCGTAGCAAGCCCAGGTGGTACCCGGGGCGGAATTTTCTTTGTCATCCCCCACCACTTGTCACCCCCCTCTGATGGTGCCACTTTGCGAGGTGTGGGGGTTTTGTGTGTGTGTGTCTATTATCTCTCCCCCCCCCCAATAAAGTTAAAATAAATAAATAAATAAAAAATAATAAAAATGTAAAAAAAATAAAAATAAAAAAAATAAAAAGTGTCACCCCCCTCTGATGGTGCCACTTTGTGAGGTGTGGGGGGGTTGTGTGTGTGTGTGTGTCTATTATCTCTTTTTTTCAATGAAGTTAAAATAAGGAGGCCCCCCGCCTCCTTGCTACGTCCCTGCTGGTATGACTTGTGCCTGTACCAGTGAGAAAGCTAGCTTATCTCCTTTCTCCACAATGTGATGTTTATGTTTCACTGTACTATTGTACTCAATACATTTGTACTCCCTCTTCTGGCTAGACCTGATGCCGGATGGAAGCATTTATGCATAGCTCTGACTTACTGAGCTGGCAGCAGAGATTTTCTCTGCACTTTTCCTACAATAAATAGTTTAGCCTTAATCATGGCTTGTGTGTGTTGTTCTTCAGCTGGGGAACAATCACATATGACTGCGCCACCAGACTCCCTGTAGACGGGGATGGGCGCACAGCTTTGCTCTGACTTTGGGGCAGTCTCACAACCTGCCCCAGGTGGGGTAAACGCTGACAGCCAGATCCACATGTGCCTCTTAATTGGTCGTTTGGGTTTGGGCTGAGATGGTTTGCACAACTGCAAATTGGGGGGGATATTATCTTTCCACCCACCATAAAAACCGCAAATCTTCCTGTAGATTGAAAAGGAACAATTGAGGCTAATGTTTATAGGCCATCTCTCCTCCTGCTGAGCTAACCTTCTACTTGTATAAAATGTATACAAGGATTCAGAACAATGATCCCTGCTCCCTGCCCCTGCAACCTGGAGTCAGGGGTGTCAGTGCATGGGGGCTGAGACTTTTTGGGCTCTCCCAGTATTTTTTGAGAGGGGGCCAAGCCCCCCAATGTCCCAAGAAACCAGGGGGCAGAGGAGGATGAGTGCGGAGCTGAGCATGGCATGGCTTCAGTGGCCAACTCCTCCTCCTCCTGCTGGAGAGATGGAGACGACCCCCACCCCCCGGTGGCGGCAGCAGGAGCCGCCAGCCAATGAAAGTGCGTTGCCACTGTGTTTGGCTCCACCCCCAGCTCTTCCTGACATGGCTGGTGTTTCTGCTTGGAGTGATATTGTCTATTCGGTTACTGTTACACCACAGTTATTTATTTATTCAAATAATTCCTAGCCCACCTATCGGTGCACACTGAATATGGTTAATAATAATAATAATAATAATAATAATAATAATAATAATAAATTTTATGTATACCCCGCCCTTCCCAGCCAAAACTGGGCTCAGGGCGGCTAACATCAATAAAATTACAATAAAGTATAAAAGAAAGAAAAAACCGTTAATTAAAATACAGGTTAAAATACAATTTAAAATTTAAAATGCCGCTTCATTTATTGCTCATAATCAAAACCATAAGGGGAGGAAACATCAGACTGAGTCCAACCCGAAGGCCAGGCGGAACAGCTCTGTCTTGCAGGCCCTGCGGAAAGATGTCAAATCCCGCAGGGCCCTGGTCTCTTGTGACAGAGCGTTCCACCAAGTTGGGGCCAGTACTGAAAAGGCCCTGGCCCTAGTTGAGACCAGTCTAACAACCTTGTGGCTCGGGACCTCCAAAATGTTGTTATTTGTGGACCTTAAGGTCCTCTGCAGGGCATACCTGGAGAGGTGGTCCTGTAGGTAGAACAATGAAGTTCTCCAACATATTACAACAACAACAAATCACGAACAAAATAATCAATACAGCAGTTGACAATTTCACCTAGTCGTGCTCATTTCATTGGGCTTACCGGAAAGCCTGAGGTCCCCAAACTCTGATTTAGGATCTGTGATTTTCTAGGTCTGAGAGCTTTTTGTTTTGTCCCACTGCTTTTCCCAGGAAAACCCATGGTTTACTGCTGTATCGGAACAAACGTCAATGGTGGTTTTTCTTCTTTCAGTGCAGAGGTAAACAGCAGGTTTTCCCGGGGAAAGAGATGGAACAAATGAAAAAACCTCTCAGAGACATGCCTACAAATCACAGGGCGAATGAAAGAAATCATAGGATAAAAGGAAGTGGAGATGAGTCCTTCGGAGAGTTCTTAAAATGCAAAACTGCACAGGCTCAAAACTCTTCCTTTTTAAAATTAGCATTGGCAAGCACAGTGCTTCCCAAACTTGGGTCTCCACCTGTTTTTGGACACAGTTCCCATCATTCCTGACCACTGGTCCTGCTAGCTAGCAATGATGGGAGTTGTGGTCCAAAAACAGCTGGAGACCCAAGTTTGGGAAACACTGATCTAGCATATCAAGGATGGAATAGTAGTTGTAAAGCATAGAATACTGAGGCAGGGGAAGGGGGAAGAGAAGAGCTTTCCAACTTAAGACACATGGTAAGGCCTGAAGGCCAGGCTCTTCAATCCCCTAGCTGCGCCACTGACTTTATTTAGATTATCAGATCTGAAGGAAAGACCCGGACATACGTATATTAAGGTCTGATTGGTGTACTTCCAAAAGTGAGAAAGCAAACTCTCAAATCAGAACCACAAAACCCATGGACAGATGTCAGCGGCTGCAAAAACGTTAAACAAACTTGATGCGATTGTCATTTAATTGCCAAGCACATAATCATGGTGCCATATATCATTTAAATGAGAACTGCCTTTTCATGTTTGGAATGTTTAATTTTATTCATTGTCGCTTTAAAATGTTGAATAGAGCTGAATTGCACGAGAAGCATGGTGATGGGTAAATGAACATTGGAGGAATATTGTCTGATATGCTAATCAGTGTATGCTTTGAAAGTAGAGGAGGAGAAACTGTATGCGAGGGGCACCCAGATGTATTGTAGGCCTCTGTCAACAGGCGAGAGTGGTCATCATAGTTTTCTTGGCTCAACTCAGTATGAAGTCTATACTTATCACTACCTACTCTCTGGCACTGTTAGAAACTCAGATATATAAGCTAGGCACCAAATGGCTCCTTAAACCAGGGTTATACTGTAAGTCACCAAAACGGAATGCCTAGTTGGCCCAGATGACTCGGAAGTTGTATTTTTCAATAGGATTTTTTGGTTCCTGAAATTCATTCTGATTGTGCAGATAAAATATAGCAGATAGAATTCTACAGGATATGTTACTAGTGTGTGTAAACAGTCACGATCCAATTGTCCCAAGGCATACACCTCCAGATGGTGGAAACGTCAGGTAACATCCTGGCTCCCGAGCATCTTCATTTGGTCGCAAGTGGCCAATAGCCAGGTGCAAAATGCGAATTTCAAAGGCTGGGAGTCTCCGGATCTTCTGCTTAATTTATTTTTTAAGTTGAGGTTTTAGTTGACCCAAGAACATAAGAAGAAACCTGCTGGATCAGGCTGATGGCCTATCTAGTCCAGCATCTTGTTTTCACAGTGGCCAACCAGATGCAGGGGCGGAGGAAGCCTCCTCGCTACCTGGGGCGGCAAACGGAGGCATCCCCCTGGGGGCGGGGTGTCGTGACGTTACATTGTGACGTCACGACGCACCGTCACAACGGAGTGGTATTTGGCAGCATTGCTGCCTCCAGCTATAAAGGCAGAGCATAGCCATCATTGCTAGTAGCCATGGATTGCCTTATTTCCCATGAACTCATATCCATTTTAGGGTGTCCTTGTCACATGAAATGACTCAACCGATCAACTAATGCCGTCATAATCTTCCCGGAAGAAAATTCACACAAATTGCTGACTAAATGCAAGAACCTGGACATTATACCTAAGGGTCTTAGAATTAAGAACCCTCTACAATCCACTTATCCCACTGAATATGCAAGGAAACTATGCCACACGTTCTCTAAGAAGCTGCTCAAACATCTGATCAGCGTTCTCTACTCTAAACAGAAGCTAATAAAGGAGGAACTCTCTGTATTGGACAACTCTATTAGGAATCACCCAGCTTGGCAAGAGTTCCACAAGGAAAAACAAACCTGGAGTTACTGATACATGACAAAGCTATTTTTAACCTTCTCACCCATTGCTTTTTTCCTGTTAGACCAATTGCAGTCATTAACAGTCGTCAACAGAGACCAACTAAGTTTGTTCTTGGTATGAGCTTTCGTGTGCATGCACACTTCTTCAGATACACTGAAACAGAAGTCACCAGACCCTTATATATAGTGAGAGGGTGGGGAGGGGTATTACTCAGAAGGGTAGTGGGAATGGGTGAAAACTTCGTAACTGGAGGCACCCTTCTGCGTACATGCACGGCGTGATCGAGCACTTCTGCGCCCAAGCGCAGAGCGCTTATCTGCATGTGAGCGTGGCAAAACCCGGAAGTATACATTTCCGTGTTTGCCGCGTTCGCAACCCGAAGTTTACATATCCAGAGGGATACGTAAGCAGAGGTACGACTGTACTGTACTAGGAATTTGAAGAGTTGGGGGGGGGGAGGCCTGAGACACTTATACACAAGAGCATTTGAAGACTCAGGCAAAGAAAATAGCATTCAGATATCACTTAAGAAAACCATCCGCTCTGTGTGCATTAAAATAAAAATGGTGTTAAAATGCTTCAGCAGAACATCTTCTTTTGGAAATGTGAATACAGTTGGTGATTTTTCTTTCTTTCATATTCTGCGTTCATTATGGAAGTCCTTGTCATGCCTTCAGAGAAAGGTTGAGAGGAGGTGAATACCTGATGTCTTCTGCATTGTCCCCCAATTCACTGAGCTGATGAAAGAAGTACAGTGGTATCTCAGGTTAAGAACTTAATTCATTCTGGAGGTCCGTTCTTAACCTGAAACTGTTCTTAACCTGAGGTATCACTTTAGCTAATGGGACCTCCCGCTGCTGCCCCACGATTTCTGTTCTCATCCTGAAGCAAAGTTCTTAACCCCGAGGTACTATTTCTGGGTTAGCGGAGTCTGTAACCTGAAGCGTCTGTAACCTGATGCGTCTGTAACCCGAGGTACCACTGTAGAGCTGCCTGAAATGTAGTCTTATCTACGACCGTTTAAAGGAAAAAGTGTTTGGATTCAGGGGTGATCAATGGCCTGGCATGAAGATGATGAGCTGAGATAATGAATTGTGGAGATCTGAAATGTGGTTAACATTTTGAACGTTGCCATCTAACAGTGCAATCCAAACCATGTCTACTCAGAAGTAAGTTCTACTGAATTCAGTGGGGCTTGCTCCTAGGTAGATGGGGTTCAAATTTCAGCCTACATTTCTTAATTTTAGGTTCCAATGGAATAGTTTAACACAAACTTTAAAACTGGGCCACGTCTGTGTTTATTGGTATCTCTGTTTATTGTATCCAACCCAGTTCCACTCAGAGAAGACCCACTGAAAATAATGAACTTTAGTCCTGCTCCTTAATTTCAATGAGCCTGCTCTGAGTATGACTAACATTGGGTACGGCCCTCTGTTCTTTTTTAATCAAGAGCCAGTCACATTTCATAACTTGTCAACTATTCAGGACTAAAGGTAAAGGGACCCCTGACCATTAGGTCCAGTCGTGTCCAACTCTGGGGTTGCGGCGCTCATCTTGCTTTATTGGCCAAGAGCCGGCGTACAGCTTCCAGGTCATGTGGCCAGCATGACTAAGCCGCTTCTGGCGAACCAGAGCAGCGCACAGAAACGCCGTTTACCTTCCTGCCAGAGCGGTTCCTATTTATCTTCTTGCACTTTGACGTACTTTCGAACTGCTAGGTGGGGAGGAGCTGGGACCGAGCAACGGGAGCTCACCCCGTCACAGGGATTCGAACCGTCGACCTTCTTAAATTCCATGTCTTGACAGCTATTGGATACTGTCAACTACTAAATATCATTGCATGCCAACTGACAAATTTAGCCAAATATTAACTGCTATTGTGTTCTGTAGCTGGCTATCGAATGCAAAAACTGTGCATGCTTGCTATCAAATGTTGTCAAATAGCAGCTGTCGAATAGCAAATGTTTTGGTTTATTGGTAGCAATATGCTGCAACCACCATGTAAAAACTGGCTGTCACATTTCAGAGGAATTCCAGGAGGTGATAACTGGTGATTTCATTACTTCTCATTCTCATGGCAGCCTAGTCACACCAATATTCACCTCTTTGTTCCACGATGAGACCTGGGCTTCAACAGGACCTTTAACTTTCTCAACTGGAAAATCCCCCAGAACATCCAGGAACACATCAGGTTGCATCAGACTCTGAGGGTGGACATCTAAATGGGGCCACCACACTTACAAGGGGAATTGCTGTTATCAGTCCAAACTTAGGCAGATATAGCCATCATGGATAGTAGACATTGAATTTGTCTAATCCTTTGTTAAAGTCTTCCAACTTGGTGGCCATCACTGCCTTCCTCTTCTTCTTCTTCCTCTTCTTCTTCTTCTTCCTCTTCTTCTTCTTCTTCTTCTTCTTCTTCTTCTTCTTCTTCTTCTTCTTCTTCTTCTTCTTCTCACCAGTGCTTCCCCCCCCTAAAAAAATGTTTAGGGGTACTCTTTTTCCTACTCATATTGAAATACTGCCCCTCAATGAGGCCAAACTTAGATTCACAAAATGTTTAGGGATATGCGTCCCCCTGCGTCCCCCCAGAAAAAAGCACTTCTTCTTCTTCTTCTTCTTCTTCTTCTTCTTCTTCTTCTTCTTCTTCTTCTTATTATTATTATTATTATTATTATTATTATTATCATCTCCTATGAGGTAGGTTCAGTGGAGAGGTTGTAACTGGCTGAAGGTGACCAATGTAGATGTGTATATGATGTCTATGTGTTCAGCGAGATCAAATGAGGGAGAAGCTTTGCAATGTAGAATAGGATATCCCTGTTTTCATCGAAGAAATGTTGGAGGGTATGGAGAGTCAGTGTGGTGTAGTGGTTAAGAGCGGTGGACTCGTAATCTGGTGAACTGGGTTCGCGTCCCCGCTCCTCCACATGCAGCTGCTGGGTGACCTTGGGCTAGTCACACTTCTCTGAAGTCTCTCAGCCCCACTCACCTCACAGAGTGTTTGTTGTGGGGGAGGAAGGGAAAGGAGAATGTGAGCCGCTTTGAGACTCCTTCGGGTAGTGTTAAAGCGGGATATCAAATCCAAACTCTTCTTCTTCTTCTTCTTCTTCTTCTTCTTCTTCTTCTTCTTCTTCTTCTTCTTCCACAGGATGAACAAACTGATTGAGGCAACCAGACACACATTCTCCCTACTTTGTAGGCCTGCTCTTAAGGGGGGGACGGCACTATGGGCAGGACCTGTTGTCATATGGAAGATCTGTGTGTGTGAGATGGACTCTTAATGCCTCACACTCCGTGTCCTGAAATCCAGAAGCAAATAATTTTGCAGAACAGGTATTAGCCCTTTCTAATCTCCTTAGTTTTCATCTGAAAGAACTTAGTCATTGCTCAGTGCACCCTTGGCACAGCTTATATGAGCATTCAAATGCCTCGGCTTTCAAGAAAGAGCCCAAGAGAGGGAGATAGCGATAGGGATGACCACATTTTCTCCCAGCGCCATCTCTGAAATTGCTTTGATCATCCACTCCCCCCGATTAAGAAAATTGCTTGGTTTCGTCAGAAAAGACCGTTCAGCCTCTGTATATTAGAAGCAACTGGCAGGGTGGAGGCAGTGAAGAGGGAAATGAACAAGCCTGCACAGGACCAGTAGAATAACTGCTTATGCAGCCTGTCAGATGGTTTTTGTGTCCCCCCTCCTCTTATTGCTGTTGACAGTTTGACTTTTTATCACAATTTTACTATCTAAATGGGTTGCTGGCGAGGACTCTCATTAATTCCGAGAGGCATATGTCAAAATTGTGCTATCGGCATGGCAGCTGTCAGCCTCCCTGCCCCTTCCGAGTGTGTGTTTGTGTGTGTGTGTTTTAGAAGTCAAAACTAATGCGGGACACATGCTGAATAAATCTAATTAAGGTTTTTAGCTCTCCCCAAATTCCAGCTTACCAGAATTTCCTAGCATTCATTTATCAGCGTGTGACAATGTTCCAGATCTAACTGGGACGATATTGGCGGATGGCGGAGAAGTTAATTTCCACTTGGCTTTTTTAAAAAATCTCCTAATTATTTAACAACTCGGCAGCAGCAAACAACAGCAGCAACAAACAAACAAACAAACAAACCACTTTGCTTTGGACGCCAAGACCTTGATTCATCACCGCCTAGCAGAGATGGTTACAGCAATAGCTCAAAGATTCCTAAGCAGCACCATCACCAGGTAAAAGATCTGTATCAGGCTTCCTCAACCTCAGCCCTCCAGATGTTTTTGGCCTACAACTCCCATGATCCCTAGCTAGCAGGACCAGTGGTCAGGGATGATGGGAATTGTAGTTTCAAAACATCTGGAGGGTCGAGGTTGAGGAAGTCTGATCTATATGGACCCTGGGTTGTATTTAGCTTCCATGCTTGTGGGAGATAACTCCAATTTATATAGCAAGATACTGATAACTCATTTGCTAACAGCTGTCCGTTTAGTTGTAGCTTGAGGCCCAGGGCTGGAAGAACACTTCGACGTACAGTAGACCCTCAGGTTATGTTACTCTCGAGTAACGTAAACTTCGGGTTGCGAAAGCGGCAAACTTATTTATAGCCACATCAGAAAAATTGACCCACCAGGCCCAGGTTCTCAGAGGGGAAGCTGACCCATTGGTCTCTGAGGCCGTCTAGTGGCTTTTTGTACCTTATTTCATGACAAATAATAATAATAATAATAATAATAATAATAATAATAATAATAATAATAATTTATTATTTATACCCCGCCCACCTGGCTGGGTTTCCCCAGCCACTTTGGGCGGCTTCCAACAAAACACTAAAATACAATAATCAATCAAACTTAAAAGCTTCCCTAAACAGGGCTGCCTTCAGACGTCTTCTAAAAGTCTGGTAGTTGTTGTTCTCTTTGACATCTGATGGGAGGGCGTTCCACAGGGCAGGCGCCACTACGGAGAAGGCCCTCTGCATGGTTCCCTGTAACTTGGCTTCTTGCAGTGAGGGAACCACCAGAAGACCCTCGGCACTGGACCTCAGTGCACCTGTGGTGCAGTCTTGGCCTATTGGATTCTCTGCCTGTGTAGCCTTTCTGATCTTAGTTGTGTTTTGTGCATTGTATAATATCCCATTCTCCCTCCCTACCCACTGCAGTACATAACACTTCTCTTTCTCTCCTGCTTCTGCACACACACTCCCCCCTCTGTCTTAGCACACCAGGGAAAGCTAGGGCCTTTGCTAAAGCTTAAAACCTGTCTGATGGTCTCTCAAGCCGGTGACTGAGTGCCAGTGATTTTTTCGGTGCTTGCAATATGTCATTTTTGGGGAAGAACCTTTCCCCCTAGAAAGCTCTAATGGTATAGTGGGGAACTGGTGGACTTTTATTACACTCTTCAATCAAAAGTTCTCTTTCCTTTCTTTATTTCTTTCCTAAGAAGTGGAAAAATATGCTACCTTTCCTGGCTGGGAAAGATTCAAAATTGCATGAAGCGCTTCCTTGTTACTACTCAACGAATCCAATTACCGTGTTTCCCCTTTTTAAATACGTAGCCATAAAGTAAGCCATGGCAGGGTTTTTCTAGAAGTAAGAGAAGTAAGATGTACCCCGAAAGTAAGTCGCCATTGTTCCCGTCGCCTCCTCAGCCGCCAATGGTGCCACCATTGTTCCCGTCGCCTCCTCAGCCCCTCCTGCGCGTGCAGGGAGCCAGCGAACCAGCGAGAGGCGCGGGAAAAAACCACGCCTCTCGCTGAGTTCTGCACCGCCTGCTCAGCGCGCAGGTTGGGGGTGGGGGGGAACGCCTCTTCCAGCCCCTCCTGTTGCTGACGCACCTCTTGGCAGAGTTCCATGGCCTGCTCCTGGCGTGCCGGGAGCCAGAGAGCAAGAGGTGAGGGAAAAAAAGAGACGACTGCAAGAGACGACGACTGAGCAGAGACTGAGGGAGCAAGAAGCAAGGAGATACCGGTACCAGTAAAGACCAGTAAGAAAGAACCCCTTTATTACTCCCCAATAAAAAATAAGACATCCCACCGAAAATAAGCCACCCTGTGTTTTTTTGAGGAAAAAAAAGTTATAAGACAGTGTCTTAAAAAAGGGGAAACACGGGTAGAAGCCATCAAAACTGATAAATTGCCGGTATCGCAACATTATAACATTCTCGTAGCGAACACATTTTATATACAGTTTTGACCAATGTAAATGGAAGGTGGTGGTTCCCCAAAGAGAAGCATGGGGATCTTTGCAAAAGGGCTTTCAAACAGCCACACACAGTACATTGTACACCTGCTCTCAGTAGAACTGTTATGGAACCTTGTGGACCAAATTTGAGCCCCTGGAGGACAAAGATGGGCTCACACCCCTAGTGTGAGATTAAGCAAGCCTTCCCCATCTCTCCATCCTTGAATCTGACCTAAGAAGAGAAGGAGATGTGAAAGGGCTGGTGTTAAGGACAGAAATCTTTAAATTCAGTCCAGCATTTTAAAATCAACATTCCTCTTTGCTCGTTTGCCCTTGCTTATTTTTTTTTAATGCTTTGCTTACAGTAACAAAGGTCGGCTTCTCAATTCCCCTGCTTGATGTGACTTGTGTCATTTCAGCCTTGTTAGAAATCCACAATCCAAGGTCTCTCTCCTCCTTCTCCTTCTCCTAAGCAGCAAAATCCTGTAAAAGCCACAATTCCCTTTTGCCCCCAGCCCCTTAAAAACAGTTTAGTGGAGTGGTTTTTTGCAAGGTCAGCTCAGATCCAGCTGTCCCTTGAGCATCCCCATGTCACATTGAGAAATAGTCATGTATATAATGTTGTACGGATGGGAATTGCAGCCATTTATGACTTAACAAATAACTGCTGCTGGCTGACATAGAGATGGACTTTATCCTTTTCCCTATCTCCTTTATATATATATATATATATATATACAAGGAGCTCATGCCGCAGAAAAGAATCCCAGAAAAATTATTTACTGACTTTCTTCTGTGCTCTGGAAATGATGTTGCCAGGCTCCAGGGAAGGGTACCAAGCCAAAGGATTCCTTGGTAACCCAGTGTTTGAAATCCTGAGAACTCCATTCGCTCACATTAAAGGCATTGGTTCTATGAACTGAGAATAATAACAAGAATCTATTCTTTATTAAAATTATATCTCTTCCTTCACCCTGTGGGGGAAATTCACCTTGGGGGCTCAAGTATGAAGGCTCACATCAAATTCCCAGTCAGCCAGACTTATTCAGTAATGCATCATTGGACAAAGTCAGGAAGTGATTTTCTTTAGGACACACACAATATAGAAAATGTATTTCATTCTTAGCTGTTCATCCTTTACCCAACCGCTTTCTGTCACTCCAGCAACTCACCATCTTCCATCCAACCACAGTCCTTGGAAATACTTACTCAGTCCATATTTGTTTTTACTATATGTGTTAGCACCCTCCTTGTACCTTATCTGGAGTTGTTTTTCACTTTAGCATTTAGCTGTTAGGTTTCTCCTTAACTGGTTCTTACCAGTTTTGCAGACAGGCTGCATTCTTGCATACATGACACGGCACTCACTGTTAATGAGCCTAGCAGAAATTCCACGTCGTTTCCAAAGGAGCCCAGGGTGGCAAACAGACAAATTATAAAATAGCTAAATGCAATGCTAGTAACAGATGCAGACTGGGAAAGATCTCTGCTCAAAATGCTTGTTAGAAGAGGAAGGCCTTCAGCAGGCATCAAAAAGACAGCAGAGATGTTGTTTAGTCGTTTAGTCATGTCCAACTCTTTGTGACCCCATGGACCAGAGCACGCCAGGCACTCCTGTCTTCCACTGCCTTCCGCAGTTTGGTCAAACTCATGTTAGTAGCTTCAAGAACACTGTCCAACCATTTCGTCCTCTGTCATCCCCTTCTCCTTGTGACCTCAATCTTTCCCAACATCAGGGTATTTTCTAGGGAGTCTTCTCTTCTCATAAGGTGACCAAAGTATTGGAGCCTCAGCTTCAGGATCTGACAGCAGAGATGGTGCCTGTCTAATATTTAAGGATAGGGAACTCCAAAGGTGTGGCAACACTCAAGGCCAGATTCCTATATTGGGCAGAATGGACCTCCAGATAAGATGGTATTGGCAGGAGGTCCTCATCTGCAGAGCGCAGTGATCAGTTAGGTATATAAGGGGTGAGGCAATCTTTCAGGTAAGATACTTTTTGTCATGGTTAGCATTCTGTGTTTGCTGGAATGTAACTGAAACATAGGGACGTGGGTGGCGCTGTGGGTTAAACCACAGAGCCTAGGGCTTGCCGATCAGAAGGTCGGCGGTTTGAATCCCTACGATGGGGTGAGCTCCCGTTGCTTGGTCCCTGCTCCTGCCAACCTAGCAGTTCGAAAGCATGTCAAAGTGCAAGTAGATAAATAGGTACTGCTCCGGCGGGAAGGTAAACGGCATTTCCTTGTGCTCCTCTGGTTCGCCAGAAGCTGCTTAGTCATGCTGGCCACATGACCTGGAAGCTGTATGCCGGCTCCCTCGGCCAATAATGTGAGATGAGCGCCGCAACCCTAGAGTCGGTCACGACTGGACCTAATGGTCAGGGGTCCCTTTACCTTTACCTTTAACTGAAACATGGTTGAAATCAATGAAATATATAATGCAGGCATAGGCAACCTTAGCTCTCCAGATGTTTTGGAACTACAACTCCCATGATCCCTAGCTAACAGGTCCAGTGGTCAGGGATGATGGGAATTGTAGTCCCAAAACATCTGGAGAGCCAAGGTTGCCTATGCATGATATAATGCAATGAACTGAAAGCAACGCCACACTATATATCTGTTTCAATGTCCTGTTTCAATGCCCTCCTTAGCTCCCTTCTTTGTGCCTGTGAGACTGTGATGCTATCCTATTCAGGTGAAAAGATTCCAGCTTTGCTGCCTAAGATCTGTTTTATAATGCAAAATGATGGGGTTTCTCATACGGAGCTTTTGGAATGGTGTCAAATTCCTAGCATCAAAGACTTAATGAGCCAAATTCACACTAGACTTTCTACATGGTGGCCTCCTTTCAACCTAAAATGATGCTCTGTGGAGAACAGAGCATGTGAATTCACTACAGAGCCCCACACATTTGAAAGACAATCTCATCTTACAGCATGTAGGGAATAAATTAAAACCCGGGAGCTAACGACACTGGATATATTAGATCAGCAGTGGGGAAACTCAAGCTCGCTGGTCTAATTAGACTTGCCTTGTCTCTGAATTTGGAAGCAAGGCCTTGTCTATGAATTTGAAAATCATACCCATCTGTTAGTCACCTGATATCACGAGACACCAGGCGTAAGATCTGTTATTTCTGATTTAAGTACTAAGATTGGAGATAAGGGATCTCAGATGTTAGGGTTAAGTACCAAAGCACTAAGATCCAAGATAAAAGCAGGAAGGCATGAAAAAGGCACCAGGCATAAAAGAACCTCTTTCTGCTCTTTAAAAGGCAGAAGACAGAAGGCAAGAGGCTTATCTCTCATTTTACTGCTGTGATATTACAGCTGCCTTTCATCTTCAAAGACCAAGCAGGCATTTGGCTTTGATCTTAGTGCTGCGGGACCACAGGGCTAAGGTGAGGGATAAGCCTCTGCTTGCTCCTGGCTTCAACTTTGAAATCATATGATGTCAGATGATTGACAGGCGGGTGACTCCACCCATCTGTCCAAAATGGCCAACAGATGGTAGGCCAGTTCAGGATCCAGCCCTCTGGCCATAAAAGTTCCAGCTCACCTGTTCTAGAAGGAGAGGCTTTAGCTGTTTCCAGAGGGATAACCGTGCCAGTCCCTTTGCGGCAAAACCAACAAAGGAAGTTTTGCGGCACCTTTAGAGGCTATGAAATTTATTGTGGCGTAAGCTTTTGTTGACTGCTGTCATATCACCAGATGCTTTAGCTGCTTCTGAGGACTAGCATGTGCAGTCTCCCTTGCGGAAAATGGCACATTGCAAAGCCAGAACGGTACGCTCCATCCCTCTCACACTAAGGTGTGCATTTGCATCGTATACAGGTGTGCCTGCCTGTCTCAGATCTGACGCATCACAGGAGGGAAGCTATAATATCCTAAAGATGTAGGACTATAATACTTGCGTGCTCATAAATGTTAGCAATGAGGAAAAGCAAAGTGTGTGTATATTAGCGTTGGACTGGAACCTGTAATCCAATTTCTGGAAAGTTTTCATCTCCTGTAAAAGAGGCTTTTTTCTGCCTCATTTGCATTTGCAGGGTGGTTATAATTTCAGTAGGGACATGGGTGGCGCTGTGGTCTAAACCACTGAGCCTAGGGCTTGCTGATCAGAAGGTCGGTGGTTCGAATCCCTGCAATGGGGTGAGCTCCCGTTGCTCGGTCCCTGCTCCTGCCAACCTAGCAGTTCGAAAGCACGTCAAAGTGCAAGTAGATAAATAGGTACCACTGCAGCGGGAAGGTAAACGGCATTTCCGTGCGCTGCTCTGGTTCGCCAGAAGCGGCTTAGTCATGCTGGCCACATGACCCGAAAGCTGTCTGCGAACAAACGCCGGGTCCCTCGGCCAGTAAAGCGAGATGAGCGCCACAACCCCATAGATGTTCGCGACTGGTCTTAACTGTCAGGGGTCCTTTACCTTTTTTAAGGTGCTACTGGACAATTATTTTATTTTATTTTTTATTTCGACTGTGTTAGACCAACACGGCTACCTACCTGAATCTACGTACATACAAACATGCACATGCATACACAAAATATCCAGGCCAACTCAAGCATCTGTCTTTCCACTCAGCAGACAGTAGAAAGCCATTACAGGGTTTCCACTTACTTTATAAGTGCTATAGTGGATGACATTTTCTCAAGTCTTCAAATAGCTCTGATGTTTATACGTTAATAAATCTGCAAATTAATGAAGTAAACAGCTTTTGTAGGTGTCAGTTGAAGAAACAACCCATTAAGGCAATTTACAGCTGATGGCACGTCAAAGCCTAATTTCCCTGTATACACTTCTAGAGCCGCATGAAAAAATGCAGGCGTCGTCATTTCAGTGCATTGGTTGCAGTTGGGGGATAGCTGCATTTATTTTACACAATTCTGCACCCTATAACGCAACGCAGTTATGTGATTATGTTGGCCAACCACATGCTTAGCAGCAGTTGGCAGAGCTGCTTAGGATCTAGACTCAAATATATATTTTTCGGATGGCAATGAACAAACTCAAAATTAACTGAAATATCAAATTTTGCAATACGGATTAGAAATGTGACTATTTGGGGAGCTAGAGGCATATTGGAGAAATGTCCTATCATAAAATGATAGAATTGTAGAGTTGGACGGGACCCAAAGGGTCATTTAGTCCAACTCTCTGCAATGCAGGAATCACAACTGAAGCATCCATGACCGATGGCCACCCAAGCTCCCCTTAAAAACCTCCAATGAAGAGGAGTCCTGATTGGTTAAATGCATGGAATCAGTATAGTACAAATGCAATTCACGCAATACTGTATATAAACCAAGGAATTTGCAGTGGTAGCCACCAACTACAGATCCTGAAGTTGAGGCTCCAGTACTTTGGCCACCTCATGAGAAGAGAAGACTCCCTAGAAAAGACCCTGATGTTGGGAAAGGTTGAGGGCACAAGGAGAAGGGGACGGCAGAGGATGAGATGGTTGGACAGTGTTCTCGAAGCTACTAACATGAGTTTGGCCAAACTGTGAGAGGCAGTGAAGGATAGGCGTGCCTGGCGTGCTCTGGCCCATGGGGTCACGAAGAGTCAGACACGACTGAACGACTGAACAACAACAAGCCACCAACTAGGATGGCTTTGAAAGAGTATTAGACAAATTCAAGGAAATCAGGGCTGTCAGTGGCTCCTAACCCAGCTGCCTTCTTTGTGAGCTTCCCACAGGCACCAGGTTCTCCACTGTGAGAACATGATGCTGGACTTGGTGAATTACTGGCCTGAAGCAGCTGGTTCTTCTTACATTCTTCAACATTACCGTACCCTCATCTACCGATTACATGAATGAAGGGGGCACCATCAGGGATAGATCTACTTGTCAGTTTGCATTTCTTAGTGCAAAAAGTATTGATCTGATGTGTGGAGATATTCCCTATTCTAATAAATTCAAGAGGGTTCTTGAAGCTTCTCTGTGTGAAAAAAACAAGCAGAAGGTTCCTGTTGTTTGGGTTATACTTTCAGAGAAGCTGAGTACAGCTGGCTTAAGCTGGTTCTCTTATCTCTTCTGTCAAGGCCAAGCTGAATATAATAAGAGGCCAGAAGGAGCCTGGGTCTCACTTTCTCTTTCTATCTCTCTTTCATTCTGGTGTGGTGTTCTGTATATAGTGTTAAGGTTTAGGCATTATAAGTTATTTTAAGTTTAAGTTAAGTCTGCTGCGACTGGATTTCTTATGGACAGTGCCAATCCTGACTGTATTGGATTTGTAACCATTATGCTCATTTGCCTTCAGTAGCAGTAAAGCTCTGCTGGATGAAATACAATTGCCTCTGGTCTATTTTTGGGAATAGTGCAACGTCACTAGCAGAATCCGGAAGTGCCTCCCTTCTGTTTTGGCGCCAACACCAAAGCCTTGGCATCCAGAATTGCAGCCTTCTCCACCTACGTGAGATAGGCACCGGAACTGACGTCTCCCCCTCCGAGTGAGTCTGCTGGGTGGTGCCAGGTTTCTCAGCAACTCCCTGGACACCTGGCACTCCCTGGCTCTTAGCCACTAACTGCTCCTCCCCCGAAGAGGGGCTGCCAGATTCACTCGAAGATGAATCTGTCGTTAACACAGGCTGCGGGTCCCTGTATGCACTCAGAGCTGGACTGGCAGGGGTGGGCAGATCCCTGACACATAGTTTCAACTATGGAAAAGGCGGCATACAAATAAAATGATGATGATGATGATGATGGCATGCACAACTTGGTGGCTGCGCCAAGCACATTCAGATTCGGACACCGCTTCCCTCTCTTGTGCCTCTCCCTCCCAGGCGCCCTGTCTCTCGTCACAGATTCCTTGATCCCCCCTTCCCTACATGAGTTTCCTTCAGCCAAAGGAAACTCACAGCAGATATGTCATGCTGCAGGCTCATCGTTCTGCAGGTTCACCCTTCTCTCCCTTGTCAGTTACAAAGTTCACCCACTTTCTGTGAGTCTAGTGGAGCCTTGTGATAAAATATTGGCTTCATAATAATCCCTGAGCTTTTGGAAGAAAACCCCCCCACCATACTATACCAGCTTCAGGCTAAAAGAAAGATAATGACAGCCACCTATCTGCAAATGCTAAGTTCACGACCTGATGTTCCGCTGATTGCAACGGAACATTCATTATAACTTCAGTACAGGCACATTTGGACACAAGGAAGCGAGCAGCGACTTCAGAAGGTAGCTAAAGAGGAATTTCAAAGGTGGGAAAAAGCAACAAGCCTCTTCTGAATCTCCCGCAGCATTGCCACAGCCCACGCACCAAACAAACAAATGCAGTAATCATGGGGAAATGATACCACTATTATCCGTGGAGAAAGCTAGGCTGGAAAGCTCACACAGTGTTGGCAGAAAGGAAGTAAACAAACAAACAAACAATGAAAATGTAATGGGGTGTGTGTGTGTGTGTGTGTGTGTGTGAGAGAGAGAGAGAGAGAGAGAGAGAGAGAGAGAGAGAAGAGAGCAGACAAGCCCTAATCAACAGGCTCTCATTAAAACCAATAAAGTAAAATGCTGCCTTGCTGGCCCTTAACATCTGCTGGCAAGAACAGAAACATTAAGAACCAGATTTTTCTGAAGTGTTTACTTTGGGTCTAATAGCTATTTTCCAAATCTGATGGTTGGTTGTTGCTGTTGTTTTTTTGGAATGTCTCTTGAAATAGGTGGCCTGCCAGAAATTAACTGTGGTTATTTATCATTGTCATATGGGTTTCCTTTCATCAAGGAAATAGCTATAGAAGCTTCCCCAGAATACATCCCAAAACTTCCCCTATGGGCCAGTGGCGTAGCGTGAGTTGCCAGAGCCCGGGGCCACGTGGAAGGGATGGGAGGAGGAGAGGGAAATGGATGGAGTATCCATGTGCATTCAACAGCATCTGATTCACCCAGGAGATTGCATCTGCAGAGATAAGAAAAGTCATTCTATTGTCTGGAGAGGTCCCTTCTTGGTTCTCACAGAGAAGCCATTTTCAACAGAGCCCAACAACAGAAGCACACAGGTGTATCGAGGCAGCACGTGTTGAAATTTTGCGGCCCTAACAATTTTGCACCCGGACAACGGCCACTGCTATGGGTATAAGAACATATGAAGAGCATGCTGGATCAGGCCAAAGCCCAATCTAGTCCAGCATCCTATTCACACTGTGGCCTACAAAGACGCCTATGGGATGCCCACAAGCAACCCCTGATTCTGATTCCCAGCAACTCCAAGATGGTCTCCAGTACCAGAGGTAGTACACAGCCATCATGAGTAGCCATTGATAGCCTTAGCTGAATCTCTTTTTAAGTTGTCCAAGTTGGTAGTGGTATCTCTACATACTTTGGTAGTGGATAGGTAAAGGTAAAGGGACCTCTGACCATTAGGTCCAGTTGCGGATGTCTCTGGGGTTGCGCGCTCATCTCGCATTATTGCCTGAGGGAGCCGGCGTACAACTTCCAGGTCATGTGGCCAGCATAACTAAGCCACTTCTGGCGAACCAGAGCAGCACACGGAAATACCATTTTTGGTAGTGGATACCATTGCTTAATTAGGCACTGTGGGGAAAACACTTCCTTTTGTCTCTCCTGAAACTAGTGTAGAATTATGAGAGAGGGGAGAAAACATCTCTCCAGTTTCTTCACAACATGCTTCACTTTATATATGCACCCCTCCTCTGCTTTTCCTTAAACCAAATAGCCTGCCCTGCCCACTCCAGTTTTAACCTTCTCTCATAGTGGTGGGGCTCCAGCCTTTTGATCTTCCTGGTTGACCGTCAGATTTCTACCCAATCTGGCTGTCCGGGTTTTAGTGCTATTGAGATTACAGGGCAGAGAGATTTGAACTCAGGGCACCTGAGTCCAAGGCTCTCTCCGCCCCAACACATTGGCTACATTTTATGTCGCTTGAAGAGAGTCAAACAGCAAGAAGCAACTGGCTCACTTGAACAGTATTTGTATCCATCATCGTATCTTCGATTGCACTTTGCTCATATATTTGCATTAATCATTTCAAGGTTGATTAATTCAACTTCCACTAGCCTGAGGGTGGAGAAACACACCACCCTGCTGTAAATGAATACCAAAATTAAATATCCTCCACTATAGAACAATAGCCAGAACTATCCCGGGCTATTGAGTTAGCAGATTAAAGTCTATCCAGTTAATGCGTTATTGAAGTACCAAATATTAGACATCCCGTTGACTTGTTTCTAAGAAAGCTGACATTCCTATTGCATTTGCATAGCTTGCTAATGAAATGAGAATCTCCCAAAATATTTGCGTGGCTTGTAAAAAGAAAAATACATGTTCACATTCTCCCATGAACTGGAGCTATTGTGGTCCTCTGCTGCGCAATTGCAGTCCTCTTTGCACCTGGATCTCAGACAGTGCACTGTTCAAACAATGGCCACTTCACCACAGGAGTGCAGGAAGCTGCTTTGTGCCAGGTCCATTTATCTGTCCTCTGCTGGCTCAGTATTTGCCCACCCATATGAACTGTTAGCATCAGAAATGCACATGCTCTTAATCAGAATGCTTACTCTTAAGTTCAGAAGCTTTCGCCTGCTAATAAATGAACATGTTCCTTAAACAAATGACTCATGTAAAAAGGGATAGATTTGTGGATGAGTTTGTGCAAGCTACATGAAAGTCAAGTGTCCTAGAAAAATTAATTACAAACTCCTTGAATATAATGACTGGTCTATTTTTTCATAAGTCTTAAGGATAATAATAGCCCACGATGAACAAAGGTACAAGATAAACAACATTGTTTATGCTGTAACTGGGAGAACATGTAAAAAAAACCAAAATGAAATCAGCGGGGTTCCCCCCCCCCCCAGATCTTTGGATTTAATTTTACGTCATATACCAGCCTTTGCCAATTTGGTGCATTCCAAATGTTTTGGGTTACAACTCCCACTAGCCCCAGGCAACAGAATGACAACCAGAGTAAGGGCAACTTCCATAATAATAATAATAATAATAATAATAATAATAATAATAATAATAATAATTTATTATTTGTACCCCGCCCATCTGGCTGGGTCTCCCCAGCCACTCTGGGTGACTTCCAGCAAGCATTAAGATACATTAACACATCACAGATAAAAAACTTCCCTAAACAGGGCTGCCTTCAGGTATTTTTTAAATGTCATGTAGTTGTTGATCCCTTTAACCTCTGATGGGAGGGCATCCCACAGGGCGTGCGCCACTACCGAGAAGGCCCTCTGCCTGGTTCCCTGTAGCTTTGCTTCTCGCAGTGAGGGAACTGTCAGAAGGCCCTTGGCGCTGGATCTCAGTGGGGGTGGGGGTGGAGACGCTCCTTCAGGTATACAGGACCGAGGCCGTTTAGGGCTTTAAAGGTCAGCACCAACACTTTGAATTGTGCTCGGAAACGTACTGGGAGCCAATGTAGATCTCTCAGGACCGGTGTTATGTGGTCCCGGCGGCCACTCCCAGTCACCAGTCTAACTGCCACATTCTGGATTAATTGCAGTTTCCGGGTCACCTTCAAAGGTAGCCCCACATAGAGCGCATTGCAGTAGTCCAAGCGGGAGATAACTAGAGCATGCACCACTCTGGCGAGACAGTCTGTGGGCAGGTAGGGTCTCAGCCTGCGTACCAGATGGAGCTGGTAGACAGCCGCCCTGGACACAGAATTCACCTGCGCCTCCATGGACAGCTGTGAGTCCAAAATGACTCCCATCCATTCTCTTCGTTCATTCATCAGCTTATTTCATAGAATTATATAATTGCAGAGTTGGAAGGGACCCTGAGGATCATCGAGTCCAACCCCCTGCAGTGCAGGACCACGCAGCTGTCCCTTCCAGGAATCAAACTTGCAACCTTGGCATTATCAGCACCATGCTTTAACCAGCTGAGCTATTTGTATGTCTCTTTCCCACAATTGTGCTCAAAGTGGCCCACTACATAGTAACCCTAAGAATTAAACAAAACAAAACATTAAGGACAATGGAAAATAATCATAATGCCAATATAGAAAGAAAATAGACCCATACAAAAACAACACAGATAAGCTAACCTAATTCGACAGCTTAAAACCAGAGAGAGAATAATACCTAACGACGAAATAGAATGGTAGCATACAAAAAATACAAATGGTATCTCTGTTCTGAAAAGGCATTCCACAGAAGTGCCCTACAATGAACTTCCATACACTGAATGGTAGCCTTAAGGTAAAAAATAAAAAGGTAAAGGACCCCTGGAAGGTTAAGTCCAGTCAAAGGCGACTATGGGGTTGCGGCGTTCATCTCACTTCAGGCCGAGGGAGCTGGCGTTTGTCCACAGACAGCTTTCCAGGTCATGTGGCCAGCATGAATAAACCGTGACGGAAACCAGAGTGCACGGAAATGCCATTTACCTTCCCGCTGCAGCGGTACCTATTTATCTACTTGCACTGGTGTGCTTTCGAACTGCTAGGTTGGCAGGAGCTAGGACAGAGCAACGGGAGCTCACCCTGTCGCGGGGATTCCAACCGCTGACTTTCTGATTGGCAAGCCCAAGAGGGTCAGTGGTTTAGACCATAGCGACACCCACGTCCCTTCATGGTAGCCTTATTTCCCAGCTCTCCCTTGGGTCTCCTCTCTCAACCACCTCCCCATCTCTCAACTGCAGACATCTGATTGGTCCCTGTGAGGACATGGTGCTGGAGTAAGATGGGCCATTGGCCTGATTTGGCAAGCTCTTCTCACGTTCTTATGGACTACTAGCTTACCTGGCCGCACCCTGCTGCTGCTGAATTTGTGAAATTGAAGAAGTTCCCCTGTTCACCTTCCATCTGCCCCTTCTCTGTCCCCACCCCCGTTTTCAATTACTCTCTTCTCGCCCCCCCGTCTATTACCGGTTTGTGAGCTTGCAAATGGCCGACGGAGCTCTGGCAGGGGGAAGGTTTTGTAGCTGCAGTACCAGTATAGCCGTTGCTAGAGGGCGAGGTTTTGCTGGTGACGTCTAATAGGTGCGACAATTTTTGTGTTTTTGTAGCTGTAGTACCAGTATAGCTGTCACTAGAGGGCGCTGTTTTGCTGGTGACGTGTAATAGGGGAGCCAATTTTTTCCGTTTTTCCTTTATTTTAGGCATGACAGGTGTGGTTTTTCTGAATTTTTATTATGCCAGATTCTTTTGCCATGGTAATGGAACGCTGTGTCCTAATTTGATGTGATTTGGTTCAGCGGTTACTCAGCAAGGGTGTTTCGGACAAACATGCAATGGGAACATTTTTATATCTATAGATATGTGAATGGTGAATGCAATGCCTCACCTGACAGCAGAAGCCAATATATTGGAGGCAGGAGCAAGAGTCAGCTGTGATGTAGATGGGACACTCAGGGTCAGCGCCTCAAGGAGAGCCAAGAACAAGCAGCTGTGAAAAAGACAAATGCCCAGGGATCTGAGAGAGAGGAGTACCCAGAACGTGCAGGATAACCGAGAACAAAGCATGATGGGAATTTGCTTTTTGAGGTGAGCACTGAGGTGGAAAGCAAAGGAACTTTTTGCTGATGTCTGAGAGCTGCTGTCAATCAAGTTGATCCAAATCTCTTCCCTGAATAAATGCATGCTTAATTTTGAGAGAGAACGCGAAGGCAAGCCTCCCAGAAGAGACCCTTCTTTGCTGTGACTTTTTAGCAGCCTGCCAAAGGCTTAATCACAGCCATGTGCTCTGGTACATATTACTGGCGGAGCAAGGTGAGGCAGTCATTCTCAAAGGGAAACGTGCTATCAGCCTGGGAGGTTGAGAGATTAGAATGAATGTTTGTGTACACAGCACCATGGGTGGAGGGAGGAATTCTGTTTAGTTCAGATTTAAAGGTTAACTTACCCAGTGTTATTTTTCTAGAAAAAGAGGTGCCATAACTTACCACGTTCTCATAATGGCAATGGCGCCCACTTGAGAGGTGCTGGAACTGAGTTCCGGCTGAAACCCACCTAATTTGCATTTCCTGAAAAATAATGTGACCCAAAATAGTCGTTTTTTAAAAAATCTGCACATCTCTGAATTTTGCAATGCAGTTGTTTTCCAGCTAAGCAATGAGTACAAAAACACACCAAGTGAGTGGAAATTGTTTGCAAGAATGTATGCATTTGGCAAAACTGCATGCAAAAACATGTTTATTAGAAGAAATTTGCACTGAGGTGCTGATGAATTTTCATGAGGCATTTTTTTTTTAAAGAATCTCGAATTCCTGTGGAAATCTGGAGGACTGAATTTAATATACAGTAGGAAAACGAGGAACTGCGAGAACTGAAATGGGCAGACTCATCCATCCCTACTTCCTTGTGTATTGTTTGATTATTGTTTTGGGACAAAGAAATAAAATCTGACTTTAGTAAAGCACTAGACGAAATGCTTTGATTAGAAGTGTTTGTGAAACATTAGCTCTGGGCTACTCAAACCTCTTTTGAAGTGTTTGCTCAGTCTCTTAGCTTGCTGCACATAGGTACACAAGCCGTGTGAACCAGGCTGTGGAGAAGTGAAAAAAAATTGTGTTTGTGTGTGTTATGTACTGAGCTGAATAGGATCCAGAATGCAGCAGTCTGATTGGTCCTAGAACAATAGGATCCAAAATGCAGCAGTCTGATTGGTCCGCAGGAGTCACCCAATCCAGCTCCAGGTGGAAGTAAATCCACAACCTGATTGGCCTACAGGAGTATCCCGGAATTAGCCAATCACGTGGGGCCCATTGTGTAAATAATGTATTTATAGCAGACGTTTTGGGGAAACATCTATTCCTTGCTACTAGAAGCTGAATAAAGAGCATGAAATTCACACTTGACTCCGAGTATATTTCAGTGTGGCACACAAAACAAACAATAAAGAACAAACATCCACAAACCAGTAACCCGTGCATATTTTAAAAGCCTGGTAATCAGCCATGCACACGTGGATGCACACGAAAGCTCATACCAAGAACAAACTTAGTTGGTCTCTAAGGTGCTACTGGAAGGAATTTTTTTATTTTTTATTTTCTTTTGACTATGACAGACCAACACGGCTACCTACCTGTATCTGGGAAGTGTTGTTTCAGGAAATGAGACATTTCAGGTTTGATTTGAAGAGCTCACCACATTGTTGTTTCTGAGAAACATGAACCCCAAAGCCCACCTGAGTGCAGAGCGCTAATGCAATTATCTAGATTGTGGCCTGTGCTATTGTTTCAGCAAACGGTCCACGCCTATCCAAGCACCGCCGCACACACCATTTTTGATACCTCTTTCACTGTAATTATTTACTTATTCCCCACCAGTGTAAGGGTTGCCTCAAAGCTATCATTTGATCTAAAAGTTCAGGACACCTGCTTTCAATTTTGCAGCTTTTAAACAGATCTAAAAAAACGATTCATCCTATACATTAAATTTATAGGTGAATGAAGGGGCCTCAAGCTATCGTCATTTCCCCCCCTTTTTTTTGAAGTTTCATTCAGGTTCTCGGCGAAAATGGCTTGCATGAGCCGACTACAATCTTATCTAAGTTGGCATGCTGTAAATATCGAAATAATGTTTGTTTCAAAGGAATTTATGTACTGTAGTGTCAAAGCATAGTAGAAAAAAACATTCTTCATGGCGCTGGAGCAAATCTTAGCTTCGCTTATCATCATTGCTGTCAGAGGGCAGATCCCCCCTCCAACACATTTAAACACATCTTATGAACATTTAAAGCACATTGCTTCCCTCCTAGAATCCTGGGAACTGTAGTTTGTGAAGGGTGCTGGTAGTTGTAGCTGTATGATAGGAAACAGCAGTTCCCAGGGTTCGGGGGGGGGGAGTCATGGGTGTTGGATGTGCTCTAAATGTATCTGCCCAGAGGTGCCATAGAAAATCCAGCAGAGGTAGGATATGGTGATGAAGATGTGATTCCATCCGTGGAAGAACTGAATACACACGGTACCCTCCATTGTTGAATTCTCATTCTAGATGCAGTAGACCTCACTGCACATACACAAATTCATTTTGCTTCCATGTGCTGTGATGGTGATGATAATAATTTTATTATATATACCCCACCCATCTGGCTGGGTTTCTCCAGCCACTCTGGCCGGCTTACAGATGTCATTGCAACATGTATGCATATACACCCTTGGCACCAATGAGGTAAGGTGAAAACCCCACTCTTGGCCCCATAAAAAGTGAGTGAAAATTGGTATGACAGGAGAGGAGAATGTGTTGATTCCTGCACTGCAAGGAGTTGGACCAGATGACCTTTTTGTGGGAATGTTTGGAATGTGGATGAGGATATATTGCTTAAGATATCCTTATCCTAACTTGTGTTTACAAGTTCCAGCTAAGTCAGCAGAGTTACATTCCCCTTTTAAATCACACAGCAGAAGGTTGCTCAGGTTTGTTTAAACCTCTGTAAAATAGTTTCCTGGTATTACCCCTTTATCCCTCTTCCAAATAAGACACTACACAAGTCTTCTATAAAAGTATGTAAAAACGTTTACTCACAGACATCAAATGGTCACAATAAGATCCCAGATGCAGGCAGACTTAAGCTTAGAAAATATATGTACATGTGGAGACTCTCCATGTGGGAGAAGGCTCCATTTGGGCCCTCTTGACTGGAAGCCAAGAGCCCATCTCTGCTCTAAGATGTTGCTTGATTGAAGTCCCGATCCAAGAGAGGGAAAATGGCCACTGACCTGTGGTTTTGTCCTAACCTGCCCAGGTGAAGCCACACCCACTTTCAGTTACTTAGTGGAAGTTGTCTCAGTCCAGGTAAACAGGAAGTTACGGCTGGAGGACTGAGACACCTTCATGTCCACTCTAGCAATGTTATATTTGACTGCTCTGTGTGTTTACATCCCACACTTTTGGGTCCCTTCCAACTTTGCACTTCTATGTTTCTATGTATCTGCTGAGTGCAGAAAATTACGCAGCTCACCGTATGAGACCAATGAGTGGGCAGGTCTAAACACTCTCGGTTTGGAAACAGCCTTACTCTTCAGTCCTGACTACTTGGGTTGTCCGACAGCTCATCAGACTACAGCTGATACTGGTGCTGGAAACTACATTTCCCAGAAGGCAATAGGATAAGACACCTGGATGAAGCACCATCAGGATGCAGGCTCCAGCGTTGTGAGTTGGGAGGGAACTTTCCGAAAACAGAACTTTTCCTTCTTATTCTGAAGGTTCTCTGACAAAGTTTGGAATTACTGAGCGGATTCTGAACCCAGCAGAGGAGTGTTCAGCCATCACTAAGTGGCTTGGTGTGCAATGTCTAAGCCAGCCTGTATCCAAACTGAGATCAGCATCCTGCCTTCTATCCATTTCAAGCTTCGATTTCTTTGTACTTATACATTATGTAAAAAGAGATTTGTGTGTGATGCAAAAGAAAGAGGGGGGGGGAGTAAGTTTGAAAGTAAGACACCCCGCCATGAGCAGAAATGTCAAGAAGCTCAAGTGAAATCGGGATGACCTCCATTTTTATGCTGCCAACGGCACAGCATCAATCGAAAGTGAGGAGTCAAAAGGTTCAATGGAGATTTTGTGGAGCAAGATGAGATGCACCTTTCTTCACACTCTGGGTGCCTGTTTGAAGCTCCTTGTGAAATTCATTTTGGTGGCCACGGAAGGCCTGACTTTGACACTTCAGCGATATTGCGTGCCTGTATTGTAAACGGTGTAACTTTATGCAGGTTAAAAACAACAACCACTTCCCCTTAACGCCAATGGGTTTGGCTAACTCTACTGGTGTTAAACCGTTACTTGTTTACTTATTTTAATAAATGCAGCAGAATAAGCAAGAGAGGCAGAGTGGTGTAATGGTTAGAGTGTTGAAATATGACCCGGGAGATCAGGGTTCGAATCCCCACCTGGCCATAAAGCTCGCTAGCTGACCTTGGGCCACTTGCTGTTTCTCAGGCTATTTTTACCTCACAGAGTTGTTGCGAAGACAAAATGGGGGAAGCAGGGAACCATGTCCACCAGCTCGAGCTCATTGGAGGAAAAGGAGGTATATAAATGTAATAATCAAACAAAACACACAATGGGCTGAGCTGTAAACAGATCTCAGAAATAATTTTGGGAGAGCAGCAGTTGGAGTTATGAACAGAAGTGCCCTACGCTAAGGCATCTAGCCCAGATTTCCACACCAGATATGGTTGGACTCCAACTCCCATTAGTTCCACCTAGCACAGTCAATAGTCAGGGATAATGGGAGTCAATAGTCAGGGATAATGGGGTGCTGACCTTTAAAGCCCTAAATGGCTTCGGTCCAGTATACCTGAAGGAGCGTCTCCACCCCCATCGTTCTGCCCAGACACTGAGGTCCAGCGCCGAGCGCCTTCTGGCAGTTCCTTCGCTGCGAGAAGCCAAGTTACAGGGAACCAGACAGAGGGCCTTCTCGGTAGTGGCACCCGCCCTGTGGAACACCCTCCACCAGAGGTCAAAGAGAACAACAACTACCAGACCTTTAGAAGACATCTGAAGGCAGCCCTGTTTAGGGAGGCTTTTAATGTTTAATAGATTATTGGAATTTAATGTTCTGTTGGAAGCCGCCCAGAGTGGCTGGGGAAACCCAGCCAGATGGGCGGGGTATAAATAATAAATTATTATTATTATTATTATTATTGTTATTGTTATTGTTATTATTATTATTTTATTTAGTGTTGGAGCAGAGGAGGCTGGTCCATTCAGGTAAAAGCCCTCAACAATCTTCGCCTGATCTTAGTCAGGTCCCACCTACTTTTTTTTTACCTACAACCAATCAGTGGGTGTCTCTGCTTGTCATTATTCTGCCTCCACCTGCTGTAGCTTTCCCTGCCTTCTTCCCAATGAGTCCCACTAGGCACCAGCCAACAGGGGTCTCTCCCAGGCCTGCCTGTAGATGCTGGGGATTGAACATGGGACTTCCTGCATGCAAAACCAGTGGTGGAAAGAAATGGCATAAATAAACACTTAATGAGCTGCTGCAGACAATCAAAAAAAGAAGAAGTGGGATATAAATGCTTTAGACAGAAATAAAACCAGCGGGATTTTGAAGGAAGCCAAAGGAGATTCCCCATGGAGATGCTTCGCAGCTCCAACCTGTCTCCTTGGCATGGTTTTTGAGAATCAAACTTCAGGCAGGTTAGAGTTCAGTCTTCCTGCTTCTTGCCCTTGTCAAAGCAGGATGAAGAGAGGCTTGAATGACCTCTCTGTTCTTTCAAGCCAGGATGAATTTAGCCTATGGGTGAATTGCTTGAAGATTAATGATGCTTACAGCTTTGCCTCTTGCCCCGGGGCAGTTGGCGTTCAAAAAGGGCTTGCTCCCATAGGATGAGGAAGGATAGCTTCAAAGAATTGGAGAATTCTATCATCTTGGAAAGGACCAAATGCCATTGAGCAACTTGCTGAAGAGAGGGCATAAGGAGCGGCTAGATGCAGTTGGATTAATAGTCTATCAAGCCCAGTGTTGTCTACCTGGATTGCTAATGAATCTCAGGGGCTTTCTGGTGTGGTGTCCCTTGTGATCTTAGCCAGCAAGAAATCAAGTTTTCAGCCATATACATAAAAGAGCCAGAGTAACTGTTAGTTCTCCTACTGCAGAACTGGGAATCCTTGTGTTGATGCAATGTTTACTTAGCACTGCATTGGTTACAAGCCAACACAACAAATCGCCAGCTATTATTATTCAGTGGTAGAGCATCTGCTTTGCATGCAGAAGATCACAGGTTCAATCCCTGGCATCTCCAGGTAAGGATGAGAAGGTCTCCTATCTGTAATCCTGGAGAGCCTCTGCCACTCAGTGCAGATCATGCTAAACTGATGGGCCATGGACCAGTGTAAGGCAGCTTCCTATTGTGCTAACTCACTGCCAAAAGATGTGACGAGGTGCAATACCTTAGATGGCTTTAAAATGGGTGAGACAAATTGATAAGAACATAATAAGAACATAAGAGCCAGCTGGGTCAGGTCAATGTCCCATCTAGCCCAACATCCTGTCCTCACAGTGGCTGGCCAGATGCCTGTGGGAAGCCTGGAAGCTGGACATCAACACAAGGCTACTCTCCTCTCCTGCAGCTTTTCAGATGACCAGAGGACAGCCATTGTTGGCACCCGTCTGTCTTGGGAGACAATGGAGGAGTGCACCTTTGGGGGTGAAGTCAACAATTGGGTAGAATTCATTTGCATGGCAACTCTATGCTCAGAAGGCTCTGAATTACATTGTTGGGAACATCAGCAGCCGAGGGCTGTTGCCCTCACACCCTATTTGTGAGCTTTCTTTAGATGTCTGATTGGCTATTGTGGAAAACAAGATTGTTGACTACCTAGGCCTCAGGGGTGTATAGGGTGTTAGGGAAGGGGTAGTTGTACCTCTGGTGGGGGGACATGTTGTGTTCCTTCTAGGGTAGTTTGTCCACCTTTGATCTCCACCCTGCACTCATCGCTCACCTGTGGCTCCTAGAAGCTGTCTGCATGCAACAGCAGCCCCACCTTGGGAATGACTTCAACTGGCCAGCTAAATCAGGTGATGGTTGTCCATCGGTCTCAAACGCTCAGTAAGTTAGGGACATCCTCTGCGTGTGAAGACAGGGTCTGGTGGATCAAGTGAACAAGACCAGTAGTGGGTCCAACCATCAAGAAGGTGGTTTGGGCACATGCTGTAGAAGTAAGTGAGGGGCAGATGAGGCTCGTCAACCTGGGAAGAAGGAGAAGGAAAACTCTGGTCCTAAACCTTCACTGCCTTGCATGACATCTTCAGGAGAAGAAAAGGCAAAGAAATAAAGCCTACACAAATCGAGAGTGGAGGCCCTAAGATGGCTGGATGATGCCTTGTATGCATCCTCCTGGCAACTCCTGGAGCTAAGCTGGTGCCAAACATATTGCTCTGCTTTCCTTTGGACCACATCAGCGAAGCTGAGGGGGGTGTGTGTCCTGTCATCTGAGCAGCCCAGGACCTCCATACACACTGCCCAGGCTTGCGCCCTGGGGAGTTGACTTTGGTGCTGCTGATGCAGCAGTTTAACTGGAAGCACACTCCATTGTCTGTTGAGATGGACGGATGCCACCAACCTAGGCCTCTGGTTTGATCCAGCAGGGCTCTCCTTTGTGTTCCTAGCTGCATTTCTTTTAATCTGCACTGTGCTGCCTAATATAATTTCTCTTTGGTCATATGTTATGGAACGTCAGAAACTGGATATATTGAGATTTTACATGCGCACGCTTTAAAATTAAGGCGAGTGCTAGTTCTGAGTTTTGTAAGCTGCTCCCTATTGGGTTTTCACATTGCTCCAAAGGAAAAGGTTAAGCAAAAGTGGCCCTCGAGGGAGAAGCACTGCTTGTACTGCTTTAAGGCACTTTTCATTAGAAAGGCAAACGGATGAACAAACACCTGAAGGCATGCTTGGAAATTTTTTAACAGAACACTTGACCTTCTGCCCCTGGTGTTTCAGGATGAAAACTTCGAGAGCAGCCGTAGTTAAGATCCAGTTTCCTTACTTTAAATGAAGTCAAGGAAAGTTTTTGAAAAAGTATTCCCTCTATGGTGAGAAATGCATAGAGACTTTTTAGGCTCTCCCTTAAAAAACTTTATTTGGTGATAGCTTCACCTTTATTACTAAAAAAAAAAAGAGAGAGCAAAACTTTGAGGAAAAGAAGCTGAAATTAAAGAGGATTTTAGGAAACATGTCCATTTCTTTCAAATTCAGATTAGATGGATTATTAATTCAGGAATTAGTTTACATCTTGGAGTAGACAGCTTGGAGCCAGTCTACTGGAAGGATAAATAATAATAATAATAATAATAATAATAATAATAATAATAATAATAATAATAATAATTTATTTGTACCCCGCCCATCTGGCTGGGTCTCCTGAGCCACTCTGGGCGGCCTCCAACAGATATTAAAATACATTAAAATATCACAGGTTAAAAACTTCCCTAAACAGGGCTGCCTTCAGGTATTTTCTGAATGTCAGATAGTTGTTTATCTCTTTGACCTCTGCTGGGAGGGCGTGCCACAGGGCGGGCGCCACTACCGAAAAGGACCTCTGCCTGGTTCCCTGTAGCTTTGCTTCTCGCAGTGAGGGAACCGCCAGAAGGCCCTCGGCGCTGGACCTCAGTGTCCGGGCTGAATAATGGGAGTGGAGAAGCTCCTTCAGATATACTGGACCGAGGTGGTTTAGGGCTTTAAAGGTCAGCACCAACACTTTGAATTGTGCTTGGAAACGTACTGGGAGCCAATGTAGCTCTCTCAGGACCGGTGTTATGTGGTCCCGCGGCCACTCCTAGTCACCAGTCTAGCTGCCGCATTCTGGATTAATTGCAGTTTCTGGGTCACCTTCAAAGGTAGCCCCACGTAGAGCGCATTGCAGTAGTCCAAGCGGGAGATAACTAGAGCATGCACCACTCTGGCGAGACAGTCCGCGGGCAGGTAGGGTCTCAGCCTGCGTACCAGACGGAGCTGGTAGACAGTCGCCCTGGACACAGAATTAACCTGCGCCTCCATGGACAGCTGTGAGTCCAAAATGACTCCCAGGCTGCGCACCTGGTCCTTCAGGGGCACAGTTACCCCATTCAGGACCAGGGAGTCCCCCACACCCGCTCGCACCCTGTCCCCCAAAAACAGTACTTCTGTCTTGTCAGGATTCAGCCTCAATCTGTTGAGGATGACCTTATCTGTAGTCCTTGCTGGGAATCATAAGTAGGGAGACTGTTGTTGCACTCAAGTCCTACTTGCAGGATTCCCCAGAAGGCATCTGTTGGCCACTGTGAGAACAGGATGCTGGATTTGGTGGATCTCTGGCTTGATCTAGCAGGCTTTTCTTATGTACTTAGGCTCCTATTCTGAGGCACGGTTTTCTGGGAGCAAGCCCCATTAAACAAAGCACAGTTTCCTTATGAATAAGCGTAGATAGGACTACACTGTTAGTGACAGAAAGTTCATGATGGAACCTGCTTACTTGATCCTCTATCTACTCAGAAACATAGGAAGCAGTCTTATACCAAGTCAAGCCATTGGTCCATCTTAACTTGGTATGGTTTAAATTGACTGGAAGTAGCTCTCCAGGGTATCAGGCAGGAATATTTCTGAACCCCACCTGGAGGGGGCAGGGATTGAACCTGCAACCTCATGCAGAACATGCATTTTAATGCTGAACTATGGCCTTTCCCTTAGGAACTTTGACTATTCTTATGCAGGGAGTTGTTGCTTTCAATGTATGCAAAGCTCTGGAGTACTACAGGGTTTCCCAAACTTGGGTCTCTAGCTGTTGCTGGACTACAACTTCCATCATCCCTAGCTAGCAGGACCAGTGGTCAAGGGGCTGTCCTTGAAGCTGACTCAGAAACTCCAGCGGGTGCAGAATGCCGCGGCGAGACTCCTTATGGGGTCCTTGCCACGGGATCATAATCATCCAGTGCTTTACCAGCTGCACTGGCTCCCGGTGGAGTACAGGGTCAGGTTTAAGGTGCTGGTTTTGACCTTTAAAGCCCTATGCGGCCTAGGACCCTCGTACCTACGGGACCGCCTCTCCTGGTATGCCCTGCGGAGGACCTTAAGGTCCATAAATAACAACACTTTGGATGTCCCGAGCCCCAAGGAGTTTAGATTGGCCTCAACCAGGGCCAAGGCCTTTTCAGCTCTGGCCCCAGCCTGGTGGAACGCCCTACCGCAGGAGATCAGGGCCCTGCGGGATTTGACATATTTACACAGGGCCTGCAAGACGGTGCTATTCTGCCTGGCCTTTGGGCTGGGCTCAGTCTAACCCCCCCCCTCATTTTTTTTTTAATGGAACCCCCTATATGGGATTTGTATATAAATGACCCCGGTGAATATTTGACATTTTCTCCCCTTATGGCTTTGATCTATAGGCTACCACTAAAACGAGGTAGCCATTTTAAGCTGCATTTTAAACTGTATTCTAACTTATATTTTAATCAACAGTTGTTGTTTTGTTTTTAATATTTTTACTGTATTTATATTCAGTGTTAGCCGCCCTGAGCCCGGTCTTGGCTGGGGAGGGCAGGGTATAAATAAATTATTATTATTATTATTATTATTATTATTATTATTATTATTATTATTATTATTATTATTGGAACTGTAGTTCAAAAACAGCTGAATACCCAAGTTTGGGAATCCCTGTATCTGTCTGTGGATACATCATTCCTTGCTTGCTGATACATCTCTCTTGGGTATAGATGGTGTGATTTTGGCATAGGCAGTTGGGAATAGTATGTTATTAGAGAATAGATAGGGTAGGACGGGTTTTGTGAAGATCTACTTTCTGTTGTCTGTTTCAACCTTACACCCAATTTCATCTGGCAATTCCGAGATTTGGCATCATATTTATTAATTTTATACCGCTCTCTCACTGCCTAACAGCTCTCAATAAATCTTCCTCCTCCCACCAGTCCTGTGTAAAATCTGGAGCTGCTCTCAATCGAATTCTGGCACTGAAATGGCTGTGACTGTTAGGGGGTAAATAAAACCTTGTTATGCCTTGTACTCCCCCCCCCTTGCTTTTCTTTAAAATAAATAAAAAGAAACACTGCAGCGGAAAAAGTTGCATCCTGTAAATTGATCAAAACCCTTGGTGATGCTTTCACCTTAGATACTGGGAAGCTGTAGAACAATAATTCGAGTAGGATTATCTGGCAGCACTACACTGAGCGAGATCAAATTAAAATTGATCCTGAGAGTTGCATGCCCCTCTCCAGCAGAATAATTCAAGGTAATGCGGTTATGCCTCCAGAGCTGGAAGCCGGGAAAATATATACCCCAAATTCTCGTTGTTTCTGTATCCCTTGGATTTCTGCTATTTCCCCCAAAGCAACCAGCCAGGGCCAGCGCTGCCATGAGACAGAACGAGGCAACTGCCTCAGGTGACCAATGCTGAGGAAGAAGAAGAAGAAGAAGAAGAAGAAGAAGAAGAAGAAGAAGAAGAGGAGGAGGAGGAGGAGGAGGAGTTTGGATTTGATATCCCGCTTTATCACTACCCAAAGGAGTCTCAAAGCGGCTCACAATCTCTTTTCCCTTCCTCCCCCACAGGAAACACTCTGTGAGGTGAGTGGGGCTGAGAGACTTCAAAGAAGTGTGACTAGCCCAAGGTCACCCAGCAGCTGCATGTGGAGGAGCGGGGAAGCGAACCCGGTTCACCAGATTACGAGTCTACCGCTCTTAACCACTACACCACACTGGTGTAGAGGACATAGGGGGCCATGCCCTGTGCCCCCTAAGCTGGCCTGTGCCCTCAGGCAGAGTGGAAGGTACTGTTCTCTTGCCAGTGTTGAAGTAAGATGAAGTTATCAGTCTGTACATGGAATGCTCTCTGGTCCACTCTGTCACCAGCCAACGTTTCTGCCCCAGTATCTAAACTCCAAGCAAGGCCAGGCATTCATTTATTTAGAAGCACGTTCATACTGCTTTATATTGTTACACGCCACTCCGAATCTCTGTCAAGCGGTAGTAGTAGTAGTAATAATACTAATATTATTAATAATAAATGTCATTATTTGTATACTGTCCATCTGATTGGGTTGCCCCAGCCACTCTAGGCATCTTCCAGCATATATAAAACATATTCCAAGGGGTTCCAGGCATTCACTCAAGAGTTTGTGTTTCTGTTGGGAAATCAAGGCACAGCGGAGACTAGTGACTTTAAGAAAGATGGTTTATTCTACACGTATTTGCACCTAAAGCCTTCAGTGATAGCAGTGCAGAATATTATACCCCGAGTATGTTCCTTGTTGTTCTTCTCATAGCTTCAGCAAGCTGGGGTCCATAGCAGCAGCCAGTCATGGCCCCTGGTTTCTCAGTGCAGCCTCCTCCAGCCAGTATAGAGATCTGCCTACTTTCTGTTATGAAATACCCCACCTGGGGCAGTTTGTGAGACTGCCCCAAAGCCAGAGCAAATCTGTGTACGCACATCACCTGCTACAGAGAGTCCGGTGGCGCAGTAATATGTGATTGTTCCCAGCATGAAGAACAACACACACAAGCCATTATTAAATCTAAACTATTTATTGTAGGAATAGTGCAGAGAGAATCTCTGCTGCCAGCTCGTTTAGACAGAGCTGCCATAATGCTGTCTTTCCAGCTTGAGGTCTAGCCAGAAGAGAAAGCACAAAGGCTAGGATTACAACAGTACAGTAAAGCATAAACATTCCACGTAGGAAAAGATAAGGCAGCTTTCTCACGGCTTGGTGAGACAGGCAAAAGTCAGACCAAGCCTCGCTGCAGCTGTTGCCGCTCGGCTTGGGCAAAAATCATAACACTTTCTTCTTCTTCTTCTTCTTCTTCTTCTTCTTCTTCTTCTTCTTCTTCTTCTTTCTTCTTCTTCTCCTTCTCCTTCTCCTTCTCCTTCTCCTTCTCCTTCTCCTTCTCCTTCTTCTTCTTCTTCTTCTTCCCCCCAGAAGCCTTTGCAGAAAGCATCTCCTCCCCTTCCACTTACAGCACACCCCTGTCACCCTCCATCTCAGAAGCTTCCTACAGAAAGGACTTTTTCTCTTGTGACATCACACCCACTGTAATCCTAGCAGTCTCCTCCTTTCTTGTCTCATGCTGAATGTCTCGCCTTTCCTCAGGGTAACGACTCTGTCATCATCAGTCTTTGATGGCACCTCTCTAAGCAAAGCTCCTGAAGAAGCTGCCTTGTCTTCAAACCCCACATGTCAGCCTAGATAGCTCAGCTGGTTAGAGCGTGGAGCTGATAATGCCCAGGTTGCAAGTTCAATCCCTGTATGGGACAGCTGCATATTCCTGCATTGCAGAGGGTTGGACTAGATGATCCTTAGGGTCCCTTCCAACTCTACAGACTTGTGATTCTATGATTTACTAATTGCAGAGATTATGGGGAGAACCTGGCACCCAGGAATTTTAGGCCCCCTAAAGACTCATAACAAATAACCAACAAATAACCAACGTGAAGTACAATGTAACATAATAAAATTACAGCACGATAAAGGCAATAAATCAATGTGAAATCATGAAACAGCGATACATAAATAATACAATATTCAATCTGACAGTAATATTACTGGTCAGGAATTGCCTGTTTAAGCAAATTCACTTTAAGCATGCAGCGAAATGATAGTACAGTTTGCACATCCCTAATCTCGGAAAGAAGGCTGCTCCAGAAAGGAAGATGTCATTACTGCTAAGGACCTCTTCCAAATGTCTACAGGATGATCTCAGTGAGTGGGCAGATAGATATTTTAGGGCAAAATTATATGGGAAGCTAATGCGATGATTGTGCATCATTTGTGCTAGCTATGGAGTGGTGTTGTCGAGAAGTGTTGGGATTTCAGGAGGCGGGATGGGGAAATTAAGTTTTCACTGTGGCCATAAGTACATAAGAAGAGCCTGCTGGATCAGGCCAGTGGCCCATCCAGTCCAGCATCCTGTTCTCGCAGTGGCCAACCAGATGCCTAGAGGAAGCATTCAAGCAAGAACCAGAGTGTAGCAGCAACCTCCCCCTCCTTGAGTTTCCAGCAACTGGTATTCAGAAGCGGTTGGCGCTGTGGTCTAAACCACTGAGCCTCTTGGGCTTGCCGATCAGAAGGTCGGCGGTTTGAATCCCCGTGACAGAGTGAGCTCCTATTGCTCTGTCCCAGCTCCTGCCAACCTAGCAGTTTGAAAGCATGCCAGTGTAAGTAGATAAGTAGGTACCACTGTGGCGGGAAGATAAACAGTGTTTCCATGTGCTCTGGTTTCAATCACGGTGTTTCCGTTGTGCCAGAAGCGGTTTAGCCATGCTGGCTACATGATCCGGAAAGATATCTGTGGACAAACGCTGGCTTCCTCAGCCTGAAAGTGAGATGAGCGCCACAACCCCATAGTCGCCTTTGACAGGACTTAACCGTCCAGGGGTCCTTTACCTTTTACCTTTACCTATTCAGAAGCATACTGACTCTGACCATGGAGGTGGAATGTATCCATCAGTTGGTCCTGATGGAAATCCCAACTAAATCTGCTATTTGCATTAGGAGGGATGTCTCCACTGCTGAGCAAAGACATCACCTTGCCAACAAAGGTCCGTATAGTTAAAGCTATGGTTTTCCCAGTAGTAATGTACGGAAGTGAGAGCTGGACCATAAAGAAGGCTGATCGCAGAAGAAGTGATGCTTTTGAATGATGGTGCTGGAGGAGACTCTTGAGAGTCCCATGGACTGCAAGAAGATCAAACCTATCCATTCTTAAAGAAATCAGCCCTGAGTGCTCACTAGAAGGACAGATCCTGAAGTTGAGGCTCCAGTACTTTGGCCACCTCATGAGAAGACTCCCTGGAAAAGACCCAACTCCCTGTTGGGAAAGATTGAGGGCACAAGGAGAAGGGGACGACAGAGGACGAGATGGTTGGACAGTGTTCTCGAAGCTACCAACATGAGTCTGACCAAACTGCGGGAGGCAGTGGAAGACAGGAGTGCCTGGCGTGCTCTGGTCCATGGGGTCATGAAGAGTCGGACACGACTGAACGACTGAACAACAACAACTCCACTGCTGAAGCTCAAGCTCAGGTGCGTCAAATAAAATTGGGAGGAAGGAAAAGAGAAGTAACTCCACTGGACTGTGATTCCAGGACTGACCCTAGGATTCAAACCCTGTACCCCCTTCAGTGTTGGGAACCTGGCTTCATGGTTTGACTTTGAACCTTTCTCATTGTGTTGGACCTGAACTGGTATTTGATCTTTGGGCTTTGCCTCCTACACTTGGAATCTGCATTGCAAAACAAGGTCCAATGAATGGAACCTCTTTTGCAAGGCAAATTGCAGGTTTCATTGGCGGCGCGCGGGGGGGGGGGGACTGATCTGGATTTTACACCAGTGCTAGGGTCCCTGTCTGGACTGGGGACCATTGTGCCTGCATTTTTTGGGGGTGGGGGTGGGGGGGAACTGAACTCCAGGGCAGAACAATGCAGTTAAAATCATGCAATAAAATAAGATGTAGTAGGGATTTGTCTGATGATTTTATGGTTTGATTATGTATGTATGTTTTGATTATGTATATATGTTTGATTTAATTCTCAATAAAGTCTTTTTAATAAAATAAAATAAAATAAAATAAAGAATGGAAGAATCTGTCAATTTCAGTTTCTTTTGGATTCTTGTTTTCCCCAGTATAAAGTTCAGTTCTCCACATTTCTGCATTGCTTTTAAAAAAAGAAGCTCTGATTAAAATCCATTAGCATATTAGTATGAATTGGTCAGAGAACTTCCATCGCAAAACTGGAGAAGTGAGGATTTTGAAGCATAGCTGCATTTGGGCGTGAGTATTGTTTTGGAAACAACAGATCAGGTATGTTACAATACAAATAATAATAAAAAATTTCTCTCCCAGTCCCTAGCCACTAATATTTAAGAATACTGTCGAGAAGATGAAGACCACAAACAAAAGGCTTTCCTCTGTCTATCTGTGCAGGAAAGACATTGTTCCCCAGCTCTATGGGATGCAACAAAGAAAGGTGAATTCTCAATGAACGCCTTGCTGTTGGCTTATTGCTGAAAATGGAATCCTCCCAGATGCCACCCCAGTGAGACTTATTCTTAGCAGACAAGCCAAATTTATTCATTTATTTATTTGAGATATGAGCAGCTTCTTTCTTAAAAAGTGTTGGTGGTGGTGACTGAGGGCCCTGCTTTTCACATCAAGGGAGGCATTCAGAACAGGACTGCTGAATGGGATTTGTATGTGAAAGTCCTATTATAGCAACTCCCACAGAAATCTGCTTCCAAGTTCCCCAGTTGCTATTGATATGCTCTAGCAGTGCACTCGACTTGGTCAATTTAGATTGGGAGGATTTTAACATGCGAGGTGCTTTGAAGAAAAGGGAGGGGGGGGGGAAACTAATCTATTGATGGGGAAAGCTTAGAAGGCTTTAACATCTTATTAGGAGGCTGGAAGTCCTCCCATCTCAATCCAGCATGGTACTTCCTTTGAAAGGAACCAGAGGGCAGTGCCAGTGTTATGCACACATTATTTCTGATTGCGACGCAAGCATGTTTAGCCTCTTGTTCCTTTAGGCACCTGTGTTAGGAAGGGAAAAAAGGAAAGGGAAGAAAGGCACTTGCCAAAAGTCACTGGGGTTCATTCTTCAGCAAATGCCAGTCTCTACTTGCCAAACCCCTCTCCCCCTAAAATTATAGGCACAGTGCGGGCATACGGCACACAAATAAAGCACAATGGAATGATGAATCTTACTGTGCGTTGACTTTTGTTTCGTTCACCCAGGCACTGCTCACACGCTGTTAGAGAAATGTTTGCAAGTTCCCTGAGGAACGGCTTAGGGAGCTGGGTATGTTTAGCCTGGAGAAGAGAAGGTTAAGGGGTGATATGATAGCCATATTCAAATATATAAAAGGATGTCATATAGAGGAGGGAGAAAGGTTGTTTTCTGCTGCTTCAGAGAAGTGGACATGGAGCAATGGATTCAAACTACAAGAAAGAAGATTCCACCTAAACATTAGGAAGAACTTCCTGACAGTAAGAGCTGTTCGACAGTGGAATTTGCTGCCAAGGAATGTGGTGGAGTCTCCTTCTTTGGAGGTCTTTAAGCAGAGGCTTGACAGCCATCTGTCAAGAATGCTTTGATGGTGTTTCCTGCTTGGCAGGGGGTTGGACTGGATGGCCCTTGTAGTCTCTTCCAACTCTAGGATTCTATGATTCTATGACTTTTGTTTCGTTCACCCAGGCACTGCTCACACGCTGTTAGAGAAATGTTTGCAAGGATGAAGGCTAGAAAGAGGTGCACATTTTTAAAATTTATTTTGGTAATGAAAGAAAGTGCAGGGGTGGAGTAAGGGCGGGGCCATGGGGGCGGTCTGCCCCGGGTTCCAGCCTCTAGGGAGTGACACTCTGGGCGCCCCCCCCCATGACCGGCGACTCCCAAAAACCTTGCTTGCCGCCGCGGCTGACTTCGCTCGCTCGGCCGCCGCACGCTTTTCTTCTCCCTTTCTTCTGTGCCCTGGTTGGGCAGAGCCGCGGGGGCGGGCCAGCGAGGGGAGGCGTCACGCTTGTGACTGGCTGTATATCCCCTTAGCACCGTCAATCTCTGAGCCCATCGATTATTTAGTTTTTTTTTAAAGCAAGCTGAAAGAGCACTGTTGTTGCTTCGTTCCTCCCCGGCAGTATGTGCGATGTCAGTAGCCTCCAGTAGATGGCGATGTGGGCCTCCGAGTGAGGCCTTTTTCGGGGCCTCCATTGTCATTTGCCATGTTGTCCAATGCGCCTTGATAGCCGCGGCAACATGTCTAAGCATCTCGGTAAATGACAGCTTTGAATGACAACGCTTTCTGCATTGCCAGTTTTTGCTCGCGATCGAGCCGTGAGGGGACAGATACCTGCCACTTCCATTTTAAACTCTGACAAAGAATTCGAAAGCAGGCCACGTTTCAGCGAATAAGTAAAAGGATTGCTTTCACGATAGCGAAGTGAATGAGAATAAATTCTGGGCTCTTCCCTCCCCCCCCTTCCCTGGCAGAGATGTGGTCTTCTGCTTTATTTATCGTAGCCCTCTCTTCATCTGAGGTGTTTTCAATGCTCGGTAGCAGTGTGCATGCTTTTCACGAAAACGTCACACTACAGTATCTCCAGGTACGAATGGGAAACCATAGCTGCAATGCTAGGCTAGGTAGAACGTCTGTGTTAGGCAAACTTCCAGCGTTCCATTTAATTCATACAAAACTCCTGCGAGGTAGGGGACGCGGGTGGCGCTGTGGGTTAAACCACAGAGCCTAGGGCTTGCCGATCAGAAGGTCAGCGGTTTGAATCCCTGCGACGGGGTGAGCTCCTGTTGCTCGGTCCCTGCTCCTGCCAACCTAGCAGTTTGAAAGCACGTCAAAGTGCAAGTAGATAAATAGGTACCACTCCGGCAGGAAGGTAAACGGCGTTTCCGTGCGCTGCTCTGGTTTGCCAGAAGCGGCTTAGTCATGCTGGGCACATGACCTGGAAGCTGTACGCCGGCTCCCTCGGCCAGTAAAGCGACATGAGCGCCACAACCCCAGAGTCGTCCATCCGTGACTGGACCTAACAGTCAGTGGTCCCTTTACCTTTTACCTGTGAGGTAGGTTAGGCTGTGGGTTTCAGAAACTAGCTCAGGAGAACTTATTGAACATCATGACTGAGCAGAAATGTGAATCTAGCGCAGTCTGCCCACCATAGTGCAGGGGGCTGCAGCTTTCAGTCCTGGGGGAGCAGCACCTGGCTCTCAGTCTAATTTCAAAGACCTCTTTGGGCAACCAGTTCAGATCTCTGGCAAGAGAGGCCCATCCCTTTCTTGGCAGCCCACTAGGTGGAGAGGGAGAGATAGCTAGGGAGAGAGTGAGGGGATGTTAGAAAGCAAAAGAGAGAGAGAGAGATAAAGGGTGTTGGGGGGGGGGAGAGGGAGAGACGTGGCGGGTGTCAGAAAGAGGAAAAGAAAGGGAGAAGAGAGAAGAGGTGGCAGAAAGTGAGAGGAAAGAAAAAGATGGCCAAACCCACTTTGGCATCTCTCAGGTCAACTCACCCACTGGAATGTGGCCCTCAACATATTATTCTCAAAGGAATGTGGCCCCTGGCAGAATAAAAGGTTCCCAAACTCATGCTGCACTGAGTCTCTGTGAATATGTTTTTGTTTTTAACTATAGCACCTGAAATATTTATAATTGTTGTTGTTCAGTCGTTCAGTCGTGTCCGACTCTTCGTGACCCCATGGACCAGAGCACGCCAGGCACGCCTATCCTTCACTGCCTCTCGCAGTTTGGCCAAACTCATGTTAGTAGCTTCGAGAACACTGTCCAAAAAGCTGCATCCAAAGCCTTTACTAACCATCCTTTCCTTTCCATTTAGAACTTTCCATTTTGCTCTGATTATTGCTTCTGAGGTGGTTAAAATGTTCCCATTTCACACCCAATGAAATTGCGAATATACAATTTACATGTCAGATCAATCAAGATCCAGATTGCAGATGTTAGTGGACTACAGGTTTCCTTCAGTCAGAGGCTTTGCTGGAGAAAGGGATTACACATGGTTTGTGTGACAATTGGAAAACACAGTAAAACTATTCCATGTTACATAAAAAATTCACAAGATGCCATCCCTCTTGTTATATATAGCCGGATGTGTTACTTTTTCAGCTCTTGCAAGCATTGCAATGCCATCAATTAAGATTTAAACCCTTTAAGATTCTCCAGAGATGCACTGCATATAGTTGTGAAGCTATTATTAAGAAAACTAACAGTATATATTTTGCATTGCCCCTTCAAAGAGAGATAATGGAAGCAATTGCGAGATAAAGGCTATTATTGTCCCTTGAGAATTACCTCAGAGGTCTTCTCCCAACCAGCAGACACAACTGGACACTACCACCAGAGATGTGTATATGTGCCTCAAGGAGCACAATTACAGCAACAGTCTGCTTGACTTGCTGTCATCATGTGTGGAAGTTATACAAAGACCCATGGTTCTCTATATTGATACTGTCTGTTGTGGCTTACATTAGAAAAAATACACGTTTTACATGTATTTTCTCTAATGTAAGCCATAACAGTTCCTATCAGTAGAGAGGACCATGTATCTTGGCACTGGGTGTTATCTCCCGACCCAAATCTGTCTTTCACTTGGAAGCCAGCTCTCTTCATTAACTGTTATTCTTGAAGGCTAGTATCACTTGAAATTCAGGAAGACCAGTCAAGCATGTTGGTAGACTTAAGATTTCTTCCTGGCCTGTCAGGAGAGCAGTGAAGCTTACATTGGGAGCATCTCCCTTTTTAGCTCCTCTCTTTCTTTTTTTGGTGTTGAAGAAAGTCTTCATTTTTCCCTGTGAAATTCTTAACTCTTGTCACAATGCTCCATGAGAGCTCAGAAACTGTCCAATTCTGTGTGCAGAGCTGAATAGTCCTGACGGTTCCTGCCGTCTCCTTTCCTTTTGTTGAGCTCCTCAGGCTCTGTTGCAAATGAGCTCCACCCAAGCCAAAATTATGTTTGCTACACCTTTCTGTGGGAATGTTTGGGAACGTGGATGATGATTTATAATTTAATATATCTCATCCTAACTTGCGCTTGCAAGTTCAACTAGCAGAGTAACATTCCCTTTTAAAATACACACAGCGGAAGTTGCTTTGATTCGCTAGAATCAGCTTAATCTAGTTTCCTGGTTGGTCACTATATATTTCCCCTTTGTCCCTCTTACAAATAAGACACAGCACACGTCTTCTATAAAAAGATATAAAACGTTTACTCACGGACATTCAATTGCAGATCCCAAGATCCCAAATGAAGGCAGGCTTATTCTTAGTAAAGATATTTACAATACGAATCTCTCCATGTGGGAGAGAAGTCCATTAGGCCCCAGTTGGCTGGAAGCCAACTGAGCATCCTCCCTAAGATGTTACTTTCATGAGGTAGTAGATCCAAGAGAGAGAATGACAAGAGAGGCAAGAGAGAGAATGGCTTTTTACCAGTGGCTTTTGTTCATACCTTCCCAGGTGAAGCCACCTACACTTCTAGCTTGCAAAAGGAAGTTATCTCAATCCAGGTGACCAGGAAGTTGTGGCTGGAGGATTGAGATACCTTCTAGCATTGTTGTACTTGACTGCTCTAGTGTTTACATCCCACACTTTCTTCTTCCTAAAACAGAACCAACAGCATGCACACAACCAGTGCTCCCCCCCTTAAAAAATGTTTGGGGTACTCTCATTTTAGGAATGCGGGTGGCGCTGTGGTCTAAACAACAGAGCCTAGGGCTTGCTGATCAGAAGGCGTTTCCGTGCGCTGCTCTGGTTCGCCAGAAGCGGCTTAGTCATGCTGGCCACATGACCCGGAAGCTGTCAGCAGACAAACGCCGGCTCCCTCGGCCTATAGAGCGATATGAGCGCGCAACCCCAGAGTCCTCCGCGACTGGACCTAAAGGTCAGGGGTAACTTTACCTTTACCTTTACTCTCATTTTCCTACTCATATTGAAATACTGCCCCTCAACAAGGCCAAACTTAGATTCACAAAATGTTTAGGGGTATGTGCCCCCCCCAGAAAAAAGCACTGCACACAACACATTTCGAGTTTTGTGTTAAGCCTGTTGCAGCACACACAGCAATGAGCCTGGTGGGCAGTATTTCAATATGAGTAGGAAAATGAGAGTAAAAGTAAAGGTACCCCTGACCATTAGGTCTAGTCACGGACGACTCTGGGGTTGCGCACTCATCTCGCTCTATAGGCTGAGGGAGCCGGCGTTTGTCCGCAGACAGCTTCCAGGTCATGTGGCCAGCATGACTAAGCCACTTCTGGCGAAACCAGAGCAGCGCATGGAAACACCGTTTACCTTCCCACTGGAGCGGTACCTATTTATCTACTTGCACTTTGACGTGCTTTCGAACTGCTAGGTTGGCAGGAGCAGGGACCGAACAACGGGAGCTCACCCCGTCGTGGGGATTCGAACCGCCGACCTTCTGATCGGCAAGCCCTAGGCTCTGTGGTTTAGACCACGGCGCCACCTGCGTCCCCGTCCTTGGCAGTACCCACTTGCAAATAAGTGGTCACACACACACACACACACACACACACACACACACACACACTTCCATTGTTAATCAGCTGATTGCCTCACCTGGCATTTTTAAAAAAGTCAGAAGTTGGGAAGCACAACAGCTTCCAGCACCTTCCAGCTGCCAGCCATGCAGGGAGTCCCAGCTTTAATCATTTGCGCAAAGAGTGGACACCATGTTACACAGAGCCGGCTATTTTAACAACGCCTTTGATACAAAACTTCCCCCAGGCATGGCCTGAGCTGGGCAGCCTGATTCTGAAATTCTAATCACCTCGTCAAGGTTAAGCTTGCCTTGTTCAGCCAGGATATCATACATTTCAAACCATGTGTATGTATTAAAATAAATTAGCTGTGGGTTGTAGCTGTAGATCACCGCCCTCGGGGAATTCGTTCTCCATATTTCAGATATACACAGAGGCTCATCCCATTATCTAATAAAGCATTCATTTTGGTGTCCTGTAGGTTCCGTCTCAGGCTAGCTACATGATGAATTGGATGGGCTGTAATAAGAAAACATTATGAAAGATAAAGAATAGGAATGATTTAAAATCCATTGAGGTGTCCCTGATAGTTAACGCTACAGCTGTTGTTTATGGACAGCGGAAAAGCTGCTCTGCATTTAACAAACATTTGTTTCTGCCTAAAGGCCATTTAGGAGTGAGCTCTGACGCTGGGATTTTACGTGATTTCATTCACTTCGCTGTATTCATGGGCTGGGCTGCAGACTTGCTAGCCAAGGGAAGGAATCTGGCCCTCTCCATCAACAAAAAGGTCCCTCTCTCTGAAGCTAATAAGGAGATGGACTCCATCTCTAGATGTGCATCTGGAGGTGTTGTTAAGTGTTGTTGTTTAGTCGTTTAGTCATGTCCGACTCTTCGTGACCCCATGGACCAGAGCACGCCAGGCACTCCTGTCTTCCACTGCCTCCTGCAGTTTGGTCAGACTCATGTTGGTAGCTTCGAGAACACTGTCCAACCATCTCCTCCTCTGTTGTCCCCTTCTCCTTGTGCCCTCCATCTTTCCCAACATCAGGGTCTTTTCCAGGGAGTCTTTTCTTCTCATGAGGTGGCCAAAGTATTGGAGCCTCAGCTTCAGGATCTGTCCTTCCAGTGAGCACTAAGGGCTGATTTCTTTCAGAATGGATAGGTTTGATCTTCTTGCAGTCCATGGGACTCTCAAGAGTCTCCTCCAGCACCATAATTCAAAAGCATCAATTCTTCGGCGTTGTTAAGTACAGTGATTTAATTTACTGAAATTGGGAGTGCTTAAATGCATTACTGTGTGTTCCCGGGTAACTCTCGTGTGATCGGTTAACTTTGGTCACATGGGAGGCATATTATTACATTCTCCATTTTGTTTTGTGCATGAGTGACTTGACTGTAATGGCTGCATTCCCATGAACACTGAAGAAGAGATAGTGTTAGATACATAGGGATGCGGGTGGCACTGTGGTCTAAACCACTGAGTCTCTTGGGCTTGCCAATCAGAAGGTTGGTGGTTCGAATCCCCGTGACGGGGTGAGCTCCCATTGCTCTGTCCCAGCTCCTGCCAACCTAGCAGTTTGAAAGCACGCCAGTTCAAGTAGATAAATAGGTACTGCCGTGGCGGGAAGGTAAACGGCGTTTCTGTGCACTCTGGTTTCCGTCACAGTGTTCTGTTGCTGCAGAAGCGGTTTAGTCATGCTGGCTATATGACACGGAAAGCTGTCAGTGGACAAACGCCGGCTCCCTTGGCCCGAAAGCAAGATGAGTGTCATCCCTAAGGACGAGGGGAGGGTGAGCAGGGATTATCCGCCTCCGTCATTGGTGCTGTGCAATGCCAGGTCCATTGGCAATAAAACCGCCACCATGCGTGACTTCTTTGTCTCGCTGGGGGTTGACCTGGCTTGCGTGACGGAGACCTGGGTGCGGGAAGGTGAAGTAGTCTCTTTGCATGAGATGGCACCCTCAGGTTTTTCCGTCCTCCACCAATCGCGGACTGTGGGTCGGGGGGGAGGAGTAGCGTTGTTAATCCGGGAGGGTTGTCCTTTCAGAGCTCTGCCAGTACCGACGATCTCCGGCATTGAATGTGTTGGTCTGGTGTGGGGCGCCAAGGAGAGCTTGGCTGTCTGGCTGGTGTACCGCCCACCCAGCGCACCAGCAGCCACCCTGTCAGACCTACTGGAGGTGGCGGCGGGCTGGGCCTTGGAGTTCCCAAACCTATTGGTTCTGGGAGACTTCAACGTCCATGCCGATACCGCTACCTCCACACAGGCTCTGGACTTAGTGATGTCCATGGTGACACTAGGGCTCTCCCAGTTTGTTTTGGGCCCCACACATCAAGCAGGCCACACGCTGGATTTGATCTTTGGTGCTGGCATAGATGTGGTCATGCTCCCTTCTGTGGAGGTGCCATGGTCTGATCACTACGCTCTGAGAGCCGAGATTGACTTCCCGCTCCTCCCCTGTTTGGGTGGCGAGCCTATTTTGGTTCGCCCGCGAAGCCTGATGGATCCTGACAGATTCCGCCAGGCTCTGCGGGACCATGCTCCCCCTGGCGACTCATTAGATGACCTTGTCAAGGATTGGAATAACCGACTTTTGGCAGCCATCGATGAGATCGCACCTAAGCGCCCTCTGCGTCCCCGCCGAAACCGGACCCCCTGGTTTACCGAGGGGCTTCGGAAAATGAAGCGGGATCTCAGACGGCTAGAGCGAGTATGGCGGCGTGCTCGCGACGGAGCCTCAAGAACATCTTATAGGATGTTTATGAAGACCTATGAGATGGCGGTGAAAGCTGCAAAGAAGTCTTATTTTTCAGCTTCCATTGCATCCGCTAGCTCTCGCCCAGCACAACTCTTTAGAATAATCAGGTCCTTAACAACCCTAGAGGAAAAGCTAAATTTAAATATGAATTCGACTCATAGCTGTGAGGCATGTGCGAGCTTTTTTGCGGAGAAAGTCTTGCTGCTCCGCCATGATCTCCCTGCCAATTTGGATACAATAACAGAACTGGAGGCCCCTCAACTGTCTTCGGGTCCAGTATTGGACCACTTTGATCGGATTCTCCCTGCTGATGTTGACAGACTCCTCCGAGTTGGAAGGCCCACCACTTGTCCCCTTGACCCGTGCCCGTCCTGGCTGATTAGAGCGTGTCCAGACGAGGTGCGGGCCCCCCTGGGTGAGATTATCAACTTGTCCCTTGGCACGGGGACCTTCCCAGGGGAGTTGAAAGAGGCAGTGGTGCGTCCGCTCTTAAAAAAACCATCCCTAGATCCTTTAGATCTATCCAATTACCGCCCGGTTTCGAATCTTCCGTACCTGGGTAAGGTAATTGAGAGAGCGGTTGCTGAACAACTTAGTGGATTTCTGGAGGAAACATCGGCTTTGGATCCATTTCAGTCCGGCTTTCGCCCTGGTTATGGGACGGAGACGGCTCTGGTCGCATTAACGGATGATCTCCGTAGACAGCTGGATCGAGGCGGGTCGGGACTGCTGATTCTCTTAGATTTGTCAGCAGCCTTCGATATGGTTGATCATGAACTTCTGGACCACCGCCTTGCCGACGTGGGGATTCAGGGCACAGTCCGACAATGGCTGCGCTCCTTTATCTCAGGTCGGGGACAGAGAGTGGCGCTAGGGAATGAGTTGTCTCCGCAGCACTCCTTGGTGTGTGGAGTGCCGCAAGGTGCAATTCTCTCCCCGATGCTCTTTAACATCTTTATGCGCCCTCTCGCCCAGATTGTCCGGAGCTTTGGGCTGGGTTGTCATCAATATGCTGATGACACCCAGCTTTATCTGTTGATGGATGGCCGTCCCGACTTGGTCCCAGACACACTGACCAGGTGCCTGGAAGCTGTGGCCAGATGGATGCGTGGGAGCCGGCTAAAGTTAAATCCTTCGAAGACAGAGGTCCTCTGGCTGGGTCGGGACGACATGGGATTGGGGGGCCAACTCCCATCTCTTGTGGGGGCCCAATTAGTGCCAGTGCCTGCTGTCAGGAGTTTGGGGGTAACCTTTGACGCCTCCCTTTCCATGGAGGCGCAGGTTGCAGCCACAGCAAAGGTGGCATTTTTCCATCTCCGCCGTATTAGGCAGCTGGCCCCCTACCTCTCTCGCCCTGACCTGGCCACAGTGATCCATGCGACGGTCACCTCCAGACTAGATTATTGTAACTCGCTCTACGCGGGGCTGCCCTTGAGGCTGACCCAGAAACTCCAGCGAGTGCAGAATGCCGCGGCGAGGCTCCTTACTGGGGCTCTGCCGCGGGATCACATTCATCCAGTGCTCTACCAGCTGCACTGGCTCCCGGTGGAGTACAGGATCAGGTTTAAGGTGCTGGTTTTGACCTTTAAAGCCCTACGCGGCCTAGGACCCTCGTACTTAAGGGACCGCCTCTCCTGGTATGCCCCGGGTAGGACCTTGAGGTCCTCAAATAATAATATCCTGGAGATCCCGGGCCATAAGGATATCAGGTTGACAACTACTAGGGCCAGGGCGTTTTCGGTCATAGCCCAAACATGGTGGAATAGTCTGCCACAGGAGACGAGGGCCTTGCAGGACCTGGTATCCTTTCGCAAGGCCTGCAAGACTGAACTGTTTTGCCAAGCTTTTGGGTTGGGTGGAGTTTAATTGCCTTGTTATGTTATTCTGTTGGCCTGTTGGTGGACTGCCTAATATGAGGTGACATTTTAAAATTGGAATTTTATATTGTATTTTAATTTCGGTGTTTTAATTGATTGTTTGTAGTTTATTGAGGTTTTTATGATTGTTAGCCGCCCTGAGCCCGGTTTCTGACTGGGGAGGGCGGGGTATAAATAAAAGTTTATTATTATTATTATTATTATTATTATTATTATTATTATAACCCCATAGTCGCCTTTGACTGAACTTAACTGTCCAGAGGTCCTTTCCCTTTCCCTTATGTAGATGAATTTCTTTTTTATAGCATTTTTTATTGTATTGTATGATGAAAAGTTTCAGTTAAAAAAATTATGGCTGGGGAAAATGGAGGGAGCCAGTCTAGCTTCTCCAAGGAGGGAGTTCTAGAGACTGGGAGCTGCCACTAAAAAGGCCCTTTCCTACATCTCCACAAAGTTTGCCTATGAGGGTGGCAGGACTGAGAAAAGGCCTGTGGGATGTAAACACTAGAGCAGTCAAGTACAACAATGCTAGAGCAGATAGTGGAGATTGCCTCAGTCCTCCAGCCACAACTTCCTGGTCACATGGATTGAGGCAATTTCCTCTTGCAACTAGATGTGGGAGTGGCTTCACCTGGGAAGGTATGAACAAAGAACCTCACAGGTCAGCGGCCATTCCATTCCATTCCACTCTCTCACTCGAACTGTGAGGATGCTCAGTTGGCTTCCAGCCAACTGGGGCCTGGACTTCTCTCCCACATGGAGAGATTCCAATTGTAAATATCTTTACTAAGAATAAGCCTGCCTTCTTTGGGATTTGTCTTGAGCTGGATACATGTGAGTAAACATTTTATATCTTTTTATAGAAGACGTGTGTTGTGTCTTATTTAAGAGGGACAAAGGGGAAATATAGTGACAAACCAGGAAACTAGATTAAGTTGATTCTAGCGAATCAAAGCAACTTCCGCTGTGTGTATTTTAAAAGGGAATGTTACTCTGCTAGTTGAACTTGTTAGCACAAGTTAGGATGAGATATATTAAATTATAAATCTCCATCCACGTTCCAAAACATTCCCACAAAGGGTTATGTATGCCCAGAGCTACGTATTTTGTGTATTTTTAAAGGATTGCTTTGGATTGTGATTTTTGGCAGAGTAGAATTTTTCTGTTTGTACTTCCTGGTAAGCACATGGTCTTTTGTTCTCCATTGTGCTGTGAAAGGGGGATTAGCGACCCCTCCCCTCCCTCAGAGCTCACAGACCTCAGAGGCAGTGAAGATTAGTTTGCATTTTGAGATTTTTAAGTTTTGATTTTGAATTTTGACAAATTTTTGAATTTTGAAATTTTTTCCAAATTTTGGATTTTAAGATGGCTAGTGCCAGTTTTTATAGTGAAGCAAAGCCAGGCTTAATGCTGCTAGATGAGGACAATTTTGTGCACTGGAAAACGCGCTTAATAGCATATTTAGAAGCAAGGGATGTTTTGGATGCGATTGAGAAATCAAAGCCCGAAGGTACAAGTGATGAAGCCTTAGCCAAGATTAAAGTCTGGAAAAGGCAGAACAGCGAGGCCAAGCACATAATTTTGAGTGGACTTCGCAATAAGCATCTATCGTTAATAAATAGCAAAGATGATGCATCTCAGATCCTAAAAGATATTGAGCGCATGTATGGAGAATCTACAAAGAACTCCTACAGAACATTGATGGGCAAATTAACTAGACTGAGAATGAATTCAAAAGAAGAATTCACAGAGCATATTGATAAATTCACAGAAATTATTCAAAAGCTTGAACTTACTCCACAATCTTTTGATGAAGTAACAAAGGTATCATTTCTGTTAGCCTCATTAGGGCCACATTTTGATGCATTTGTCAGTTTGATGGATCATAAAGAGAATCTAACTTTTAAGGAACTGACCAGTGAATTAAGAGAGGAATGTAGAAAGAGATCTGATTCCCCAGAAAGGAGCACTAGAAATAAAGGCAGCAATTATGTTTTTAAACAGCCTGCACAGTCCAGAGATGGACACAAGAAGGTCACATGTTACAATTGTAATAAAATCGGCCATATAGCCAGAAATTGTAGAGCGCCTAAAGCTAAAGAGAAAGATTCCCAAGCCTTTCAGCGTAAAGGAGAAAGAAAAGGGAAATTTGAGCGCAACATGCTGTTGCAAGATAGGAGTTTAGCTGTCCAGAGCCAAGAAAACACGCGCAATAAGTGGCTTTTAGACAGTGGAGCGTCAAGCCACTACAGCTTTGAAAAAGACTGTTTTAATGAATTAAATGATAAAGAGACTGAAATTGAGGTTGCAGATGGAAATGTTTTAAAGTCCAAAGGTGAAGGTTCAATGCATTTGGAATTCAATGTAAACAATGAATCTTTTAGGACCAGAATGTCCAATGTTGTGTATGTACCAGAACTGAGCTGCAATTTACTCAGTGTCTCTACTTTGGACAAGAAAGGTTTCAAGATCACATTTGAGAATGGACAGTGCTGTGTAACTAAAGATGGTGAAGTGTACATTGAAGCAAAATTAATAAATGGTGTTTATGAGGTTAATCTTTCAGAGAACCAGTCTGCAAAAGTTGCACGCTCGAGCCAGAAGGATGACGCAGATTTGACGCTGTGGCATAGAAGACTTGCACACAGAGACACCACCATCATTAAGAGTCTACAGGAAAGTGATCTTGTCACAGGTTTGCAGGTAAAAGGAAGCAGCAACCAAGCTCCAACAAAATGCATAACTTGTGTTACTGAAAAGGCAGTAAAACCTTCTTTTACACGTTGCACAGAACAAAGGAGTACTAAAGTTCTGGATATCGTGCATTCAGATTTGTGTGGGCCACTCAGTGTTCCATCACTTGGACACAACAAATATATTTTGATTTTTCTTGATGATTTTTCGAGATATTGTGTGGCATACTTCATCAAAGATAAAAGTGAGACAGTAGAAATGTTCAAGAATTACATTGCCATGGTTAGGAACAAGTTCCAAAGAGCTCCAGGTGTCTTAATGTCTGACAATGGAGGAGAATACTGCTCACATGAGATGAAAGCCCTTATGGCAAAGGAAGGAATTACACATGTAACCACAGTTCCTTACACGCCACAACAGAATTCCATAGCTGAAAGGAAGTTCAGATCCATTATGGAAATGACAAGGTGTATGCTTAAGGAAGCGTCCCTGCCTAGGAAGATGTGGGGAGATGCTGCTTACACGGCTGTCTATCTCCAGAACAGGTTGCCTACTAAGGCAACACAGCGCACACCATTTGAACTTTGGCATGGAAAGGTGCCTAGTCTGTCGCACATACGTGTATTTGGCAGTATATGTTACTACCACGTGCCCAAGGAACAGAGGCACAAGCTTGACTCCAGAGCACAAGCAGGTATCTTAGTGGGATATGCTGCTGGAGGCAAAGGATACAGAGTAATGGACTTACAGACAGGCAAAGTGAGTGCGCACCATGCAATTTATTTTGATGAAAATGCAAAAGCAGACACAAAGAACACTGTTATTGGCTGCTCCAAGGAGTCAGAATGGACTCAAGAACTCATAAACTTTCCTTCTGAAACCCCACGTGATACTAATCTGCCTTCTAGTGTCATAGCACCCCCTACAGGCGACGCACCAGAAGACGCAGATGACCAGATCCCTGGCGGCTCCAGAGACGAAGAGGAGGACTCAGATGAGGACATGCCACCGTTGGAAGGGAGTGAGGAAGCTGATGCGGTTCAGGAACCAGAACCAGAGGTCAGACGCTCATCCAGAACCAACAGAGGTGTCCCACCAGCAAGACTGTCCTACCTTGCAGGGTCGGTGTCTCTACAGGAACCTTCCACATGGGAAGAGATTCAGAAGATGCCATCTGCGCAAGCCAGTCTCTGGAAGAAGGCCGCTCAGGAGGAGATGGATGCACTGCATCAGAACCAGACGTGGACCCTGACAGAGCTCCCTCCTGGTAAGAAGGCCATTGGGTGCAAGTGGGTGTTCAAGGTTAAGAAGGGGTCAGAAGGGGAAGTGGAACGCTACAAAGCAAGGCTAGTAGCACAAGGTTTTTCACAACGTTTTGGTGAAGATTATGATGAAGTTTTCGCACCAACCGTAAGATATAGTACCGTCCGAATGCTTTTGAGCATTGCAGCCTCTAAACAATTGGACGTGAAGCACGTTGACATATGCACTGCGTTTTTACATGGGAGAATTTCAGAAGAAATATATATGAAACAACCTAAAGGTTTCACAAAACCAAATGAGACGCACCTCGTGTGTCGACTCCAGAAAGGAATCTATGGGCTTAAACAAGCGGCTAGAGCCTGGAATCAGAAATTGCACAGTATGCTTGTGCAACTTGGGTACAAGCAAGGAAACGCAGATAAGTGCTTGTACACCAAGTCAAGTAATGGACAATATTCATATATATTGGCTTTTGTCGATGATTTGATTATTGCTACTGCTAATAACAGAGACTATATGCAAATAGTAAAACACCTCAGCAAGGAGGTACAAGTAAAAGAACTTGGAGATGTCAAGTACTACCTAGGAATCCAAGTGGAAAGAGAAGAAGACGGCTCATTTCTTCTCAGCCAGAAGCAAAAGATTCATGAACTGATTGAGTATTTGCAGATGCAAGACGCACACCCGGTTGCAACGCCCATGGCTACAGACTTCTTGAAGAATCAGCAGGATTCGAAGCTGTTGCCAGATAACAGTCAATATAGGTCGGTAATTGGTAAACTTTTGTATATGGTTACCACATGTAGACCTGACTTAGCTAATGCTGTGGGGATTCTGAGCAGAAAAGTGAATTCTCCCACTGAGCATGATTTTGCGGGGCTGAAAAGGGTGGTTAGGTACCTGAAAGGTACAGTAAATTGTAAATTAAAACTACCAGCTGTCAGAGACCCTAAGTTGGTTGGGTACACTGATGCAGATTGGGCCGGGGAACGGTTTGGATTCTTAGATCACGGCCTGCAGTTTCTTGAAGATGGACTTCTGGCAAGTGATGGGCTGCACCTCACAAGGGTTGGGAGGAATGTTTTTGCCAACAATCTCAAAAACCTCATCAGGAGGGCTTTAAACTGACTTATGTGGGGGAGGGAGACAGTGATCCTGAAGGTAGGAGTCTATCAAATGCTGAAGATGATCATCCAAAAGTCAAGGACCAAATGGAGCAAACAGCACACAGACCTAGTGGTGGGAGGAAAAAATCCTTAAGTAGGAGACTAGGGGGAATGATCAATGGTTTTCAATGTCTGTATACAAATGCACAGAGCATGGGAAATAAACAAGATGAACTTGAGCTCTTGATACAGCAAACTAAATACGACATAATAGGCATCACTGAAACCTGGTGGGATGAGTCTCATGATTGGAATGTAGTAATAGAGGGATACAATCTATTTCAGAGAAATAGACCAAACAGGAAAGGAGGAGGAGTGGCATTATATGTCAGGGATGTGTATACCTGTGAAGAGATCCATGATTTAAAACTTCAAAGCCAAATTGAGAGTATCTGGGTCAAAATTAAGGGAGAGAAAAATAACAGTGATCTCATTGTGGGAGTTTACTATAGATCCCCGAGCCAAACTGAGGACATAGATGATGCCTTCCTGGAACAGATGACCAAGCATTCAAAAGGAAATGAGATAGTAGTAATGGGGGATTTCAACTATCCTGATATTTGTTGGATGTCAAACTCAGCCAAGAGCATAAGGTCGAACAGATTCCTCACTGGCCTTGCAGACAATTTCATTGTCCAGAAAGTGGGAGAAGCAACAAGAGGATCAGCCATTTTAGATCTGGTCCTAACCAATAGTGATGACCTGGTTAGTGGGGTAGAAGTGGCAGGAGCATTAGGTGGGAGTGATCATGCTCTTCTGGAGTTTATTATACATCAGAAAGGAGCAACCAAGCATACTAAGACTCAAATTCTAGACTTTAAGAAAGCCGACTTCAGAAAACTTAGGGAAATGCTGGATGTGATCCCATGGTCAGTAATACTAAAAGGGATGGGAGTTCATGATGGATGGGAGTTTGTTAAAAGGGAGATATTAAAAGCACAACTTCAAGCAGTACCAATGCGACGAAAACATGGACGGTGCCTAAAGAAGCCAGGGTGGCTATCTAAAGAACTTTTAACTGAGTTAAGATTTAAAAGGGATATGTACAAGAAATGGAAAAAGGGGGAAACCACCAGAGAGGAATTCAAACAAATAGCCAGCACATGTAGAGACAAAGTCAGAAAAGCTAAAGCACAGAATGAACTCAGGCTTGCTAGAGAGGTTAAAAGCAATAAAAAGAGTTTTTATGGGTATGTCCGTAGCAAAAGGAAGAACAAGGAAACAGTGGGGTCACTTAGAGGAGAAGATGGTGAAATGCGAACAGGGGACGCAGAAAGGGCAGAACTCCTCAATATCTTCTTTGCCTCAGTCTTCTCCAAAAAAGAAAACAATGCCCGACCTGAAGAATATGGAGCAGATGATTCAGCAGGGGAAACACAGCCCAGAATAAGTAAGGAGGTAGTACAAGAACACTTGGCTAGTTTAGATGTATTCAAGTCTCCAGGGCCAGATGAACTACATCCCAGAGTATTAAAAGAACTGGCAGAGGTAATTTCAGAGCCACTGGCAGTAATCTTTGAGAATTCCTGGAAAACAGGTGAAGTCCCAGCAGACTGGAGGAGGGCAAATGTTGTCCCTATTTTCAAAAAGGGGAAAAGAGAGGACCCAAACAATTACCGCCCAGTCAGCCTGACATCAATACCAGGAAAGATTCTAGAGCAGATCATTAAGCAAACGGTCTGTGAGCACCTAGAAAGGAACGCTGTGATCACTAAAAGTCAGCATGGGTTTCTGAAAAATAAGTCATGTCAGACTAATCTGATCTCATTTTTTGACAGAATTACAAGCCTGGTAGACGAAGGGAACACTGTGGATGTAGCCTATCTTGATTTCAGCAAGGCCTTTGACAAGGTGCCCCATGATATTCTTGTAAAGAAGCTGGTAAAATGCGGGCTAGACAATGCTACCATTCAGTGGATTTGTAACTGGCTGACTGACCGAACCCAAAGGGTGCTCATCAATGGCTCCTCTTCATCCTGGAGAGAAGTGACTAGTGGGGTGCCACAGGGTTCTGTCTTGGGCCCAGTCTTATTCAACATCTTTATCAATGACTTGGATGATGGGCTTGAGGGCATCCTGATCAAGTTTGCAGATGACACCAAATTGGGAGGGGTGGCTAATACCCCAGAGGACAGGATCACACTTCAAAATGACCTTAACAGATTAGAGAACTGGGCCAAGGCAAACAGGATGAATTTTAACAGGGAGAAATGTAAAGTACTACACTTGGGCAAAAAAAATGAAAGGCACAAATACAGGATGGGTGATACCTGGCTTGAGAGCAGTACAAGTGAAAAGGATCTAGGAGTCTTGGTAGACCACAAACTTGACATGAGTCAACAGTGTGATGCAGCAGCTAAAAAAGCCAATGCAATTCTGGGCTGCATCAATAGGAGTATAGCATCTAGATCAAGGGAAGTAATAGTACCACTGTATTCCGCTCTGGTCAGACCCCACCTGGAATACTGTGTCCAGTTCTGGGCACCACAGTTCAAGAAGGATATTGACAAGCTGGAACGTGTCCAGAGGAGGGCAACCAAAATGGTCAAAGGCCTGGAAACGATGCCTTATGAGGAACGGCTTAGGGAGCTGGGTATGTTTAGCCTGGAGAAGAGACGGTTAAGGGGTGATATGATAGCCATGTTCAAATATATAAAAGGATGTCATATAGAGGAGGGAGAAAGGTTGTTTTCTGCTGCTCCAGAGAAGCGGACACGGAGCAATGGATTCAAACTACAAGAAAGAAGATTCCACCTAAACATTAGGAAGAATTTCTTGACAGTAAGAGCTGTTCGACAATGGAATTTGCTGCCAAGGAGTGTGGTGGAGTCTCCTTCTTTGGAGGTCTTTAAGCAGAGGCTTGACAGCCACCTGTCAGGAATGCTTTGATGGTGTTTCCTGCTTGGCAGGGGGTTGGACTGGATGGCCCTTGTGGTCTCTTCCAACTCTATGATTCTGTGATTCTGTGATTCTGTGAACTTTCGGATTTGAAAATAAGGGATGCTGTGAGGGCGGTGCAATGGCACCAAGTAGCCTCGCCATCCTGCGCTCCAGAGGCTGCGTGCGAACGGGTGAGCGAAAGAGCGAGAGCGTAGATGGCAGGCAGGCTGTCTGTCTGGTTGGGCGTGAGGGTCTGGCTGCACAAGGCATGCAAGCTCCGCCCCCAGTCGGTCTCAGACTCCTTATTGGCAGCCGAGCAATGCAGCTGAGGAGCCTCCCTGGCCGGCAGGGAGGGAGAGGAGCTGCTTCCTTTGAAATCCGGGAAATTTAAGGGATATCAACAATCCGGGATAGCAGTGGGAAACGGCATTGGAATAAGGGAGTTTCCCGCAAAAAAAGGGAGGGTTGACAGCTATGCATATGACTTTAACTCACTTCTTTTGTTTCAGCCCATAATGGAATCCTGAAAGAACAGTCCCCTGCCATACCAATACTTTAGAACAGGGGTTCCCAAACTTACCCCACTTCGGGCCAGTTCCTCCGGTGCCAATTGTGCAGCACGCCGGAGGGCAGGGGAGCACATGCCCATGCGCGTGCACCCGCTATTTCTGGCGTGGCTGCCCATCTCCGGGATGGCACGGCACCGGAAATAGCTTGTGCACATGCGCGTCATTTTCGGCGCGTGCCGACCCGGTAAGAGCGGGCGGTGGGGGTCGTCGCGGGCTGGAAAATTGGCTTGCTCGGGCCGTATCCGGCCTGCGGGCCTTAGTCTGGGGACGTCTGCTTTAGAAGCTTAGTAACTAAGCAACATTTTCACTGCCCGTGCATCGTTTCTGGCTGCTGTATGGAAAAGCACATGAATATGACCTTTGAAGAGTTTCGTAAGCAAACTGTTTCACGACCTACCAAACGTGTGGTCTATGCTAGGGAAGTGGGAAAGCTAGGAAAGAGCATTTAAAAGGGGGCAATTTTGGGACTCACCGGAAGGGCACATTTTAAAGGTTTTACAGCCTAAATATCCATGCTTTTCTTAGCCGCTTGTTTGCCCTTCACATTTCCCATACCTCCCTGTCAACAATGTGACCAACCTAACCATGCAACCAAATCCAGCTATTTAACAGCGCTGTTAAAAATCCAGTACAGAGTAGGTGGAAAAAGTATCCTTGTCCAATGTGCAGGCAAGGGGAAAAAAATGCCCTGGGTTCTTCTAGTGGATTCCCCACAGGTTTCTAGTTGGTCACTTGTGAGAACAGAAGGCTGGATTACATTGGCCATTGGCTTGATCCAGCAGGCTCTTCATATGTTCTTTATTTTGATATTGTAATTCTAATTTGTGTTCCAGAGGAGTAGTTTATTATCCTTTTTATGAGGCGTTCTTTGCTTTGTCTGAGGAATATCACCCCCCTCACTTTTAATTCCAAAGCAGCTTTCTCTGGTGGCGACAGTAGCAGTTGAGGAGTGCTTGGCAAAAAGACTTGTCAATTTAAGACATTTTGCTTGAGCCTGTTGCATTTCTAGATGCGTTGATTTAGCATCCGGCATCGTGCACACGTTTCGCTCTAGTCTCTTAGGCTGTTTGGCTACAGACTCTGACTCAAACCTAGACCTTCCTGTCACTGACGTATGTATTTTGATGTATTTTAATATTTGTTGGAGGCCGCCCAGAGTGGCTGGGGAAACCCGGCCAGATGGGCGGGGTACAAATAAAAAATTATTATTAATATTATTATATATAGAGGGGCTTGCGTGTACACTGGCTGTCTCTCACATGCCAGGAACATTTCTCTCTTGGGCATCAGGGTTGGCTGTTTATTAAGGTGGGGGCAAGGCCTTAGTTCTCAGGAGGGCAGAGAGCTGCAACATCCCATAATCTGTAGACTAGTAAAAAGTGGGTTGAAAATGGATTCAAGGAATGCAGATATTCTGCCTGAAGGATACTTTCAACCTCAAAGTAGATGAAAGCAACCTCTCTCCTTCCGGTGACCCGGAAACTGCAATTAATCCAGAATGCGGCAGCTAGACTGGTGACTGGGAGTGGCCGCCGGGACCACGTAACACCGGTCCTGAGAGATCTACATTGGCTCCCAGTACGTTTCCGAGCACAATTCAAAGTGTTGGTGCTGACCTTTAAAGCCCTAAACGGCCTCGGTCCTGTATACCTGAAGGAGCGTCTCCACCCCCACCGTTCAGCCCGGACACTGAGATCCAGCGCCGAGGGCCTTCTGGCAGTTCCCTCACTGTGAGAAGCAAAGCTACAGGGAACCAGGCAGAGGGCCTTCTCGGTAGTGGCACCCGCCCTGTGGAACGCCCTCCCATCAGAGGTCAAAGCGATAAACAACTACATGACCTTTAGAAAACACTTGAAGGCAGCCCTGTTTAGGGAAGTTTTTAATCTGTGATATTTTAATGTATTTTGATATTTGTTGGAAGCCACCCAGAGTGGCTTGGGAGACCTGGCCAGATGGGCAGGGTACAAATAATAAATTATTATTATTATTATTATTATTATTATTATTATTATTATTATTATCTCTCCATCTCTCCTCCACTTCCACTTCACCTCCAAAGTGTTCTCTTCTTTATTTTGTATTTAGCAGGGCAAAACTAGGCTCTTCACCCCCACCCTCCTTCTGAGCACCAGGAACAATAAAAAAGCCTGGGTACAAAAAAAATCCTCAAGACTCTGATGGGCTGAAGGAAGTTGGAGTTCGTCTTGAGAGCTTCAGGTTGCCCATCTGTGCATTAAAAAATGCCAAGACTACTTCCCCACTTTTGCTGTAGCATGAACTTACCATATGCAAACATCCAACATAGTGGGAAACTAGAAGAAGGTAACCAGACACAGGCCCTATGTGACTCCAGCCCTAGTTTTCCTGTGACAGCCATAAAAAAGGCACCCAAAAAGCAAGTCATTTTCACAAAGGCTCACACTACATTACCTGGGATGTGGGTGGCATTGTGGGTTAAACCACAGAGCCTAGGGCTTGCCTATCAGAAGGTCGGCGGTTCGAATCCCCACGACGGAGTGAGCTCCCATTGCTCGGTCCCTGCTCCTGCCAACCTAGCAGTTCGAAAGCACGTCAAAGTGCAAGTAGATAAATAGGTACCGTTCCAGCGGGAAGGTAAATGGCGTTTCTGTGTGCTGCTCTGGTTCGCCAGAAGCAGCTTAGTCATGCTGGCCACATGACCCGGAAGAAGAAGAAGAAGAGTTTGGATTTGATATCCTGCTTTATCACTACCCGAAGGAGTCTCAAAGCGGCTAACATTCTCCTTTCCCTTCCTCCCCACAACAAACACTCTGTGAGGTGAGTGGGGCTGAGAGACTTCAAAGAAGTGTGATGAGTCCAAGGTCACCCAGCAGCTGCATGTGGAGGAGCGGAGACCCGAACCCAGTTCACCAGATTACAAGTCCACTGTTCTTAATCACTACACCACACCCGGAAGCTGTATGCTGGCTCCCTCGGCCAATAAGGCGAGATGAGTGCCGCAACCCCAGAGTCTTCCGCGACTGGACCTAAAGGTCAGGGGTCCCTTTACCTTTACCTTTACATTACTAGTAACCATGACACTTGATGCAAGGGCAATTTCCCATCTTTCTGTCATCTCCCAAATGGGAGGCTTCTCTTCTTGGAAGGTCAATTTTAGCATCCCCAAGCAATGCTTGTTGCGTAGGTAATAGCAGCTGATATCTGCGGGTTGCCAGATGGCAACCAAGCACGAGGGCATTGTGTAGACGTAACCGCGTCTCATAGAACGTCTCCCAAGCTTATTTTTCAAGGAAAGCACCCAGAATCACGTCTGTTCCCTCACTTCAATCTTCTATTTTGATGGGCTTGAAAACTCCCTTCTGCTTCGCTTTTTGATTAGTGCTCTTCGCTCTCTTCAAAACTAGTCTTCTCAGGCCAAGAGGGGTCTTTGAAATATCTCTGCAAAACAAAGTTTCACAGAGAAATGAAAATGATCTTGCTGTGCTTATAAAATTAGGTTTCGTTTATTTCTATATATATTTTTTAAGGTGTGAGGAGGAGGAAAGATTTCCATCTGTTGAGAAATGGATACCGAGCTTCAGGAAAATCTTGTATAAAAAATTGTGCACAGAGATTTCCATGCCCCCCCCCCCTGCAATGTTCTTTCACTTAAGACAGGGTTATTTGCATTTTCCAACGCAACGTTCAAAATATGGTAGCAAAAGATCTGAGCAATAATCAAGGTGTGATTGATTCAATTGCGCAGAGAGACACATTTTGCTATTGTCAAACAGCATTATTATTGCACTTTGATAGTGCTTTCTCAAAAGATGTTTCAAATGTGTTATGAGTACCCAACATCAGTACTATGCTATGATGGGGCTTTAAACCCTGCCTGCTAAAATGTTCACTTCTCCATATTTATTAGCTGCGCTTCTGCTTAAGTTTTACATCACATTCTCGAGTTTGCAAAAGGAAAAAGGAAATCCCCATTCCTCTTTTTCCTATGTTTTCCAGGCTGTACACATACCAAATAGGAAAAGCTCCAGGTTAGGACTTCTTTTCTGCATGGGAAAAGCAAGGGGGGAATAAGCAAGGGAAAGGAGGAGCCATGCATTTCCTGAGCATTCTAATCACATGTTCAGCAAATGTCAGATGGTTTTCAGGGCTTACCTAAGGTGGGTGGGACTTGGGGATTTTCAGTGGTGCTTTGGGTTTTGTCTGGCTGGCTCCCAAATCATGCAGTTGTGAAATTTGTCCAGTGCGGGAAATGGCGGGAAAGAACGACGTGGAGACAGGATGGATGTACGGGAAAGCGCCCCAACTCTCTTGTGAGGGTCCCTTTTATTGACAATCTTGCACCTCGTTAATAGTTAACCACATAGGTACATCTTGAGATCCCAAATAAGGAAACATCTTCCCCAGCAACAGCACATAGCAGCATGTAAGGAGTTGTTTTCCAAAATGTGACACCCCCAAACTCCCCCCATGCCTCCTCCGTTGCGTACGTGACTGTCCTGCATGCACCAAGCACATGTTCTCCCCATGCACGCTCCCCGTGCTCACCTCGTGTTCCCCAGTACTTTTCCAGCCACCCTCCATTGTTCCTTTGTGTCCCTGACTCGTGTCTGCCATCCTGACATGCAGCACGGTGTGGCTTGCCAGCGCAACGTCCTTAGCCTGGGCAGAGTTACCGTGGCATGCCAGCGTAGTGTGTTCATTTTAATATGTTCAGCGTGGTATGCCAACACGCTAGTCCGAAATAATCCCAACAGTCCAGCTGTAATACTTAAGGGGGTTTGAAGAACGTCTTTGCAAGGAGCTGATCCTTCAGTGAGGCAGCAGCTGTACTTCGGAACTCCTTTTCAGCAGGTGCCAATAAGAGTACAGTGAAGACACCTGCTTGATCTCAATAGGCAGGGAGTTCCGAAGTGTAGGTGCCGCCACACGAAGCAAGCAAGTTTATACAAATGAATTTCAGAGGATGGCTGTGTTTTGGTTCACATGCTTTTTTAAAAAGAAAGTGCAAATTAGGTCAGTTCACCTTGGAATACGAAGGATTCAGATTTCTCCTCTGTTTCTGCCTGTGAAGAAGAAGAAGAAGAGTTTGGATTTGATATCCCGCTTTATCACTACCCAAAGGAGTCTCAAAGCGGCTAACATTCTCCTTTCCCTTCCTCCCCCACAACAAACACTCTGTGAGGTGAGTGGGGCTGAGAGACTTCAGACAAGTGTGACTAGCCCAAGGTCACCCAGCAGCTGCATGTGGAGGAGCGGGGAAGCGAACCCGGTTCACCAGATTACGAGTCTACCGCTCTTACCCACTACACCACACTGGCTGTGAGTCCTTGTGTCCCCTCTCACATATGCCTTGAATGGTGTGTGTGTTTCAGTCTTCAACAACAAATTCAAGGTCAGAGAAGGACAATAGCGCCACGACAATTAACATCACCATCCCCTTCTGATATAAACTTGGTGTGCAGCGTGGGAAAGCGACACAACCATTTCACTCCTAAGAACCAGACTGTACATGCATTATGAACGAAATGGTTTGGGATTGCTTAGCGAGGGAGGGGCAGGGGCCGGATATGAATCTTGCAAATAAATGAATAAAATGACTGGAAATCATGTTTTCGTTCCTTGTTCTCAAAAGGTTAAGACTGCCAGCTTTTCATATCAACATGCCTCTGCATTGCAGTGCATTTAGCTGAAGCGATCTGACTACCCTCGAGTAAGATCTTTTAAATCCCAAGATAATACGGAGAGGCTTCAAGTTGTATCCTTTCAGAATGTCAACCATCTGCATGCACTGCTTGAATGATGAGGCTGCCATTCAGCTTGGTATTTTGGAGTCGGCACATTTGCTGAGGATCTGTGTGTGTATTGGTGGGGGTCAGAAAAAAAATGCAGGAATGGGAGGAGGGGGGGATATATTGGGTGAGGTTTGTTGCTTTCTGCAGACACAGGTTGGATAGCATCCCTTTTAATGAAACAAAGCAAAATGCACTGAGTGCAGGGGAGAAGACAAGCGATCTCTAACAAACATGCTTCCTTTTAATAGCTGGGCTGGTTGTTTATGGGCATGCATCCTTTGGGAAGAGCTGCCATCCATCTCCTCCAGCCACCACAAAGCTGCATCGGCAACATGCGCTGCCAAAGCCACACAAAAGAATTACTGTAGAGATAATCGAGGCAGTGCTTCACCTTAATAGATGTCCTTTCATTCCAGGGGTATTGATGCAGTGGTCTTGCTATTTGGCTGGCTAGCCTCTTGGATGTAACAAGGTTTCTTGGGAAGCAAACAGTTGGGGCTCATCCACCTAGACAGCATGGGTCCGAGTGGTTTTGCCTTGGTCATGCTGCTTTCCCCTGGGAAACCCGCGCTCTAGTGCTAAATGGAAGCAAAAGTCAATCCAGAGAAAACCTGGTGGATGTTTGCTCTGTCTCAGTGGCAATGAATGGGTTTGAGAGCCAGTGTGGTGTAGTGGTTAAGAGTGGTAGACTTGTAATCTGGTGAACTGGGTTCGCATCTCCGCTCCTCCACATGCAGCTGCTGGACCAATCAGACTGCTGAATTCTGGATCCTATTGTTCTAGGGCCAATCAGACTGCTGCATTCTGGATCCTATTGTTCTAGGGCCAATCAGACTGCTGCATTCTGGATCCTATTGTTCTAGGACCAATCAGACTGCTGCATTCTGGATCCTATTGGTCTAGGGCCAATCAAACTGCTGCATTCTGAATCCTATTGTTCTAGGATCAATCAGACTGCTGCATTCTGGATCCTATTGTTCTAGGGCCAATCAGACTGCTGCATTCTGGATCCTATTGTTCTAGGACCAATCAGACTGCTGCATTCTGGATCCTATTCTGCTCAGTACATAACAAAGGCCCATAGTTTACTGCACAAACTTTCTAAGCATCTTTGCATATACGATTTATACCAAACAGCATGGCTTGTACTGTATTGCTTCCTGGGAATGACCATTGGTGATGGATTAAAAGAAACAAGAACAATTTTGTGCTGTCCCTGGGACATTATAATGTTGGACACTTGGATACTTTGTATGAATTAATGAGAATCGTTTATATGAATGAACAGCCTGATATCTGTTAGGAGAGTGTGGATGTGGGTTTTTTTTTTAAAGTCATTTTTCGGAAAACACCTTTTCACCCAGAACAGATCCAAACAATGGAACTTGCTCTCACAAGATGTAGAGATGGCAACCAACCTGTATGGCTTCAAAGCACCCAGCTGAAATTCACTGGACCTCTGAAAGTACTGAGCCCTACTTTTTGTGGACCTGAAGAGCTTGACATGTGTCACTTCCACTTAAAGGCAAATGATCTGTGCTGGATTCCACTCCCCCCGCCCCAAACCCACTACCAAGCGGGTGATGCTTTCTAGACCAGGATGCGTGCGTTATCTGTGCAGTGGATGCTTGGGTTACCATAGCAACGAGGATGCAGTCAACCACATCTGCTCCAGCACCTGCCCATTAAACACACAGATAATAGGCGGCTTACTTACTATATTAATTACTAGTTTTGTTCTGATTAGAGTTATTCAGCTTCGTGATACTTTAATGGGCTCAAGGGGAAGGAGGGAGGAAAAGGGAACCTTTCTCTAATTGCCAGCATTTCTGTTGAAGGTGCCAGATAACATTATCTTCTAAGATCTCTGGAGTGTGTTTTGTCCTTGCCTGGGATCCACGTCAGCTAATTAACATGAACAATAGGAGAATGTTTGAGGGCAGCAAAGTTGAGGGTAGAGGGAAGAGTCAGATGAGATAAACGCAAGGCAGGCTGAGCATCAAAAGGTCTTTGGGTTTAGCACACTGGTGATAGGTTCCTGAGACCATATATAAAAATGGTATTAAGGGTGGCGGGAGAAATGAGTTTGGCTTCTATTTTAATGCAAACCTACTTAAGCTGTAGGGTGGGTTCTACAGCAACCGAGGGGCAACCAATGGGGTGTTTTGGCTATCCAAACAGTCCTGCCCCACAACAGGGAGGCAGTTTAGGTGATCTCACATGCTCTCCACGATGGAGGACACGATTTCTCCCATTGCTGGAATGAGGTGGAAGAGCAAAGAGGAAGTGCCCTGGCCAGGTGAGGAGATTATATGTATGGATATGCCCTCCCCCTAACAGGGTTAACCATGGGAGTGTCTCTCAGAGTTTCCTCTCTAGGAAACTTACAGGACTCTGAGCTCCTATCGTGTGCCTGTCTAGCAAACATGCATTGTTGGTTTCATAGAATAGAATCATAGAATCATAGAGTTGGAAGAGACCACAAGGGCCATCCAGTCCAACCCCCTGCCAAGCAGGAAACACCATCAAAGCATTCCTGACAGGTGGCTGTCAAGCCTCTGCTTAAAGACCTCCAAAGAAGGAGACTCCACTACACTCCTTGGCAGCAAATTCCACTGTCAAACAGCTCTTACTGTCAGGAAGTTCTTCCTAATGTTTAGGTGGAATCTTCTTTCTTGTAGTTTGAATCCATTGCTCCGTGTCCTCTTCTCAGGAGCAGCAGAAAACAACTTTTCTCCTTCCTCTATATGACATCCTTTTATATATTTGAACATGGCTATCATATCACCCCTTAACATTCTCTTCTCCAGGCTAAACATACCCAGCTCCCTAAGCCGTTCCTCATAAGGCATCATTTCCAGGCCTTTGACCATTTTGGTTGCCCTCCTCTTGATACGTTCCAGCTTGTCAGTATCCTTCTTGAACTGTGGTGCCCAGAACTGGACACAGTATTCCAGGTGAGGTCTGACCAGAGTACAGTGGTACTATTACTTCCCTTGATCTACTTGTAGATGCTATACTCCTATTGATGCAGCCCAGAATTGCATTGGCTTTTTTAGCTGCTGCATCACACTGTTGACTCATGTCAAGTTTATGGTCTACCAAGACTCCTAGATCCTTTTCACATGTACTGCTTTCAAGCCAGGTGTCACCCATCCTGTATTTGTGCCTTTCATTTTTTTTGCCCAAGTGTAGTACTTTACATTTCTCCCTGTTAAAATTCATCTTGTTTGCTTTGGCCCAATTCTCTAATCTGTTAAGGTCATTTTGAAGTGTGATCCTGTCCTCTGGGGTATTAGCCACCCCTCCCAATTTGGTGTCATCTGCAAACTTGATCAGGATGCCCTCAAGCCCATCATCCAAGTCATTGATAAAGATGACTTTGACTGCATTGTAAATATCCCCTACCAATGAGATGCCTGTGTGAAGCCTGAAAGCAGGACTTGAGTGCAATAAGCCCTCTCCCAACTTGGAATCCTCAGCAACGGGCATTCAGGAGCATACTGCCCCCAAGAGTGGAAGAGGAACATAGCCATTGTGGCTGGCCAGCATTGATCTCTGGGCTAAGAGATGCGCCGGGTGCATGCTGGTGATTAATCTCTGAGATGGGCTTTTTTTCTGTAGGTCCCCCACACTAGAAATTAAGCAGCAGTGAGGACTCATCATTCAGGATTTCTCATTTCAAGCTCCAGCGCTCTCAGACTATTGCCAGAATGTGTAAGAACAGAAAGCAGGTTATGAACTATGGAGGGAAAATTTAGGACACACTGAAGCGCTGAGTCAAGTAAGTAGTTCTTCCCGGGCAGCGTTTGCCAAACACTTAGAACCAGTAAGGAAAGTGTGAGATTTTAAATAACGAGATAACCAGGAGAATCCAAGTCCACAGACTTTGCAGCCTTGCGCAGAAATGCAGTTGTGTTTTTTTTTAAAAAAAACAACAACACAACACAACTAGATTGCCTGGCCTGGTTTCCATTTTGTGCTCTCTCTGGATTACAAGGGGTTGAAAAGACCAATACAACCATTCCGTTTCAAACTGATGATATGCTATTTATGCAGTCTTAGCTCCAGTCCAGTTAGACCGGACGTCTGGGAGTTAAGTCTGGTTTAGTCACCTTGTGCAGAGCTTAACAGTCGGAATTGGCTAGTGCAGCACCCTCTGGTGTAAAGCCACTGGAATGGTTGGTACTGGTAGTAGAAGAACAATATCTTATTTACATTTCTTAGCCAGCTGTTAGGTAAAGGTAAAGGGACCCCTGACCATTAGGTCCAGTCGTGTCCGACACTGGGGTTGCGGCGCTCATCTCGCTTTATTGGCCGAGAGCCGGCGTACAGCTTCCAGGTCATGTGGCCAGCATGACAAAGCCGCTTCTGGCGAACCAGAGCAGCGCACGGAAACGCCGTTTACCTTCCCGCCGGAGCGGTTCCTATTTATCTACTTGCACTTGACGTGCTTTCGAACTGCTAGGTGGGCAGGAGCTGGGACCGAGCAATGGGAGCTCACCCCGTCGCAGGGATTCGAACTGGCCAACCTTCTGATCAGCAAGCCCTAGGCTCTGTGGCTTAACCCACTGCGCCACCTGGGTCCCTAGCCAGCTTTTAGCCTGGTCCTAATACAGAGGTGAATTTAGGGGAGTGCAACTAGTTTGGGGGCACCGAAGGGGGCGCAGCAACAATGATGTAGAATGGAATGCAAGAGATATGTGGGGTGAGGGTGTTGGCAGGGGGTAGGGTTGGCAGTCTCTAGTACAAACTAAAATAGCAGTTTTCTTTTTTCTGGTGGGGAGCCCACAAAAGCTTATACTGTATATTACTTGGCAGTGCATCAGGTTGGCAAGCATTCCGCCCCCCCCCAATGCCATGTTGGCAGATGAATTTCTCTCTTTAATATCTTTAGGCACTGCTGCGCATAAGTCTCACTTCACATCTGTTGGTGGAATGCCCATCAATTCAGATTACGTGGAGCTGCAGCGGCCGAGAGGCAGCCTCAAGGAAAGCAAAATAGCACAGCCAATATCTCAGGTATTGGATTTCGGAAAGGAAATAAGGTGCTCTCTAAACAGAGATAGCTCTTGAACAGGGTGTGTGGATTACTTAGAGATGTAAGGATAAAGATGCCCAGATGTGTGAGCTGACCGTCCTACCAGCTGGGATGCCTGGGGGAATCCAGCAGTGCAGATGACACAGTTGGTCGATGCCTTGGACCAAAGGATCAAACAGCCTGGCGCTTGACTATGTGACTATTCACCTCTTCCAGTGCCGTCTTGCTTCCTCTGATGCTGATACGTTGGCATCATGACATTCCCTGCTTGGTGCCTCTCTCTCTCTCTCTCTCTCTCTCTCTCTCTCTCTCTCTCTCTCTCTCTCTCTCCAAGATTAGCCATGTGGGTGATTTCAGGATCTTTTCATAAACACATCACCTATAGTCCTTTTGTCAAGTTTGGCGGCTTTCTAAAATTAGAACAACAACAACAACAACAATTTATTTATTGTACCCTGCCCATCTGACTGGGTTGCCCCAGCCAGTAAATCAAACGAATATCAAACATTAAACTGAGGGTTAATTTCAGCTGGGCAATAATACTTACCTGGTACAATCAATAATTTTTTTGTAATGCAATTCAACAGCAATAATGTAGTCCTATTAAGTCTCATGTGTGCCCGTACGATAACTCGATTGTCCTGCTTTTCACCATGATAAGTGAGGTGTTCAAATGACCCCCCATGCAAGAACTGCCAACAGGCCAACTGCTGGCTGTGTGTTCATTGGAAACTGAGGGAGGTACATTATACAGAGTCAGACTCAATGGTCCAGCTAGCTCAGTGCTGTCTACACTGACTGGCAGTAGCTTTCCAGGATTTCAGCCCTACCTGGAGATGCCAGGCATTGACTTGGTGGGCCGTTGACCTAATGCAATGTTCTTAACTTGAATGGGATCAGGGACAGAAGGAATTGTTTGTGGGATTCTGCATCAGTCCTGAGAGAGTGGGGTGGTTAGTGATGAAGAGCAATTGGCAGCATGTTCTTATATGCCAGGGGTGGCCAACTCACAAGAGACTGCGATCTACTCACAGAGTTAAAAACTGGCAGTGATCTACCCCATTTTGGTCAAAGCTGTTGAGCTTTTATTTAGGAAGGAGGAAGTCCCGTTTTTTAGGGGTTCAGGTCAAAGTTGTTGATCTTTTCTTAGGAGGGGAAGCCCCTTTTTGGGTTCAGGTCAAAGTTGTTGAGCTTCTTTGAGGGGAGCCAGTGATCTACCAGTGATCTATCACAGATGTCCAGTGATCTACCAGTAGATCACAATCTACCTGTTGGCCATGCCTGTTATATGCCATTATCGAGGAAAGATCACTTTGAATAGTTCCTTCTTCATTCTTCATACCAGCAAAAATGGCTTCCAAACAATTAGTTTAGGGAAGTTTTTAATGTTTAATGCTGTACTATGTTTTTAATATTTGGTTGGGAGCCACCCAGAGCGGCTGGGGAAACCCAGCCAGATGGGCGGGGTATAAATAATAAATTATTATTATTAGTGTGATTTTGACACTCTTAGCCCTACTCCTTAAAAATTGCCCTATCCATTAAAGAGTGGGTGCTTTAGTAGTACTTGCTGAACTGATGAATGCCCCAAGTGAATACACCAGGGAAGGGGGGGGGGGTCAAATGGTCCTCCCTATGTAGTTGGATTTGAGCGCCAATCATCACTGGCCATTGGCTATACTTGACGTTTTATTATGTTTTTATGTGCTGGAAGCCGCCCAGAGTGGGGGAACCCAGCCAGATGGGTCGGGTATAAATAATAAAATTATTATGATTATGATTAGCTGGTCGGAGTTGGACTCTAACAACACCTAGAGGGCCACAGGTTTCCTTGTTCAGGATAAGGCCGGAGCGTCCCTAGAGTGCAAAATATTTTCAAGGTATATTGAAGAATTGCAAACATGGGTCTACTATTTGAAAGCCATTTTCATAAATAAATATGCAGGACAGGTATATCCTAAGAAAACTTCATGAGTTGGATTTTGCAATAAATAAACACAACCCCATGCTGAATTTGTTCTCCATCATGTTATAAACACAGATGTAGATAAATAACCTTTGGTGGATTAAAATATGTAGACTGATATTTCCTCAACATTTTGTACAGGATTGTATGTGATGATTGGTAATGGCTAAAATAATAAAAGTGAACAGAAGAGGAAAGTGGTCTACCACAGGGCTCACATGCCAATTGTTTAGGGCTGATTAAGAAACTGTAATTTATAACAGGAATGATGAGTGGAAATTATTGTTCTGCTAGTCCTGCTATGTGTATTCTTCTCCTTTGTTAAAAAGAAGGGCAATGGTATTTATTCCGCCCAGCTCAACATCTTGAGCATTAAGCTTGTGAGTCACATATTTGCTAATGCAGTTTTCAGTGTTGTGTTTAAAAGCTGAAAGTCTTAAGGGTTGACCAAGCATTGACGAGCCAATAAAGCAGAAACCTTGATGTGAAAAATACACACTGGATAGCATAAACAAACCTTTTCCATTCCTCTCTGGAAGCAAATATATCTTAGTAAAGTGCTTTTCAGTGGTTATTACTGCTCAGGAAACCCGGGGAATGAGATATTGGTGGAAAAAAATAATGATCTGTGCAAATACGATTAGGAACTGCGCTGCTCAAAGGACAAACTGAGACTCATCAAGACTTGGTAACAGAAAAGATGATTCTGGGATATCATCTTCCAATGCCCCTTGGATTTATTATCCCTTCCTGCAGAAGCTGGAAGTTCTAAGACAGGGGTGGGGAAATTATGATTCTTCAGACTCCAGAGGTTGTTGGACCACAACTCCCATCATCTTTGACCAATGTTCTGGTTGGCCAAGGCTGATGGGAGTTGGAGTCAACAACGTCTGGAAGGTCAAAGCACCCCCATCCTTCTTCTAGGACATGGGTAGGCAAACTAAGGTCTGGGGGGCATATCTGGCCCAATTGCCTTCTAAATCCGGCCCGCAGACGGTCTGGGAATCAGCATATTTTTACATGAGTAGAATGTGTGCTTTTATTTAAAATGCATCTCTGGGTTATTTGTGGGGCATAGGAATTCGTTCACCCCTCCCAAAAAAAAATCCGGCCCCCACAAGGTCTAAGGGGAAGTGGACCGGCCCCCTGCTGAAAAAGTTTGCTGATCCCTGTTCTAGGAGATACAGTGAGGTGACTACAGCTTCCTGGATTTATTTATCAAATTTAGAACAACCCCTTCCTTCCAAAACACAATAGATAAAACGATCAAAACATATTTAAAACAATTCCAAAACAGATGCAGACTGGGAAAGATCTCAGGTTAAAAGGCTGGTTGAACGAAGGATTTCAATTGATGCTAAAATGACCAAAGAGATGGCCTAATATTCAAGGGGAGAGAATCCCAAAGGGTGGGTGCCATGACACTAAACATTGTGCAGAATGGACCTCTCGATAGTATCTGCAAGAGGCCTTCACCTGCAAAGCACAGCGATTGATTTGGTATAAAAGGGGTAAGACAATCTTTCAGGCATCCTGGTCCTAAGCTGTATAGGGTTTTCTTCAACCAAACCAAAAGATCAACTCTGGAAGAATTTCATCCATAGTCAGGAAAAAACGGTTCCCCGCCACCATCTTCACACGATGTCACAGCCATCTTTGTTTGCATCAGGTGTGGAGCAGGTGAAATCTGTGAAGCAAAGCCTTGCCTACTACCTTCTTTCTCTCTCTGCAGGGAACAAAGTATCTGAAACAAGGAGACCTTCCAAGCATAGAGGGACTGGGAATATTTGGCCAACTTCCTCATGCTGCTAATGAGATCTTGCTAACAGCCTGATTAAAAATGCAACGGGGGAGAGAAACCGAGAGGAAAAAACAACTGTTCTCTAGAATAATTTCACTATTATTTCACACCGTAAGTTGATAATGGCAAGGTGAAAAAACAGCACAGTAATCTGATAATGGTTGTAGATAAGTTTTTTCTCCCAGGGAGGTGGAACTGTTAAACTCACCCAGCATGCGGCAGAGGCTGCAATCCTATGTCCATTTACCCAGGAGTAGAACCACTTGAATGCAGCGGCTCTTACTTTTGAGTAGAGACGCTTCAGCTTGCACAGAAGGCTCCTGAAAATAGCAGTCCATGACAAGCCTTGGAATCCTTCCTTGGGATTACCTCACACATACATGGATATTGCTTGAGACTATTGGTTTAACCCTTGGCACTTGAGCCCGATGTGTGTATTAGCCATGTGTAGAGTACACTCAAAGTACAGATGGAGCAGGATTGTACTTTGAGCCCTGAACCTCAACTTTGAGTCTTCTTTTTAAAACAACCAATATTGACCGTACGTTTCTGTACAGGAAGCCCCATGAGGGACTCTCTCCTAGCATGTACAGGGTCCAAACAACCAGGAAACCTGGTGTTCTGATCACACAGAGTCCTCTGAGCCTCTTGGACTGGCCGATCAGGAGGTCAGCGGTTCGAATCCGTGTGACGGAGTGAGCTCCCGTTGCTCTGTCCCAGCTCCTGCCAACCTAGCAGTTTGAAAGCATGCCAGTGCAAGTAGATAAATAGGTACCGCTGTGGCAGGAAGGTAAACGTCATTTCCATGCACTCTGGTTTCCGTCATGGTGTTCCGTGCGCCAGAAGTGGTTTAGTCATGCTGGCCACACGACCCGGAAAGCTGTCTGTGGACAAACGCCGGCTCCCTCGGCCTGAAAGCAAAATAAGCGCCGCAACCCCATGGTCGTCTTTAGCTGGACTTAACCGTCCAGGTGTCCTTTACCTTTACCTTTTATGGGCATGTAAGGTTTCCTTCAAATCCCCGCGACGGGGTGCGCTCCCGTTGCTTGGTCCCTGCTCCTGCCAACCTAGCAGTTCAAAAGCACGTCAAAGTCTAGTAGATAAATATAGGTACCGCTTCGGTGGGAAGGTAAACGGCGTTTCTGTGTGCTGCTCTGGTTCGCCAGAAGTGGCTTAGTCATGCTGGCCACATGACCCGGAAGCTGTACGCAGGCTCCCTCGACCAATAAAGCGAGATGAGTGCTGCAACCCCAGAGTCGTCCGCGACTGGACCTAATGGTCAGGGGTCCCTTTACCTTTACCTTTAAGGTTTCCTTTAAAGCAGACCTCCCTTTCTGCTCCTTGGCAGATTCCCAAAGCCACAACTCCACAGACACACCCTCTCCCTACACAATCCCCTGCTGTTTGGGTCACACTCTTCCTAGACCTGCCTTTTACTCCCCTTAAGTGTTTTTGCTTGGCTGGGAGGTGTCCCTGAACCCTGATAATGCCTCTTGCTTGTTTGGATAGGGAACAGACCAGGGTGTGAGATTATGCATGAAACCTAGACTAACGTGCAAAAGCAAAAAAAAAAAAAAAAAAATACATTCGCTGATCATCTTACTTTTGCCGGTGGCCCCTGGAAGGTTGCCCAGAAAGGCCCACAATGCCTTCTTTGTGAAGGCTCCGCAACCCCTGCTATAAGGAGTTATGCTCAACATGTGGCTATTAAGAAAACAGAAGACCCAACTTCAAGGCTGGGGCCAAAAGCAGGCTTCCCCCTCTAGTTTTGTACGGTTGGAGGATGGATGGCGGCTAACAGATTGAGGTTGAATCCTGAAAAGACAGAAGTACTGCTTTTGGGGGACAGGGGACGGGCGGGTGTGAGGGACTCCCTGGTCCTGAATGGGGTAACTGTGCCCCTGAAGGACCAGGTGCGCAGCCTGGGAGTCATTTTGGACTCACAGCTGTCCATGGAGGCGCAGGTTAACTCTGTGTCCAGGGCGGCTGTCTACCAGCTCCATCTGGTACGCAGGCTGAGACCCTACCTGCCCGCAGACTGTCTCGCCAGAGTGGTGCATGCTCTAGTTATCTCCCGCTTGGACTACTGCAATGCGCTCTACGTGGGGCTACCTTTGAAGGTGACCCGGAAACTGCAATTAATCCAGAATGCGGCAGCTAGACTGGTGACTGGGAGTGGCCGCCGGGACCACATAACACCGGTCCTGAGAGATCTACATTGGCTCCCAGTACGTTTCCGAGCACAATTCAAAGTGTTGGTGCTGACCTTTAAAGCCCTAAACGGCCTCGGTCCTGTATACCTGAAGGAGCGTCTCCACCCCCACCGTTCAGCCCGAACACTGAGATCCAATGCCGAGGGCCTTCTGGCGGTTCCCTCATTGCGAGAAGTGAGGTTACAGGGAACCAGACAGAGGGCCTTTTTGGTAGTGGCGCCCGCCCTGTGGAACTCAGAGGTCAAAGCGATAAACAACTACGTGAAGATTAAACAACTTAGGGAAGTTTTTAATCTGTGATATTTTAATGTATTTTGATATTTGTTGGAAGCCACCCAAAGTGGCTGGGGAGACCCGGCCAGATGGGCAGGGTACAAATAATAAATTATTATTATTATTATTATTATTATTATTATTATTATTATTATTTTATTATTACTTGAGAATACCCTCCGCTCAAGTAGTGCACTCATAGTGCTTTGATGAATCTATGGTTCTATGGAGGTAAGAAAACAGCAGCAGCTCAGGTGAAACAGAGCAAGGTTATAATCTGATGTAGCAGACACACCCTGGGGACGTACACTTCTAGTGCCCTGCGCAGGTATGCCATTTTTATTATTCTTTGCCTGCTACCAGTGAAGCAACTTGTTTCTGGGTCAGAATGCAGCGAAGTCTCGAGCGCATTGGTATCCGGCCGAAGCTCAGGAATAAAATGGGTCAACCTCAGCAGCTTAGTCCCTCCCCCCCCCGAAAGTGCCTTAGGAAGGCAGATTTACAGTCTGATTGTCAAGTCTGTACCTAGGAGAGGAAGAGCCTTTGCTGAGGTGGTTTGGAGAGCCAGTGTGGTGTAGTGGTTAAGAGCGGTAGTCTCGTAATCTGGTGAACCGGGTTCGCGTCCCCGCTCCTCCACATGCAGCTGCTGGGTGACCTTGGGCTAGTCACACTTCTCTGAAGTCTCTCAGCCCCACTCACCTCACAGAGTGTTTGTTGTGGGGGAGGAAGGGAAAGGAGAATGTAAGCCGCTTTAAGACTCCTTTGGGTAGTGATAAAGTGGGATATCAAATCCAAACTCTTCTTCTTATTCTCTGGAATCCAGTTGACATTCAGGGTCAAGAGAAGCACAAAGTCATGGAATCATAGATTTCTGCAGCTGCCACACCCTGGGCCAACATTTTCATTGAGCTGTCCACCATGATCCCCAGATCTCTTTCCAGGCCAGTCACTCCCAGTTCATACCCCACGAGCATATATGCAAAGGTTTTCTTGTCTTTTTTTTGCAGGGGTGTGTGTGTGTGTGTAGAATTTGTCCCAGTGTGCATCACTTTACACTTGCAGAGACAGATTTATTAGGGGAGTGTGACTGGTTTGCCCGCGAGAGGCGAGAGGCGGCTCAACATCCGTCACTGCCACTTGCTTGCACTAAATCACTTCTGCCTGTTTACTCAGTCTGAAGAGATCCTTTCGGAGCGCCTCACAATCCTTTATTTATTATAAAATATTCATTCTTTTATTTATATTTTATACATCCTTTTTATGTTTTTATTTTTATTTTGACAAAGTAATAATCATAAATAATAATAATAATAATAATAATGTGCACCCCACCACCGAGACCATTCCATTATAACTATCCAACCTCCCAAAATTTCAACACCTCTTGCGATGGTTTGACCCCTTTCCGTTTTAACAGTACACATTCTACAAACACCCTCCAGATCTCCTCAAGATAATTTCTCCTGCATGTTCCCCATCTTACCTTAATGGCACATGTTAATTTATTATTAATAGCTATATCCCACACCTCTTTCTACCATTTTTCCATTTTATATTCTGCTTGCCCCTTCCACTTCCTAGATATCATAATTCGTGCAGCTGCCAATAAATTTGTGAGCAAGTCCTTCATAGTCTGTGAACCTTCCATCCCATCGTAAATTGATAATAATGCTACCTCTAGACTTTTGGTCAGCTTTAACCCAGTGATTTCTGTTATCTCCTTAAACACCCTTTGCTAATTTTTAAAAAACATATTTACACTTTATTGTTTTGACCACCTTGAGCATTTTGGTGTCAACCGCAGACTCGGCCACCTCTGTGCTCACCCCTAACTCCAGATCATTTATGAACAAGTTAACAAACACACATCTGTTCCAACATAGATCCTTAGGAGATCCTACTTCATGCACTCATGCTTTCCTTCTATTTCTTTGCTTTCTGTTTTTTAACCAGTTTCTGATCCACAAGAGTGTGTTAGAGTCACACAGGAAAAACTGGTTGATATTACCAGGCATTGTGTGGGAGCAAAGTACTCCATTTACAGCAGAATACAGAGAAAGCATGGCATGAGTGGCTTGGAAGGTATCCATGAAGAGGAAGGGCAGAAGAGGCTGTAGTCCATCTTAGGTTTGGGCAGGAGAGGGCTTATCCGTACTTCCTTTCCCCCCACTGCTTTTCCCTGGGGAAAAGCTCTCTTTAGTGCTCAATCAGAGCAAATGGCAACCAGGTTTTCCATGGATGGCTGTTTGTTCCGATTTAGGGCTAAAGAGTGAGAAAGGAGAGGGGCAAGTGGAAAACCACTTGGACCCATGCTTTCTAGGCACCGGACAAGCAGGTATGCGGACAAGCGCTATGGTCACATCCACACTACTCACTGAAAGCACATGTAGAGCACATCACCCCCCCAAAGAATCATGGGAGCTGTAATTTACTCCTTCCAGAGCTACAATTCCCAGGACCCTTAACAAACCAAGGATTCTTGGGGGGAAGCCATGAGCTTGAAATGTTAGGTATGGAAGTGACCTAAGCCTGTCTCCAGGGATGATTAGGACAAAAAGGCTGCTGCTTATTGGTGTCAAGGCTTATTGGTCAAGGAGAGGGAGAAATACAACTCAAGTTGATGTGAAATTTAATTTCGTATTTTAACTTTTTTCTACATTTTAAAGTATTGCAATTTTTCCTTGATTTTGGAGTCCCCCCCCCCCTTAGGTAAACTGCTTTGAGGGTTTCCAACCAAGCGTTGTATAACCGTTATAAGATAAAATTAATTAACTGATTTTCTAGGGCTCAGCAAATGACTGCATTGGGAGCAGAACCTTTCAGGGGAAGGAGGTGTTAAGTTGAACTGAACTGTGAACACGAATGTGTTGGGCGGGGAGGAGAGGAAAACAGAATTGGGGTCGAAAGTGAAGAGGCCGAGCCCCGAACAGAGAGCTTCTATTCTTGAACTGCGTGTTTTCAATGCAGTTGGGATCCTTTTGGAATTTAATAGTTAATTTAATGTTGGAGCACCGTCACCCCCTCCCACTTAAAACAAAACAAAAAACATGCTCCTGGGTGGATTGGACCACATGTTTACATCTATAGCATAATTGAACCTCAAACAGAGCTCAGCACTGCACACATAGACCCTTTGGTTCTTTATTCCTTAAAACCAAAGGAAATATGTAAGGGGGGGGGGGAAGGGAAAATAGCATGCACAATCTGGGGACTTTTTAATTATTTTTTATAGCAAAGCAGTACCCAATATTCAGCTTTCAAAAGGCTTGTTTAGAAAGTGATAGATATAAACAACTCAAAATAACTAATTAAGAGAGAACCTTGTTGAATTGTACATCCACAATGCGCTTTGAGAAAGCTGTTGTCTATTGAGTCACTCTCACAAAAACTGCAGATGGTTACCTAAGTTGGTGTTGGTGGTGAGGAAGAGGCAGCGTTTACTGGTGATCTGAGGAATGCGAATAGGGCTGTCGGCAGATGGCTTACAGATATCATTCCGAAATATCTTATCCTGACAAATAACAACAGTGTGTATAATTAGCACTATGCAGATGGCATTTGGAATGATTCCCTTCTATCTCAGCACTCTTCTTCCGTGTACGATTTTAAAAGGCTATTTTTAAGAGACTTTTTTTTAATAAAAAAACAACGCTACCAGCAGCATCTCTGATACTACTTTAGAGCTGGCTGCCATCACAGTTCAGTGGATATACGAATATGCTTTATAGCACGTTAGAGACCCACATCAGTGAGAAGAAAGAAATGCTCAGAAGGATGGAAGGCAAGAAAAGGGAAGAGGAAGGACCCCCATCCAAGACCTCTCTGAGAGTCCTGCCAAGGCAGGATGGGGGTTATTGCAGATATGAATATTATGCAGCTGGAAGCAATTGGATGCATAAAAACTAAGTCCTACTGGAATAAAAATGGTTCAGATCCCTACTTATAATTCAAAGCTTTACTAACCAGAACTTCTTACAAACAGGTACAAAACAAATCAATAATATATCTGTAAGACATACGCCTGACCAAGCACCTTCTAAGAAATATAACAGAATTCCAAACAGACCAAGAATCTAAGGTCTCTCTCTCCTTACAGTCTGCATTAGCCTGGAGCTGCATTCTCTTCTGAAGAAACCCATTTGCACATCCATCTCCCATTGTACCTGGGAACAAATGACCAATAGCAACTCCCTTCAAAACGGTGATTTGCAGTGGAATACCTTGACCATGTGAGTTAAGGTTAAACACTCACGTGAAGGAGCAGAGAACATTAACAGTTAATTATTAACCCAGCTAGAAGCTGAAAGAGTTATTTCCAGCTTTAGTATTTCTCAGTGGAATTTTCCAAGGTTAAACTCTCCTGCAATATACATACAGGCGCTCTCCATTTTAGTGTGCAATTAAACAAATATGCTTAACAGAGGTGGAGTGGGGAACAGGGCCCATCAGGACTGATGACAGAGGCACATTGTCCTGCCTGGAGATGCTATACTTCCACGGAAATCAAAAGCATGAGGGTGGGGGCAGGCAGCAGCAGCATCCAAAAGAGGAACTGTCATGGTGGGTGGAGTTAAATGATATAGGCCCATCTTTTTTATGTGTTTCCATTTACTGACAGCATTTGTATGTTTTGCGATTTTAAATCTCTGCTGGGGCTCTCTCACCAAGAGAGTATTTGCCCGCCCCAAATCTGGATCTAGACATCCAGGGAATTCTTCTTTTATTCTTTTCAACCAATTACAACTAAACATTTTTAAAAAAAACTCCCATATGGTTTGTGTTTCTCCTCATTATAATGACTGATAATAACTTCTGCCTTCTGCATAATAACGTCCCCTTTTGCCCTTTTAGCGTGGATCAGACAATTACAAGTGAAGAGCTTGCTGGTAAGATGAGCTAGCCAGCAAAATTAAAAAAGTAAATTTGTTTGCTTAGCCATGGAACAAAGAAAAATTCCAGAACGATTTGTTGTTTAGTCGTTTAGTTGTGTCCGACTCTTCGTGACCCCATGGACCAGAGTACGCCAGGCACTCCTGTCTTCCACTGCCTCCCGTAGTTTGGTCAGACTCATGTTGGTAGCTTCGAGAACACTGTCCAACCATCTCGTCCTTTGTCGTCCCCTTCTCCTTAATAATAATAATAATAATAATAATAATATATTATGGGTCTCCCCAGCCACTCCATCTTTCCCAACATCAGGGTCTTCTTCCAGGGAGAATTCTCATGAGGTGGCCAAAGTATTGGAGCCTCAGCTTCAGGATCTGTCCTTCCAGTGAGCACTCAAGGCTGATTTCCTTCAGAATGGATAGGTTTGATCTTCTTGCAGTCCATGGGAATCTCAAGCACGATTAAACCGCTTCTGGCACAATGGGACACCGTGATGGAAACCAGAGCACACAGAAACCATTTACCTTCCTGCCGCAGCGGTACCAATTTATCTACTTGCACTGGCGTGCTTTCGAACTGCCAGGTTGACAGGAGCTGGGACACAGCAATGGGAGCTCACACCGTTGTGGGGATCCGAACTGCCGACTTTCCGATCGGCAAGCCCAAGAGCATGGGTAGGCGAACTAAGGCCCGGGGGCCGAATCTGGCCCAGTTGCCTTCTCAATCCAGACCGTGGGCGTTCCGGGGATCAGCATGTTTTTATATGAGTAGATTGTGTCCTTTTTATTTAAAATGCATCTCTGGGTTATTTGTGGGGCCTGCCTGGTGTTTTTACATGAGTAGAATGTGTGCTTTTTTAAAAAAATGCATCTCTGGGTTATTTGTGGGGCATAGGAATTCGTTCATTCCTCCCCCCCCCCCCCAAAAAATATAGTCCGGCTCCCTATAAGGTCTGAGGGACAGTGAACTTGACAATCATCTTTTAAGAAAGTTTAATTGATCTTGTATTTGGTGTTTTTTTGTATCTTTTATGCTTAGGAAGATCATATAAATGGAATTATGTTGATTATAATAGTAATAAGCAGAAGTTATGCATTGTGTGAAGAAGTGTAGGAGTTTTGTGTACGAGTTTTGTGTGTTGTGTGAAGTTTGTTGTTGTTGGTCTTGTGATGTGTAAGGCAGTGTTTTGTGGTGTATTGTAATGTAACTGTCATGTATGGCAATGTTTTGTAATGCTTCGTATTTTGAATAAAAATAAAGTTTATAATTTAAGGTCTGAGGGACAGTGGACTGGTCCCCTGCTGAAAAAGTTTGCTGGCCCCTGCCCAAGAGGCTCAGTGGTTTAGACCGCATAACTACCGGTAGGTAATGGAGCCCCTAACAAAGAAGAAAACCACTTTGACCCAACAAAATAAAAAAATTCCTTCCAGTAGCACCTTAGAGACCAACTAAGTTTGTTCTTGGTATGAGCTTTCGTGTGCATGCACACTTAACGACTGCAATTAGTCTTACAGGAAAAAGCAAGGGGTGAGAAGGTTAAAAAAGCTTTGTCATGTATAATGAGATAAGAATCCAATGTCTTTGTTCAGACCAGGTCTCTCCATGGTTTTAAGCTTGGTAATGAGTTGCAATTCAGCAACTTCTCTTTCCAGTCTACTTCTGAAATTCCTTTGCAATAAGACAGCTACTTTGAGATCTTGTATAGAGTGTCCTGGGACACTCTATACAAGACAGGACACTCTATACAAGACAGGACACTCTATACAAGATCGTCAACAGGTTTACCACAGCTATCAGCCTTTCACCCATTCCCACCACCCCTCTGAGTAATACCCCTCCCCACCCTCTCACTATATATAAGGGTCTGGTGACTTCTGTTTCAGTGTATCTGAAGAAGTGTGCATGCACACGAAAGCTCATACCAAGAACAAACTTAGTTGGTCTCTAAGGTGCTACTGGAAGGATTTTTTTTTATTTTGTTTTGACTATGACAGACCAACATGGCTATCTACCTGCACTTTGACCCAGGTAGTGAAATTGCTGGTATCCAAGGGCCACTTCACACCACCCAAGCTAGTGATATGTGTTGGATTGCATAGACCCACACAAAGTTCAGCCCATGAACATTTTACCAGGTATGATCCCCTTTCTCTTGGGAACAGCTAGTTTTCATCACCCCAGCAGAAGCTGTGTTCACACCCTGTGTGATCATCAGCTGATGAGAGTAACATGTGCAAAAGAAGCCATCACGGATCAAACACCCCAGACCAAACATAAATATCACCTCCCAGCACTGCAGACACAATACTTTCCAAGGAAAATGGTCCACTTTTTCAGCAACTAATCGCCACGTGGTAAGTCATTGTTTAAGCAATGTGCATGCATATGCGAATCAATCCCTATACTGCGCCAGTATTCTATTTAGCGGGGAAATATATGGGCCATCTAAGTGTGGCATATGGTAGCAGCTGACAAAATTAAATTTATTTTCATATTCAAATTGTGCTGACAGTAGATATAAAGTTGTGGCAGGGCAAATCGGAAGATTTAAGTACAAAAAATGTGAGTTGTGCAAATGGAAAGATAAACACAATGACTGATACCCATATAAGTGATTTTGTACTTAATTACCGAAAAGCTGCGTATATCTTGGTTTCTCATTTTGGTGTCTGATCAAGTTTGCTTAGTTATGCCATAAAATATCATGGCCTCCCCCCCCCCCTTTTTAACGTAGTTCAAAAAGTTACACTGGGTTGTTTTTAAAGCAAAAATAACACTAGGCTCAAATGCATATATGAAGTTGTACGCACCTTCTTCCCAGATGTCACCTCCTGCAACTAATCCTGCTCCATGCACCCCTTGAGTGATTTTTCCTGGCTGGAAGTGTCCTTAAACTGTGACCAGGCCTCTTGCTTGTCTGAATGGAGAGGTTGCCAGGCTGGAACATAGACCCCTGTAAAAAGGCAAGAGCCCCATCCATTGCTCTGCCTACTTTTGACACTCGCCTTGCCCATCACTGGTATGTGGACCCTGGGAAGTTGTCCCTGGAGGCAGTGTGGCCCTTGGACTGGGAGTAGGTTCACCAGCCTTGATCGATATGGAGCAAGGCAAATGTTGTGGTTTCTTCTTAGAAAAATGTTGCCAGCACCCAGAGAGGACAACACTAGAATAGGAGGAAATGGCATAATTTGTCCCACCCAGGTGTCCACTCCATGAAGATGTTTCAGGAATAGCATGGAGGCCAGACCATAGGGAAGAGGAACCTATGCACACTCTTATCCTACAAGGGACCGGACAGTTTATGGACTCACTGCCGCAATAGGTGGGGATGGACACCAGCTAAAATGGTTACAAAAAGGCAGTATACAAATCCACGGAGGAGGAGGAGAACTCTAGGTTAGCTACCTATAATATTCAGATGCTCCATATCGGTTGCTGGGGGAGACAAGAGTAGCAGAGGCAAATGAAGCTGAATACAGTGGTACCTCGAGTTACAAACGCCTCAGGTTACAAACGCTTCAGGTTACAAACTCCGCTAACCTGGAAGAGTTACCTCGAGTTGAGAACTTTGCCCCAGGATGAGAACGGAAATTGTGTGCCGGTGGCGCAGCGGCAGCAAGAGGCCCCATTAGCGAAAGCATGCCTCTAGTTAAGAACAGTTTCAGGTTAAGAACGGACCTCCGGAATGAATTAAGTTCGTAACTAGAAGTACCACTGTACTGGTAGATTAAGGCAGAAGTACTTCTGCACACAGGGAGGCGGGTGGCACTGTGGGTTAAACCACAGAGCCTAGGGCTTGCCGATCAGAAGGTCGGCGGTTCGAATCCCCGCGACGGGGTGAGCTCCCGTTGCTTGGTCCCTGCTCTTGTCAACCTAGCAGTTCGAAAGCATGTCAAAGTGCAAGTAGATAAATAGGTACCGCTCCGGTGGGAAGGTAAATGGCGCTTCTGTGCGCTGCTCTGGTTCGCCAAAAGTGGCTTAGTCATGACCCAGAAGCTGTACGCTGGCTCCCTCAGCCAATAATGTGAGATGAGCGCCACAACCTCAGAGTTGGTCACAACTGGACCTAATGGTCAGGGGTCCCTTTACCTTTACCTTTACTTCTGCACACAGTGTGTAGCTAATACTATGGAATTTGCTCCTCCAAGATGTAGTGGTGGCCACCAACTTGGATGGCTTCAGAAGAAGATCACCCAAACCCATGGAGCTATCACTAAGGGCTACCAACCCAGATGGCTACATTTTGTCTCTGCTGCAAGAGGCAATTGCTTCTCGATACCAGTTGATGGGAATCACTAGTGAGGAGAGTGCTGTTGCTCTCAGATCCTGCTCTTGGACTTCCCATAGACGTTGGGTTGGCCATTGTGAGAAGAGGATGTGGTACTAGATGGACCACTGGCCTGATCCACCAGGCTCTTCTTAAGAGGTCTATTGCCTCAAAGCAGAGGCATGGTTACATGGATCTTTGATCCAGTCTAGTAGGTCTCTCCTTAGGTTCTCAACTTGCCTGAAGAAGCTAAGGTTGTCCTGCTTTAAACAAATCATTTAATATCTGGTATTCTGCTAGGGGCTTTCTTTTTGTTTTTCTCCAACTAATTTATCCTTTCTTGCACCACAGTTTTTTTGCTCAAAGGCAAATATGAGCATGTGAGATCACTGACTTCTTTGCCACCCGCTCAGCTGCATTGTGAATTCACAGTCTGCCATAACCACCCTGTGAAGGCTCTGGAACCAGAAGTCGGTTCATAGACCTTTATTTTTTACACAGCCAAGTTTGCTCCATGACAACCACAGAATTAGCAAGCTTAACTGCCGATTCTTTGTTTGATCAGAGCCAGCCTCAGCTTCTAGGTAGCAATGAGCTCAGCTTGAAGCAGCAACTGAACAAAATCATCTGTAGCGTTGTTACAGCAGGTCAGGGCTGTCTCAGAACAGGCAGGAGAAAGTTTGGGAAGCTCTCAGCCGTTCCTGAGAGCCAGATTCCGCCTGTCGAAGTCACCGCAACAATGGCATAAGAGCACCTTTGTGGGTTGCAAAAGGAACTCATGAGGCAGCGAAGAACAAAGCAAGAATAGCTGCATTTTTATGAGATATAGATATAGATGTGCACACATTCATATGAATGGACTGGAACATAACCGAGAGCCCAGCTGAGGAGCTCATTACATTTTATGGGGACTCACTCTGAAGAGTTTAAATTTAACAATTAAAATTGCACCAGGGAAGAAAGTAATGTTCCATTTTGGGACATTAAACCAGTTGTTTATGCTTTACTTAGGGGCTTCTCTGTAATTTTAGTAGCTGAAGCTTGGAAATGAAAGGATCCCAGTTTTGCTGGTTGAGCAAATGATTTTGATGTAGCAACCCTAACCTCTCCATTGAAAGGATAATGGATGGCAGTTCTACCCCCCCCCCAAAAAAAATCAACAACCCCACTTGAAACTAAATCAAGAATAATCATAGACCGCTGGAACTGAAATAAAGGAAAAACTCAACTGATTTTTCTAACAAGCCACACCGGCATAAAAACTAACACCCTGCCCCTTGCACACATTTTTATTGGTGTGGATGTTTCCATGCCAATTTCCATGTCACAGTCTTGCTGTGCTTACAGCGCCGTGGGGGTATTAAAACTCTTTAAAGCACAGGTTGTACTAGCAATTACCTAAGTTTAAAGACAGACAGAGCGTTGCTTTGAGGGACAATGAAAACAAAATTTCAATCTATTGAAGTCTGTGGCAAATGCAATTTAGAGTGAAGGCCCTGCAGTCCTATGACTGTTGGGAGGATGTCCCAAGGAGTATTGCTTCACATGTAAACCATCCATTATTATTATTATTATTATTATTATTATTATTATTATTATATCATTTATACCTCACCCATCTGGCTGGGTTTCCCCAGCCACTCTGGGCAGCTCCCAACAGAATATTAAAAGCACAATCAAACATTAAAAACTTCCCTAAACAGGATTGTCTTCAGATGTCTTCTAAAAGTCAGATAGTTGTTTATTTCCTTGACATCTGATGGGAGGGCTTTCCACAGGGCGGGCACCACTACCGAGAAAGCCCTCTGCCTGGTTCCCTGTAACCTCACTTCTCGCAGGGAGGGAACCACCAGAAGGCCCTTGGAGCTGGACCTCAGGGCTGAACGATGGGAGATGGGCCTTTGTAGGCAACGGAGGCCTGCTGTGACCATTTGGCCCCTTCATTTTGAGGAGCAAGTTGCTCAAGTCTCTTGTGATTCAGATGCTGACATTGCAATCCCAGCTGAGGTGTCCCATGTTACTTCTTTGACTTCATGGGATTGTTTTCAGTTCACGAGGCCCGGTGATGTCGGCAGGATGCTTGCAGGAATGCACCCACCTACATGCTCCCTCAATTCCTGCCCATCACGGCTGGTGAAATTGAGATGGATAGAGGTTGACCAGGTTGCTCCAGGGAGCGGCAAATGCTTCACTGCCTGCCACCTTAAAGGAGGCGGTGGTGGGACCACTTTTGAAAATGCCAGTCCTTGACCCAATTGACATTAACAATACTTGCCCAACTGCAAATACCGTATTTTCCCGTGTATAAGACAAGGTTATTTTATTAAAAAATTATGCTGAAAACTTGGGGTCGTCTTATACACGGTTAGTGGAGAGGTGGGACGGGTGATTGGCGGCTGCCGCGTTCAGGGTATTTTCCGCGGCGTTTTTGCTGGTGATTGGTCGGTGCGGCCAAGTCCGCTGGCTATTGGCTTCTGTGGCAATTGGGCGGGCGGTTGGTGCTTGCTTTCAGCGAGCGTGAAGACAATTGGTGGCTTCGTTGATGTGTGTGCGATTGGCTGTTGCGTTCCTGCAGGTGAGCGATTTTTGATAACCCCATTTTGATAACAACTCTGGGCAATCTCCCCCCATTTTCTCTATTTGGAGTCCCTTATACATGGGGGGCCTTATACATGGGGGTGTCTTATACATGGAAAAATACAGCACTCCCTTTCTAGGGAAGGTGACTGAGTGAGTGATGGCAGACAAACTGCAGGCATTCCTGGGTGAGGCTGAGTATCTGGATCTATGCCAGTCTGGGTTCAGGCCTGGGTTTGGATCATAGCTGTCAACTTTCGGATTTGAAAATAAGGGATCAGCAGCCTCACCTGTCCCGGGGACAGTCTACGGTTCTCGGGGACAGTCCACGCCGCGGTAATCCCCCCAGGCTACAAATTAATTTACACCAGGCTACACACCATCATCTTTCCCCACCTCAGGGTCTCTTTTCCAGGGAGTCTTCTCTTCTCATGAGATGCTTCAGGATCTGTCCTTCTAGTGAGCAGCCAGGGCCGATGTCCTTCAGAATGGATCGGTTTGATCTTCTTGCAGTCCACGGGACTCCAGCACCACAATTCAAAAGCGTCAATTCTTCAGGGGGGGGATTGATCAGGTTCACTCTTTTGGCTCTCTGGCATCCATTAATGACTTATTACGGTATACAAACGTGTTGCAGACTTTGCATCCTTTAACACTCTTTTGGAAGGAGTGTATTTGTGGGCTGGGCCAGAGTGGTTGATTTTACATGCAAGCAAAGCACAAACAGTGCTGTTGTCTAATGACATCCTATTCTCTGTAACTATTGGTGAGCAACGCAGCCGAGCAACGCAGCTGAGGAGCCTCCCTGGCCAGCAGGGAGCGAGAGGAGCTGCTTCCTTTGAAATCAGGGAAATTTACGGGATATCTAACAATCCGGGATAGCAGCGGGAAACGGCGCTGGAATAGGGGAATTTCCCGCCAAAAAAGGGAAGGTTGACAGCTGGGATTTGGATGCAAGGCGCTCCTTTTCAAATGGCTTTGCCACCTGACCTCCTTCTTCCCATGTGACCTCTCCTTCTTCTCTAGCAAGGCCCCACAGGATCTAACCCTCTGTGTAGCAGCTAGCAACCTTCCTGCTTTCCTTCTTCCCCTATTCCCTCTCAACCATATGTATAACTGGGACATTAGCCCTTCGCCCAGGGTGGGGTGGGTGATCTCTGGGACCGCCTGGGGCCAAGTGTTCACTAATATAAGTATTTTTGTGCGCACCTTAAAATTAGTACATGCATTTCTGTATATATTATGATTGTTTGGCTTGAGAACTGCCCTGCAAAATTTGATGAGGAGCGGATTTGGAAGGCTGGTTATGTTTTGGTGCACTTTTCTTTTTGAAAGTGCAAAATGGGCAGGTTTGCATTTTAAGTGCAAACTGTATCCCATTTCTCCCCCATCCCCACAAATAACAACACACATACAGACTTATTTACTTTGTAAGCTTCAGTTAGCTGTTATCTAGAGGAGGCCCTCGGCTGATGGATAAACATTGCAAAGAAAAAGCAGAGGTAATAGCAAAGATAACTCCCCATCTTAGATGGCAGGCTCCAGCATAAAACAGAGTAATTCTCATGGCAGGTAAGGGAAGATATCCAGCAATAATCCCTGGCCATCTCACAGCTCAGCTTGATGTTTAAAGTCGCCCCCACAGATATGGCCTGTTTTGTTCCTTTACCAAGCTAAAGTAGCACCCTGGGAAAATAACCAGCGGGATGCTATTTTTCATTTGCCTCATAACAATTGACTGTGGCATTTCTCGGAGAAATCACATTGATTTCCATGAACCTTTCAGTGAGGAAGAATAGAAGGTGCATGTCGGTATGCAGAGATTGCAGGACTTTGGATATGGGTTTTTTGCAGGTTACCTTGGCTCAGAGATGGGCTCAGAGATGCTAGTCATGAAAGGGGATCCAGGTCTTTGGAGGGTAGCCATCAGATAGCAGACCTCCTCAGTGTTGGATGTAACATTTGAAGAAATCTGACAAAGGTCCGTATAGTTAAAGCTATGGTTTTCCCAGTAGTAACGTACGGAAGTGAGAGCTGGACCATCAAGAAGGCTGATCGCCGAAGAATGGATGCTTTTGAACTATGGTGCTGGAGGAGACTCTTGAGAGTCCCATGGACTGCAAGAAGATCAAACCTATCCATTCTTAAGGAAATCAGCCCGGAGTGCTCACTGGAAGGACAGATCCCGAAGCTGAGGCTCCAATACTTTGGCCACCTCATGAGAAGAGAAGACTCCCTGGAGTTTGCAAACTGATGCAGAAATTTGGTGCTCTGGATTGGAAGAAATGGAAAAGGCAGAGAAACCAAAATCGGCAGATTCACCCATCCTTATGCTCATACTTGAAAAATTGATTATCTTGTGCCTTCCATGCTAAATAACATTCAAATAATGCAGAATGTGTAACGGGCTGAGCTGCCCCTCATTCCTAGGAAAGGCCTTCAGACAACTACAACAACTTTTAACAAATAAATGTCAAATGAGAGCTCTGCAATGAAAGTCCATGCCCCAATTGGGCAAGAAAAGTTTTGAACTCTGGCACCAGGCAAGAGGATTTCATCCGCAGGAGGATCTGTGAGTAATGAATGCTGACATTTACAAACAAATACGTTCCAACTGACCCTATTGACTAGGGACACCCCTCATTTCTGGAACTGGTCCCTAGCAAATCATTGTCCTCCTTATGCCTCTGCTTTGCCTTTACAAAAATCCTGGGGGAAACTTTTTAAAATACAAATGTGTGCGAAGATGTGCAGCGTTGTTCATCGGATATTATTCCTATTCTCTAGATCAGGGGTCGGCAAGCTTTACTGGCCATGGGCCGGATCAGTCCCATGGAGCTTGTCCGTGGGCTGGACTGGCACAGCGCGACGCTGAAAATCACGTCTGCGCATGCCCAGATGTCGAAAATCACGCCTGCGCAGAAGCAATTTTTGGCGTCTGGACATGCGCAGATGCGATTGCCAGTATCTGCGCATGCGCAGACGCAATTTCCAGCGCGGCTTGGCGAGTCCCCGTGCTGTGCTGTGCCTGTTTACCGCAGCGCATGGGAGACTCGCCGAGCGGGCGGCTCCGTTCAAGGGCTGCCCCCTGGGCCGGTAAAATGGTCTCCATGGGCAGGATCCGGCCCATGGGCGGAGGTTGCCGACCCCTGCTCTAGATCTCTAGAACTTAAACCCATAGTACAATTAAATGATAGAATAAACTTTCTCGATATAAACACACAGATGACCTGCAACGCAATGTTGCAGCGTGAAGTTCTCTTTTCCAACCAGCCCAGCGTTAACCAGTGAGCTTCGCAAGTGTAGGGATTTGAACCCTGCTCTCCCAGGTCCTAGTCTAGCACTTTAACCTCTACACCACTATACTGGTGGCATTGCTATGTACCCTGAAACTCTCAGACATGATGTGAGTAACTATAAACAAATAAAAATAAACCATAGAGCTTTGGCAATTAAAGATGGCTAGAGAATCTAGCTTTAACCAATGTTGCCAGTTGTTCTGCCTGGTAAATCACTAGTATAAAACATGTATCTTTTTTTGCATGCTGGTTGAACCAGCATGTACTATAGACTGTGACTAAAGCTAAGATACTTAAAAGCCTCATTCCTCTGCTTCTGGCAAGAAGCATTAAACAAATATAATAAATCTTGTATTTGACTTTCATGAAAGTGTGCCAGCCGAGGAGATGGGAATGCGGAATTTTCTTTTAGCTTATAGAAACATAGAATCACAGTGTTGGAGGGCACGATGTAGACCGTTTCATTCAATTCCTTGCTTGATCCAGGCAATCCAGAGCAAGAATATCTTCAGCCAATGGCAGCCCAGCCTTTGCACGGACACCTCTAACAAGGAAAAGGTTTTGTCCAACTTTTGTCCAAGACCTCTAACAAGGAAAAGGCTTTGTCCAACTGCCAAGGCATAATGTCACCCAACATGCAACACCAGATGGTGCCAGAGAGCAGCAAATTATAAAACATGATTTTCCATAGGGAGAGAATAATAATAAGAATAGAATAATAATAATCCCAGACCTTTTGAAGAAGGATTGACCATTATACCAGTCTGAAAATGGTAGCTCTGCAAGGTGGAATCGGGCCTTTGAACAACTTTCAGTTCCCTTAGTAGACCACAACTCCCAGAATTCTTTGAGGGAAGCCATGTCTGCTTAAAGTGGCATCATAGTGCTTTAAATGTATGGTTTGAATGTGGCCAAAGTCCTGGCACAGGCAAACTCCAGCCCTCCAGATGCTTTGAGACTACAATTCCCATCATCCCTGACCGCTGGTGCTGTTAGCTAGGGATGATGGGAATTGTAGTCCCAAACATCTGAAGGGCTGGAGTTTGCCTATGCCTGCCAAAGTCAGTCAAGGATATTGGTGTCTATGTGGAGGCAGTGGAATGCCAGCAGTCTGAAGACTGTGTAAGGTAATAGACGCCTGGAACCCTATAAAGCAAATAGGAATGCAGTGGGGTTCGGAGTACCGTTAGCCATGGATACAAACAATTTCATTACTCAGGTCAATGTGATTTTCTTCATTCTTAGGGGCTCCATTAAAGGTAAAGGTAAAGGGACTCCTGACCATTAGGTCCAGTCGTGTCCGACTCTGGGGTTGCGGCGCTCATCTCGCTTTATTGGCCAAGAGCCGGCGTACAGCTTCCGGGTCATATGGCCAGCATGACAAAGCCGCTTCTGGCAAACCAGAGCAGCGCACGGAAACGCTGTTTACCTTCCCGCCAGAGCGGTTCCTATTTATCTATTTGCACTTTGACGTGCTTTCGAACTGCTAGGTGGGCAGGAGCTGGGACCGAGCAACGGGAGCTCACCCCGTCGCAGGGATTCGAACCGCCGACCTTCTGATCAGCAAGCCCTAGGCTCTGTGGTTTAACCCACAGTGCCACCTGGGTCTCTCCTGACTCCATTACCTGGCTATATATAAAGTACTGATGCAGACAGATCCGTCTTTGCTCCCCAAAATAAAATTGACCTATTGGTACTTGTGTCTTGGCAGGCCACACCTGGAGCACTGTGTCCAGTTTTGGGCGCCACAATTTAAAAAGGATATTGACAAGCTGGAATGTGTGCAGAGGAGGGCAGCCAAGATGACCAAGGGTCTGGAAACCAAGCCTTGTGAGGAACGGTTGAGGGAGCTGGGCCTGTTTAGCCTGGAAAAGAGGAGACTCAGAGGAGATATGATAGCCATCTTCAAATATCTCAAGGGCTGTCACATGGAAGGTGGAGCAAGCTTGTTTCTCCTGCTCTAGAGAGTAGAACCCGAACCAAGGGCTTCAAGGAGATTCCGACTTAATATCAGGAAGAACCTTCTGAGGGTAAGAGCTGTTTCTTGGAGGTTTTAAAGCAGAGGTCATAGTTGAGAATCCTGCATTGCACAGGGTTGGACTAGATGACCCTCGGGGTCCCTTCCAACTCCATCTGTTGGATGTGCTTTTGGTGTGGATCTTCCCTATGCTTCACATGCTCTCATTATGCAACCAACATTTTAAATCAGAAATGAGGGTTTAAGGGGGGGGGAACCAATAGATCGAGTTTCTGTGGGATTAGTCTGTGTGCTTGGTTTAAGCCGTCTGGTTTAGTCTATTTTATTTTTAAATGGCAAAGCTGTATGTTCTATCTGAATTGAAAACCTAAGCCATTTCCTTCCACCGCAGTGACCTTTTGAGTCATTATCCTTTGGGCAAACTGATAATGAAAAAGGGGGTGGGAAATCCGTGGAGAGCTGCCCCCATGATACTTTGTTGTTGTTGTTGGTTGTTCTTGTTGTGTAACCATTTGCAATCTTGCTAGGAACGCAAGGCAGGTTTCATTGATCATTCTCTCCCCCCCCTTCCCCTTTCTCTTAATGGATGTTTGGAAAGTCGCAGACTATTCCAATGTAAGCTCAAAGAGCAAATGCAGGAAACTGATAATAATTACCTTCTTCCTTAGGGAAAATAGAGAAAAAAGACTTAGGGCATAGCAATATCTTGGACTTAAATTGGTTTAAAGGCTGTTCCTTCTCTCCGAGGAACCCCCAGGTAGCCGAGATCTGTGTTGTAAGGCAACTTCATGCCTTGGGACTTAATTGTGGATGGGGGGCTCTGTATTTGACAGACCCCCCTGGCAAGTGCCCTTCAGCATCCATAGGTGGGTAGCAGCAGCAGCAGCAGCACACTCCCATCCATGCTTGGTTAAAAACACAGGAAATGAAGGCACATTAGCTCTCTCAGTGTGGTGTAGTGGTAAAGAGCAGTGGACTCGTAATCTGGTGAACTGGGTTCGCGTCTCCGCTCCTCCACATGCAGCTGCTGGGTGACCTTGGGCTAGTCACACTTCTCTGAAGTCTCTCAGCCTCACTCACCTCACAGAGTGTTTGTTGTGGGGGAGGAAGGGAAAGGAGAATGTTGAGCCACTTTGAGACTCCTTAGGGAGTGACCAACTCTCAAGAGACTGCGATCTACTCACAGAGTTAAAAACTGGCAGTGATCTACCCCCTTTTTGGGGGTTCAAGTCAATTCCCATTTTGGGGGGGGGTTGGGTCAAAGTTGTTGAGTTTTTTCAGGGAGGAGGTAAAATGTTGAGCTTTTTTTAGGGGAGCCACAGTTGTTCAGCTTCTTTGGGGGGAGCCAATGATCTACCAGTGATCTACCGCAGACATCCAGTGATCTACTGGTAGATCACGATCTACCTGTTGGACATGCCTGCCTTAGGGTAAGTGATAAAGCGGGATATCAAATCCAAACTCCTCCTCCTCCTCCTCCTCCTCCTCCCTGTAACATTTCAGTTCAATTGAAAGAAGAAAAGAAGAAAAACGGAGAGAACCTTTGTTGCCCCCCTCCCAAAGTCTTTCTTCACAGTGACAATCAAAGTGGGGGAAGCGACACGTTTTATTAACTGAGCTAATGAAGCATCTCTTTCTGCTAACGTTGCCTAACTTCCTTAGGAGCTCATGTGCTTTTCGCTCAATTTCCGTCTGTTTCTGAACCATCTCGGCAATTCACGAGATTCCTCTCCTCACTTGTGGATAATTTTCTACACAAGCTGAAATAAACAGAAATCTGCTCTTATTCCCTTATGGGGCACACAAGAGCCTTTTAAGGTTCTCCATCGGTAGGAGTAAATTTACAGAGGCCAACCAGAGAAAAATTGAGAAGCAAAATCTTTATTATATCTGTTGCAACAGGACCCTCACCCCCAAAATGGAGGAGGGAGGAGGAACCCAGAACAATGGTGTGCCAGCTCCTATATAGACTTTTGAAATTCCCCCCTCCCACTCAAGACCACCCCCCCTATACATCATACATACATCACAAAAAGGGGTGTAACCCAGGACCACCTCCCCAGATACATCACAGCTGCATCACAGATTGGGGGGGGGGGTCAGAGGAGGTAACCTGAGAATTCTCACACCTGTGCCATCTCTCCCTGACCCCTCCCAGACACACATTTCAGCAAAACAAAAGGTTTCTTGTTTCCTGCCCTGGCCTGGCAGGGCTAATGTAGGGCTAACGATCCAAATCCATTTTAGGTGGTGGGTTCTTTGTGAGGGAAATGGCCCATGTCTGGCACTCAGGCATCAGGATGCCAGAGATTATCACTTTATTTTCCTGAGACAATCACCCCCTCCTTCCTTGCAGAGAAACAGTTTGTCAGTTTGGGAGTCAAAATGGAGACAGGCCTGTCTTCCTGCGCTGCTTCAGACATGTGGCCTTGTTTTGCTTGGCACACTTATGAACAATTATTATATATAGCCTATATAAGACCTTGATATTCTTACAAAAAAGCTCTGCTGGAACCGCAGACTCGCTGGAGCATGGAGGGACTTGGCAACATAAAAACCCACCAAGATTTCTTTCTTACAGGTGTTGGCCTACCTTGCAGTAATTCACACCCATGCAGGGCTCCCTGAGCGCAAATCCACATATGCAAATTTATATGCACATCAGGTCAGTTGCAAAGCATTTGTGTACGTGGTCTTTGCTGCTTCCTTTAAAACACATGGAAGCATGGACTGGGGAAAAGGTGGAACGTCCTGTTCATATTTACTTTATGACATCCTTGATAGCAAAATACTAGAGCAAACATATGCACTTCAATATATGTCAAACAAAGAGGTGACAAATAATGCACAGTGACAGGTACAGATGGGCAAATTTGTCAATTTTAAATTTTCTCAGTTTTTCATTTTTGAAAATTCAGAATATTACTGCAAATTTATTCCAATGCACACTGTATAAAATTTTTCCCAATGCACACAGGTTTTGCAAAAAATAATAATCCCACTAGTATAATGTGTTTTTGTATGTTATTTTCAGCAATATACGCATTTTAGACACACTTTAATGTGTGATTTTAATGCAACATTGCTCAGTTGGAGAACTTGCGAAATTTAGAGATGGGTGAATTTCAAGAGATGGCTGTGTCTTGCTTCACTTACTGTTTCCAAAAGTATAAAAAAGGTAAGTTCACTTTCAAATGCCAACTGAACCAAAGAGAATTAAGAAAATTGAGAGAAATAAGCACAGAAATGCACTCAGACTTCCATGCTCAGGTTCATATGGAGAGATGTGGTTCTTGAGGTATTGTGGTCCCGAGTCACTTAAGACATCAATACGACAACACTCTCCCCAACTGTGATTCCCATCAACTAGTATTCAGAGGTAATCTGAAGGGCCACACCCGGTACTAGATGTTATGGTGTGTGGGGATTTTTGAAGCATTTTGATGATTTCTTAACAGCAGCGACAACAACAACAACAAGAATGATTTATTTTTATCCAGTTCTTTCAGTAACAAGACCCAGTTTCCAGAGACAAACTGTGTGCCTTTACAGGCTCATCTTGTTTGGTCCTCAACCAGATATCTTTCATTCCTTTCCTCCAGCTCATTTTCCCTTTCATATTGTATTTACAGTAACTTTCTAAGAGTGAGAGTCAGCCAAATTAATTTTCCTCAAGAATAGTTATGATAGGGTTGTATGGCAGGCAGGAAGAGAGGGGAAAATGAGGGGGACTCTCTTACTGTGTTTATTGTTACCTGTCGCTATTGATCATTAACTGCTCTCAGCTGAAGTATGACTTCCATTTCCTTTTTCCACCCTGGATTAAGTCACACACATTCTTCTCTGTCAAAACATTTTCAAAAGTTACATAGGCAGCACGTTCAGAGTTTGAAGGCTGCCTCTTTCAGTGTAGGAAGCCATTATGTTTCAAAAAAGAGCCATACTGTATGTCACTGAATGGGATGTGTGAATTGCTGCATGATAAAATTGGCTCATCTTATTCAGGGTCTTTTAGAATCATAGAATCATAAAATTGTGGAGTTGGAAGGGACCACGAGGGCCATCTAGTCGAACCCCATGCAATGCAGAAATCTTTCGCCCAATGTGGTGCTCGACCCCCCCAAACCCTGAGATTTCCCCCACCCCAAGCTGGAACCTCCAAATTTTCCCAGAAATTTTGTGAATGGGGGGGGGGGATGCTTTTGTTCTAGAGGTGACCCTGAAGGTCAAAGTTATACAAATCTTTGCTTTGGGATCCATCTTATGACTGACCAGCTTCTGAAACCCAGGTCAAGTGGGATCTCCTTGGGAGCCTCCTATAGCCCCTAGTATAGATATGGGGGACCTGTGGTCCTCTAAATGTTTACTGGAGCCCAACTCCCATAATCTCTGACCACCAGCCATTCTGTTGGGACTGATGAGAGTCCAACAACATCTGAAGGTTACAGGTAGGTAGCCGTGTTGGTCTGCCATAGTCAAAACATAATTTAAAAACTCCTTCCAGTAGCAACTTAGGGCTTTCGTGTGCATGCACACTTCTTCAGATACCATTCTTACTCTTCAGATGCCATTTGTGCTGGCCCGAGGGTATCTGGGAAGCGAGGTCCAGGGCCGGTCCGGGGTTCGAAGAGTCAGCGAAGAGTCAGTCCAGAAGAGTCAAGGCAGGGAACGGAGCAGGGAACCAGGCAAAGTCAGGTACAGGAACACAGGCAGGATCAGGCATACAGCAATGTTGCTCCCGCAACCTGGGGCGGGGTCTGGCAGCCTTTTATCTCTGACGAGGTAATGGCCGGTCCCGATCCCCCAACGACTCATCACCCTGTCTCGCCCGAAGGCGAGCACTCCTCCTGCGAGTACTCAGGTCTCTCCTTCTTTCAGACCTGAGTCTCTGCAGCTCGGGAGACGCCGGTGGGTTACTAGACCCAGGGGCCGCCTCAGCCTCTCCTGACCCAGCCAGTAGTGGAGCAGCTGACAGTGATGGCCCAGCTGATGGCAATGAGGTATTCTCCGCACCTGGAGCCAGCTGGTGCTTGTTGCAGGGGAACCTGTGCAGACTGGGGCTCCTCAGGATCAGGCCCCAGGCTTGGTTCAGACGATGTCTGGGGCAGAGGATCCTGTAGAGACTGAGACTCCTCTGGTTCTGAGTCCGAGCCCAAATCCCAGGCCATCACACCATTCTTATCTGAAGAAGTGTGCATGCACACGAAAGCTCATACCAATAACAAACTTAGTTGGTCTCTAAGGTGCTACTGGAAGGATTTTTTTTATTTTGTTTCAACATCTGAAGGGATGTATATGTTTTACAGAATGCTTGGCTTCCTTCTGAGTCATAGGATTGTTCACAATCATCCCCTTGGCCCTAAGAACAAAAACAGCAGAGAACTGGACAAGTATCAGGCAAAGTATTCACCTGGCACAACACAAGACCTCGTTTCACCAAGCTCTGCTACTGAGGATCCACTCTTCTTGGACTAATACAGATATAGAAACTCAGTTGTCCTCCAGAATTTGGCAATAGTTCTTGGCTCAAAAGAATGTGGCAAATTAAAGAATAATAGAATCATAGAGTTGGAAGAGACCACAAGGGCCATCCAGTCCAACCCCCTGCCAAGCAGGAAACACCATCAGATCATTCCTGACAGGTGGCTGTCAAGCCTCTGCTTAAAGACCTCCAAAGAAGGAGACTCCACCACACTCCTTGGCAGCAAATTCCACTGTCGAACAGCTCTTACTGTCAGGAAGTTCTTCCTAATGTTTAGGTGGAATCTTCTTTCTTGTAGTTTGAATCCATTGCTCCGTGTCCTCTTCTCAGGAGCAGCAGAAAACAAAGACATTGTTTGGGTTGAAATGTGTACACAAATGCTTATTTTAGGGCAAGGGCAACAGGTGAGTCATAGAGCAACTGCTTTGCATGTAGAAGATTCCAGGTTCAATACCTGGCATTTCGAGGTAGGGCTGGGAGTGTCCCCAATACGACATCCTTGAGAGATGCTGTTAGGCAAAGTAGACAATGCTGATCTTGAGCTAGATGGACCGATGTTCTGACTTAATATAAGGCAGCTTCCTCTATCTCTATGTTCGTGGGGAAAATATGTACAAAAATAAAGCAGTGTGTGTTTAAATGCAGATTGATGGAGAAACAGGAGGGAATAGACTTATGAACAAACACAAGGCAAAAGTGGCATAGACCAGAAATAGACAAATCCATCCATCCCGAACTGTCACTTGACCTCTTTTTGATACAGGAGAAGTTAGGAAGAAATAAAAATGTGCTATGATGTTGGATTCCACTCTGCACAGTTGGGACTACGCCAACTGAGCCATTAATTCAGTGTTGCAAGGTTAGTGTTATTAGCTAAAGGAATATGAAACACCTTTCTGACTGAATTAGTATATGCAGAGCTAAGCTCTTCACAAATGGAATTTGCTTAGATATGCACACGTGTCTGAACACCAAGGAGCTAATGTGGCAACAGCCTTTTGAAAATAGTCAAAATAAATAAGTAAGTGGAGTAAAATGATGCCGTGGAAATCCTCCAAGACTCTGTACGGGATTCAAAAGGAGAAAGAATGGGAGCTCTAGCAGTGTAGAGAAATATATTCATTTATACATGCATGCAGAAAGGCGAAAAGATCAATCACGGACACATTAAAGTAAATAGTGTTGTAAGGTTTCTGACTTGACGGGAGGAATAAGTGGGGAACTTGCAAACTATAAGAACGGTTAATGGCAGGCTGTTGAAATTTATGGCAAAATAGATATTATGGGAACGGCATTCATTGAGAAAGAGAACCGTAAATTTAAGATAAGCATGTATAGGTTCCAAGGAGACCGTGAAGAAATGGGAGATTTAGGATCAAAGAGCAGTTAAGAGCATGCACTAAAAGAATGGGAGTGCAGAAAACAGACTCGTGTAGGAATTTAAGAAGGTGGTAAAAGAGGCTTCACTCACAAGCTCACATGAAAAAGCCTACAGCTTGATCCAGAATAAGATGATCTCAGGGAACCTCAGGGAGAGATCATCAGGGGGTTTGGGCTGGGTGTTCATCAGTATGCGGATGATACCCAGCTCTACCTCTCTTTCAAATCAGAACCAGTGAAGGCGGTGAAGGTCCTGTGTGAGTGCCTGGAGGCGGTTGGAGGATGGATGGCGGCTAACAGATTGAGGTTGAATCCTGACAAGACAGAAGTACTGTTTTTGGGGGACAGGGGGCGGGCGGGTGTGGATGACTCCCTGGTCCTGAATGGGGCAACTGTGCCCCTGAAGGACCAGGTGCATAGCCTGTGAGTCATTTTGGACTCACAGCTGTCCATGGAGGCGCAGGTTAATTCTGTGTCCAGGGCGGCTGTCTACCAGCTCCATCTGGTACGCAGGCTGAGACCCTCCCTGCCCGCAGACTGTCTCGTCAGAGTGGTGCATGCTCTAGTTATCTCCCACTTGGACTACTGCAATGCGCTCTACGTGGGGCTACCTTTGAAGGTGACCCGGAAACTGCAATTAATCCAGAATGCGGCAGTTAGACTGGTGACTGGGAGTGGCCGCCGGGACCACATAACACCGGTCCTGAGAGATCTACATTGGCTCCCAGTACGTTTCCGAGCACAATTCAAAGTGTTGGTGCTGACCTTTAAAGCCCTAAACGGCCTCAGTCCTGTATACCTGAAGGAGCGTCTCCACCCCCACCGTTCAGCCTGGACACTGAGATCCAGCGCAGAGGGCCTTCTTGGTAGTGGCGCCCGCCCTGTGGAACACCCTCCCTTCAGAGGTCAAAGGGATCAACAACTACATGACATTTAGAAAATACCTGAAGGCAGCCCTGTTTAGGGAAGTTTTTAATCTGTGACATGTTAATGTATTTTAATATTTGCTGGAAGCTGCCCAGAGTGGCTGGGGAGACCCAGCCAGATGGGCGGGGTACAAATAATAAATTATTATTATTATTATTATTATTATTATTATTATTATTATTATTATTATTATTATTGTTATTATTATTATAACCTTGTGTGAGATACCTGCAACCAGAAGCATCTTGCCAGGTGGGGGCAGATCTGCTACGCCAAGTTCCTGGCAGGTGGGTCACTGTTGCTTACCAGGAGTGATGGGGAACTGGTGATGAGGCAGAGAGGTTGGTAAGGAGCAAACTCACCAGCAAGACCGCTGGATTGGCTCCATGGTGCATTTGCACCTAGCTGACCTCCCTGCTGCTGCCCTTCCTTCTTTCTCTCCCAGTAAGAAATAGCTGTCCACTTGCTAGGAAGCAAGAGTAGGAGCTCTAAACCACCCAATAAACTGCTTCTGGCTGTAACAACACCTGGCGAGTCCCTACTTTGTTTCTGTTTTATATAGAAGGGGGAAGCAAAGGAGAGGCTTGCTGGTTTTCTTTTTTCACTTGATGCACTGCCTATTGCAAGATGGAGGAGGACCGTAGCTCCACGGGAGGCCTATACATAGCTGCCAAAAAAGCAGCCGTACTTTTGCAGGGCACAAAAATGCGTGTGCATGTAGATTGTTTGACCCTCTGCTATCAATGCTGAGTTAGTTGGAGAAAGAGTTTCACAAGGTGGCTTCCTGCATTTCTTGATTTTACTGGTGTGGAATTGGCTTGCTTCAAGCCGTGCATGCTGATCACTTGACTGCAATATCCAACGCTGAAGTGATTGTGTAAACCTGTCATCCCAGATCACTGATATACCACACAACAGATGGAACTTCTGCTTTCCAACCGAGTCAGATCGCACAGTTAGCGTCTAACAGTGAAGTGTTCAGTAAGCAACAAAAAAAAGGTAAAGGTAAAGGACCCCTAGACAGCATCTTAAAAAGCAAAGACATCACCTTGCCAACAAAGGTCCGTATAGTTAAAGCTATGGTTTTCCCGGTAGTAATGTACGGAAGTGAGAGCTGGACCATAAAGAAGGCTGATCGCCGAAGAATTGATGCTTTTGAATTATGGTGCTGGAGGAGACTCTTGAGAGTCCCATGGACTGCAAGAAGATCAAACCTATCCATTATTAAAGAAATCAGCCCTGAGTGCTCATTAGAAGGACAGATCCTGAAGTTGAGGCTCCAGTACTTTGGCCACCTCATGAGACGAGAAGACTCGTTTTTGTTGAATGACTGAACAACAAAAACGGACCCCTGACAGTTAAGTCCAGTCACAGACGACTCTGGGGTTGCGGCGCTCATCTTGCTTTACAGACCGAGGGAGACGGTGTTTGTCCACAGACAGTTTTTCCGGGTCATGTGGCCAGCATGACTAAGCTGCTTCTGGCTCAACGGAACACCGAAACCAGAGCAGTGCATGGAAATGCCGTTTACTTTCCTGCCGGAGTGGTACCTACTGTATTTATCTACTTGCACTTTTTGGCGTGCTTTCGAACTGCTAGGTTGGCAGGAGCTGGGACCGAGCAACGGGAGCTCACCCCGTCGCGGGGATTTGAACCGCTTACCTTCTGATCAGCAAGCCCAAGAGGCTCAGTGGTTTACACCACAGCGCCACCCGCATCACAAGCAAGAAAAGGAAAGAGGAATTAGGAGGTGTGCATGTTTGTGAACTGGCTCTTATCATTGCCACTTGGTTGCATTGCTACCACTGCACCTCCTCTCCACCTCACAGGTTACCAGGGACATACTTTGCACAATGAAGGTGCGCATGAGTTGAGGTAACATTTTGGGGTGTGGGTTTCCTGCACAGATGCAAGCAGAAACGGTTTGGTGGGCAGGGTGCAGCCACTATATCAGTGATGGCTAACCTTGACACTCCAGATGTTTTGGGACTACAACTCCCATCATCCCTGACCACTGGTCCTGTTAGCTAGGGATGATGGGAGTTGTAGTTCCAAAACATCTGGAGTGTCAAGGTTAGCCATCACTGCACTATATGCTAGTTTCCCAGCTGTTGCTTACTTGGGGGGTTGGGGAGGCAGCAGGGAGGTCATTGTGGTGCAAACAACTGCTTGGTGCTCCTGCAGGTGCATTTGCACCACACCCACCTCCCTGCTCCCTCACCCTATCCCAGTAAGCAACACTGCAACAGTGATCCACCTGCCAATAAATTAGCATAGTACAGTGATGGCTAACCTTGACACTCCAGATGTTTTGGGACTACAACTCCCATCATCCCTGACCACTGGTCCTGTTAGCTAGGGATGATAATAATAATAATAATAATAATAATAATAATAATAATAATAATAATAATTTATTATTTGTACCCCGCCCATCTGACCGGGTCCCCCCAGCCACTCTGGGCGGCCTCCAACAAACACTAAAATACATTGAAATATTACAGATTAAAAACTTCCCTAAACAGGGAGTTGTAGTTCCAAAACATCTGGAGTGTCAAGGTTAGCCATCACTGGCATAGTAGCTCCACACCACCCACCAAACCACTTCTGGATGCAAGACCGTGATTCACGCAACGACTAATCCACTGAATCCAACTCTTGCTTTGCATCGTAGTCCATATGTCTTAGTCAGGCATCCTCAAACTCGGCCCTCCAGCTGTTTTGGGACTACAACTCCCATCATCCCTAGCTAACAGGACCAGTGGTCAGGGATGATGGGAATTGTAGTCCCAAAACAGCTGGAGGGCTGAGTTTGGGGGTGCCTGTCTTAGATTTTATGGCTACAGTCCTATATGTACTTACCTGGAAGTAAACTCCATTTAATTCAGTGGGCCTTACTTCCTTGCAGGCACACATAGGGTTCTACTGCCAGTCAATTTCTAGTCCAGTGAGGAGAGCCTGTATTTTAGTTCCACAGTGGTCAGAGGGATCCATAAAACAACAACAGCCGCAATACCCCACAACATAATAAATAGTAGTCGGGAGGGATATGTTACTGAGATGATGTTCTGCTATAAAACATTTAATGTTCACTGGCATCAATATCTATTATAAAGTCAACTGCATTGATATTGCAGTAAAGAACAGTGAATTTTATGTAAAGCTTGAGATAATTACGGAGCCCAAGCCAGGGCATGGCAGAAATATATCGAAAATAGATAGCTCAACCGAAGAACATGGCAGATCCCAAAGAGCTAACCCCAAAATCATCATTCAAAATAGGCAGGTTGTTCAACAGGCAAGTTATTCAGTTCAGTTTTCCACATTTTTTATCTCTTTGCAGCTTTTTTTTTTAAAAAGGCCATTAGTATCTTTGTATGCATTTCTCCTAATAATAATGCATACAGTTTTACAGACATTTTTTTCCAAGCATCTTTCCCTCCTAATATACCAGTACTTCATTTTGCATGCTGTTTTCACCAATTTCTGCATTTTTATTATGCACTTCCCCTCCATTATACACATCTTTGCACCCTTTTAAAGAAGAGTTTTAAAGAAGAACAATCTGAGTGAGAGACTGCTGGTGTCCTTCTACCGAGGCTCCATAGAGAGCATTCTTACATATTGTATTTGTGCTTGGTTCTCCAGTTGCACAGCCATGGTGAGGAAGGTACTTCAGAAGGTAATAACCACAGCCCGAAAGATTATTGGTCATCCTCTCCCATCTTTGGAAGAACTATACACTTCCGGTTGCCTTAAAAAAGTAAACAATACTTTACAGGATCCATCTCATCCGGGATATAGTCTTTTTGCACCATTGCCTTCAGGCAAGAGATATAGAACAATTAGACCAAGAACAAATAGATTGATGAATAGTTTCTACCTAAGAGCTATAACCACCTTAAATGCTGTAACTACATAATATGACCTTGGAGAGTTGTGATGGGTGTGTACGCATGTGCATGTGTGGCTGAAAATGTGTTTTGTTTTGTTTTGTTTTTGTGCTGTTTTTTGTTTTGTTTTTATGGGATGTGTAAGGGGGCTCCCTCCCCCTTCCAGCCCAGTGTTGAGTGGGTACAGAGAACAGCCGCCGATTTTGACAACAGACTCCTCTGCTTCTAGCAGCAGCAGCAGCGGGCTAGAGGGGGAAGCGGTGCAAGGGCTTGGGTTACGTAGAGACAGGACTGGGAGCCTGCAGAGAGGAGGTTCGGGGGAGGGACGAAGGAAAAGGAAATGACGTCTTCGCTTTCCTCGCTGGGTCTGCTGGAGGGAAAATAGGAATTCCCCACTTCCGGATTCTGCAAGTGATTGATTGGACATGTTTATGACTCGCTCTGCATTGTAAAGTAATTAGACCAGATTAAAGCTTCAAAGCTGGATGCCTCGGACTCTTGATTGAACGACCGGCGAAGGGGGGCAGCCCTGACAGGATGGCATTCAATTTCGTTGCACTTGTACAACGTTGTACTTGTACTTGTACAATGACAATAAAGCAATCTTATCTTATCTTATCTTATCTTATCTTCTTATCTTATCTTATGTTGGTTGGAGAACTGCATCCCCAAATTTGGAGTAGAACATCCATCCATAATATAGGCCAACACCCATGATGTAAGAGAGAGAAGGTATCAGAGACACCAACACAACTTGCTATAGCAGCCATCCAAGACAGTGGTGGGCATCACTTGAAAATGCAGCTCAATAATGGCATTTCTTCAGGAAACCAGCAAGAGTTTGGTCAGATAACTAGCTCTGAAATGCTTTGTTCTTGGGAGCGGATACCAAGGGGGAAACTGGGTATTTCTAAGTAGTTGCAGTTGGATAGAATCCAGAAGAGACCATCTCTTCGTTGGCACTTATTCAAGGTCAATGCAGAGCTTACTGAGGTTGATGGGGCAAAAGTCTGACTCAGTGTAAGGCAACTTTTATGTTCCTGTGTCTTGAAATGTCTGTGGACTCTTTAATGAGGGACTGACTTTCCCAGAATAAAGACGGCACCGGCTGTTCTTGGTTTGTCCTGGGGTGTATTTCAGAAAAAGCTGGAAGAAACTTATAAAGAATACAGCTTTTGCTACTAACTTAAACCAAACCAAGGTTTTGCTGCATTATTTGCTCCATGTTAACTGGCCCAGGCTCTTCACTATTATTTCAAAGAGATACCCTTTGATCTATTGCACCAGATGTGTGTGTGTGGGGGGGGGAAAGCATCCCAGCTTTTAATGCACTATTGATAAATCCATATAGTTCAATTGCAACCTCCTGCTAAATCTTTTTTATAGCTTTTAATGTTGCTGCCTCTCCCCCAGCATTTTATATAGTTTAGGTTTTGTTTGGTATTTTAGCGTCGACTGCTTCTGCATTCGATACCTGCAAACCAATGGCCTGGTTGCTAATTTCAAATCACCGCATGGAATTTGCTCTCCTACGACACCTTTGCTCCCTCAGCTCCTTGATCTACAGTCAGAAATCAGGATTATGTCAGGAAATCCCAATTCCTCGTGGCCTCCAGGGTCAAAAGAATGTTGTTTTATTATTATTATTATTATTATTATTATTATTATTATTATTATTATTATTTTAAAAAGGTGATAATTGCATTTGCAAGCAGATGTTGATAAAGGTAGAAATTCAGTATTGTCTTCTAAAAACACATGCTTTAATAGCACAGGGCATCAGCAGCAGCCAAAAGTTATAGTTGTACTACAGTATAGTAGCCAGTATAGTCCCAAGTGTACCATGGGACTTCAACTCCCATCAGCCCCAAGCAGCATAGCCAATAGTCAGGGACAATGGGAGGTGTAGTCCAACAGCTGCTTGAGGGCACCATATTGGTTGTTCCAGATTTAAATGCATTTGTTTCCACCATCCATACTGGGTAATAGAGTTAATGTACATAGCATTAAGGGATGCGGGTGGTGCTGTGGTCTAAACCACAGAGACTAGGGCTTGCCGATCAGAAGGTCGGCGGTTCGAATCCTCGCGACGGGGTGAGCTCCCGTTGTTTGGTCCCTGCTCCTGCCAACCTAGCAGTTCGAAAGCACACCAAAAAGTGCAAGTAGATAAATAGGTACCGCTGTAGCGGGAAGGTAAACGGCGTTTCCGTGCGCTGCTCTGGTTCTCCAGAAGCGGCTTAGTCATGCTGACCACATGACCCGGAAGCTGTCTGCGGACAAACGCCGGCTCCCTCGGTCAGTAAAGTGAGATGAGCGCTGCAACCCCAGAGTCGTCCGCAACTGGACTTAACAGTCAGGGGTCCCTTTACCTTACATAGCATTAAAGGACAATGCAATGCATATTCATAACCTGGGGCCAAATATGATGTTGTAAGGGATATGTGATTAGTGCTGACCCATAACTGTTCCTCTTGTCTTCCTGGAAATGCCTAGGGTAGCCTTCCCTAACCTGGTGCCCTTGAGTTGTTTTGGACAATCACTCCTGACCATTGGCCACTGTAACTGTGGCTTACGGATGTTGGAGTCCAACTATATCTGGAAGGCATCTGGTTGTGTGAGGATGGTCTAGTGCAACAGGCACATGAGTTGGCTCCATTTACGTGCCCTTACCCCACACTGGGGTCTGCTTGTGGGAATCCTTATGGAAGATAAGGCTCTCAATGGTTACATGTTACAGGTAGGTAGCCGTGTTGGTCTGTCATAGTCAAAACAAAATGAAAAATAAAAAAATTCCTTCCAGTAGCACCTTAGAGACCAACTAAGTTTGTTCTTGGTATGAGCTTTCGTGTGCATGCACACTTCTTCAGATACACTGAAACAGAAGTCACCAGACCCTTATATATAGTGAAAGGGTGGGAGGGGTCTTACTCAGAAGGGTGGTGGGAATGGGTGATAGGCTGATAGCTGTGGTAAACCTGTTGACGACTGTTAACGTCTGCAATTAGTCTTACAGGAAAAAGCAAGGGGTGAGAAGGTTAAAAATAGCTTTGTCATGTATAATGAGATAAGAATCCAATGTCTTTGTTCAGACCAGGTCTCTCCATGGTTTTAAGCTTGGTAATGAGTTGCAATTCCCAGCTACGTACATGACACCACAGATTTTCTGAGGAAAATACAATCTTTAAATAATCTTCCTAACAATACTATATTAGCCACGATGGATGTGGAATCTCTGTATACCAACATCCCACACAACAATGGTTTACAAGCTATAAGGAACACCATTTCAGATAAAACCACAGCGGACTTTGCTACCAAACTCTGCCATTTTGTCCTTACCCACAACAACTTCAAATTTGGTGATGACCTGTTCCTCTAGATCAGTGGCACAGCAATGGGCACCCGCATGGCCCCACAGTATGCCAACATCTTCATGGCAGATTTAGAACAACGCTTCCTAAACTCCTACCCACTCAAACCTCTCTTGTACCTGCGATACATTGACTCTCACTATATATAAGGGTCTGGTGACTTCTGTTTCAGTGTATCTGAAGAAGTGTGCATGCACACGAAAGCTCATACCAAGAACAAACTTAGTTGGCCTCTAAGGTGCTACTGGAAGGAATTTTTTATTTTTTATTTTGTAATGGTTACATGCTCTGCCTCCATGGCTGCAGGCAGTAATGCTTCTGAAAACCAGCTGCTGGGGATCACAGGTGGGGAGAAAGTTGCTGCACGCACATCCTGCTTGCATGCTTCCCACTGGCTGGCTACTGCGAGAACAGGATGCTGGAATAGATGGACCATTGGCCTGATCCAGCAAGCTCTTCTTATGGATCAGGAAACTCAGAGTTCACTGGGGTAGGCATAGCTGGTTAGCAAGGGCTGGTGCTGTTGTTGGGGATGGGGCAGCAAACAGGCTTACAGGTCAGTATTAGACACATTTTCTCAAATTTCTCCAGTTCAAGGCACAATCCTGAAGGGCCCTTCCTGCCTGCCTCCCAAAGTGTAAGGTGAAACGGCTTATTTGTGTGTATCGAGCCCAAGCTCCCGATGGCCAAGCTATTGCTGCATCATTAGCACTTTTGCTTCTGCTGTAATCCAAGAAGACCAAGCTCTGTGCTTTGAGGACACTTCCTAGGCTGCAGTACCAAGTTACCCTGAGCATTCAGCCAGCTGGTCCCTGCCTGTTTTGGGATGCTCAAGTGCTTCTGATCAAATTAGATGGACAGCTGTCCCTTATCCCTGCATCTAGGACTGCTTGGAGCTTCCAGCTACTCAAGAGCTTTGAGACCTGGGCATTCTGATTACTGAGGCAAAAATTAAGACAAATTGCTTGCAGACCTTTAAATTCAAATTGATAACTCCACAGCCCCTTTAGCACTCAGCAGGTGAGATTGGCACTGTACCCCAGGGTGCTGTGACATCAGAGCAAATCAGCCAATGGCAAGGCACTATGGGGGCTTCAGGGTCCATTGTAAGTCTGAGGCAAGCAGAGGATGAGACAACCTGCTTGCGAGGAGAGAGGTTTTATGGCACCCACAGTCCATTGTATGGATGGACCTTTTGCTAATACTGCATATGAACTTTGGTATTTGCAGTAGTGCTACGCATAAAGGCAAGAAAAATAATTCTACTGAAGAATCCTAATGAATCTTTAACAGCTGAGCATTGCTCTGAGACTATCAAATAAAAGGTTATTCTCTCAGTCGCAATAGGGGAACATTCTCCATGGCTTCTTTAATTTACATTAGTACTTAAAGTCACAAAAATGTCACAAAAAGAACAAATTTTGCTTATGCTAAGGCAGGATTACAGATTCATCTTGCCTGATCCAGCAGGGGGGAATACATCGTTTCCCCCTTGATTTTCTTCCAGCAGACTCCCCCAACCTTTTCTTTTTTAAAAACCTTTTATTATGGGTTAAGAAATGACGCTACAACAGTGTACTATAAGAACCTCTGATATATGATATCTGTGCAGCCCATCCCCAGATGTATTCTGGCTAAATTATTCATTTCAGATATTTATAACCCACCCTTGCCTGGGTCACAGGGTGGGAGGGCAACAACAAACATTTTAAAATCTGATGCAACAAAATATAATACCAAGCCAAACTCAGTATAAATCACCGGCAATGGCCCCGATCAAAAGGCAGCAGAAATGGTATAGAATCACAATGGACCTCTTGGCTTTTGAAGAGCCTGGACAAAGAGTGATGTCCTCACCTACCTTTGGAAAGGCAGGAACGTTGAAGCATGATATACACCTCAGCGGGAAGGCCACTCCCAAAAAATGGAGTGACCATAATAAATAGTAATAACTAGTACAGGTTATTGTTAAGTTATAAAAATTCAAGGAGAGGGAATGGGAAGACACAGTAAAAAGAAGATTGGACAAGGATTCTCCAAAATGCTTGTTGCAAAGGCACCATATGTCTTTGCCAAGATCTCCCTTATATTTTTATTATATTTATTATATTTATGCGGCCTAGGACCCTCGTACCTAAGGGACCGCCTCTCCTGGTGTGCCCCGTGTAGGACCTTAAGGTCCTCAAATAATAACATTTTGGAGGTCCCGAGCCACAAGGATGCTAGGCTGGCCTCAACTAGGGCCAGGGCCTTCTCAGTACTGGCCCCGACTTGGTGGAACGGTCTGTCACAAGAGACCAGGGCCCTGCGGGATTTGGCATCTTTCCGCAGGGCCTGCAAGACGGAGCTGTTCCGCCAGGTCTTTGGGTTGGTTTCAGTTTAACCCTGATGTTTCATTCCTTTATGGTTTGATTGGTGGGCTACTTAAAAATAAGGCTGCATTTTAAACTTTAAATCGTATTTCAACCTGCATTTTAATTGATTGTTTTGTATGTTTTGTTATGATTTTATTGGTGTTAGCCGCTCTGAGCCCGGTCTTGGCTGGGAAGGGTGGGGTATAAATAAAAAATTATTATTATTATTATTATTATTATTATTATTATTATTATTATAAAAGATTAGTTCTCCCATAGCCAGTTCTCCCAGGCCCTCAAATCATGCACTTTATGTAAAACAAATTTCCAATTTCCAGTGACACTTAATCAACCTTCTATGATGAAAGGTTCGAGAACCCAGGTCTTATGAGCATGATGGAGTACCATAGCTGGAAGGGACACCAGGGGTCATCCAGTCCAACCCCCTGCAATGCAGGAATCTCAACTAAAGCATCCATGACAGATGGCCATCCAACCTCTGCTTAAAAACCTCCAAGGAAGGAGAGTCCACAACCTGCTGAGGGAGACTATTCCACTGGTGAACAGCTCTTACTTCCAGAAAGTTCTTCCTGATGTTTAGTCGGAATCTCCTTTCTTGTAATTTGAAGCCATCGGTCCGAGTCTTGCCCTCCAGAGCAGGAGAAACAAGAAGCTTGCTTATCTTCCATGTAACAGATATTTGAAGATGGCTGTCATAGTTCCTCTCAGTCTCCTCTTTTCCAGGCTAAACATACCCAGCTCCTTCAACCGTTCCTCATAAGACTTTGGGTTGTTTTTTTTTTGCGGGGGGGGGGGATATTGAATTTTTATTTTTATTTAAGGTGCTGGTTTTGACCTTTAAAGCCCTATGCGGCCTAGGACCCTTGTACCTACGGGACCGCCTCTCCCAGTATGCCCCGCAGAGGACCTTAAGGTCCACAAATAACAACATTTTGGAGGTCCCGAGCCACAAGGTTGTTAGACTGGTCTCAACTAGGACCAGGGACCTTTCAGTACTGGCCCCAACTTGGTGGAACACTCTGTCACAAGAGACCAGGGCCCTGCGGGATTTGACATCTTTCCGCAGGGCCTGCAAGACAGAGCTGTTCCGCCTGGCCTTCAGGTTGGACTCAGTCTGATGTTTTTTCCTCCCCTTATGGTTTTGATTTTGGGTGATAAATGAAGCTGCATTTAAATTTTAAATTGTATTTTAACCTGTATTTTAATTAACGGTTTTTCTTTCTTTTATATTTTATTGTAATTTTTATTGGTGTTAGCCGCCCTGAGCCCGGTTTTGGCTGGGAAGGGCGGGGTATAAATAAAATTTATTATTATTATTTATAGAGAGGTGACACATTTAAATACATCTGAGAATATGCCCTGCAGGACATATTTTGAGATGATTTTTTTAAAAAATTCTCAGATTGATGTGGAAACAGAATGCAATAATGAGTAAAACCACCCGTAAGTGCCACAGATTAGAAATAGACAGATTTCAGAACATGCAAATAGCTTGCAGCATCAGACCAGTGTCCCTTCAAGTTTAACATCCTGTTGTTACAGTGGCCGCCCAAATGCCTATTAGAAGCCAGTTTGTCTAATGTTTTAGAGCTACCTAGTTTGGTGGCTCTCACTACTTCTTGCGAGGGGAAAACCCCATAGTTCACCTCTGTGCTGTGTGAACAACCTATTTCTTTTGTCTGTCCCAAACCTTCCACCATTCAGTTTCCTTGGATGTTCATGAGTTCTAGTGTTATGAGAGAAAACATATTTTCTCTGTCCACTTTCTCTACGTCATGCATATTTTTACACACCTCTATCATGTTGCTTCTTACTCGTCTTTTCTCCTTAAGCTTTTGTTGTTGTTTAGTCGTTTAGTCGTGTCCGACTCTTTGTGACCCCATGGACCAGAGCACGCCAGGAACTCCTGTCTTCCACTGCCTCCCGCGGTTTGGTCAGACTCATGTTAGTAGCTTCGAGAACACTGTCCAACCATCTCCTCCTCTGTTGTCCCCTTCTCCTTGTGCCCTCCATCTTTCCCAACATCAGGGTCTTTTCTAGGGAGTCTCCTCTTCTCATGAGGTGGCCAAAGTATTGGAGCCTCAGCTTCAGAATCTGTCCTTCCAGTGAGCACTCAGGGCTGATTTCCTTAAGAATGGATAGGTTTGATCTTCTTGCAGTCCATGGGACTCTCAAGAGTCTCCTCCAGCACCATAATTCAAAAGCATCAATTCTTTGGCGATCAGTCTTCTTTATGGTCCAGCTCTCACTTCCATACATCACTTCTGGGAAAACCATAGCTTTAACTATACGCACCTTTGTCGGCCAGGTGATGTCTCTGTTTTTTAAGATGCTGTCTAGGTTTGTCATTGCTTTTCTCCCAAGAAGCAAGCGTCTTTTAATTTTGTGATTGCTGTCACCATCTGAAGTGATCATGGAACCCAAGAAAGTAAAATCACTCACTCCATAAGCTACAAACCCCCAAATGTTTGCTCCATGCCTGCTGGTGTCTCCAAACGTATCTTGAGCATCTTCAAATTCACTACGTGTCAGGTCATTCTCGTCACTGGTATGGATAGTCCTAAGTTTTGCTGAGCTCACATCAGAACATTGGCTCATGAATTTGCTTGCTGTGTGATCGGAATGCAAATTCCTCACCTAGCCCTATTTTTGCACATATCACCTCATCGCCCACCGGCTTAATGAAGTGCAGTTTTCTCTCGCAGGCAATATAGATGCTGCTGCCTGAGAATCTAATTCGACATCCCACACCATGCAAGGTTGATGGCTCTGCCTTTGTTATTCGGCTAGCTGACTCGGCTGTCACATCATGAAAACCCTTCAGTAGCTGCTCACAGAGATTGGAGTCACCCTGAGCCATTGAATAAGAAATCACCCACATAATGCTGCAGAGATACTAATGGCATCAAAGTCTGGGCAGGGGAATTAAACAGCCCATAGGCCTAAGCTATGAAATGGGTGGGGAGATAGGATGGGTGGGAAAGGCGGAATCAGCTTGTCTTGGGAAAGAAAGAAAGAAAGAAAGAAAGAAAGAAAGAAAGAAAGAAAGAAAGAAAGAAAGAAAAAGAAAGAAACAAACATACTATTTCCAAAATCTGATGTGTTTACTAGCTGAGGAAAATGACATGCAAAATTGATGTGACCCTCCTTCAACACTGTGGTTTGCCCAAGTGTCTTTGCCTGGTGCTGCTAAACCGAACTTTGCATTTTCAGCACCAACATGCAGGGAAGATTAATGGAGCAAACTGTGGTTTGCTCTGTCATGATGAGAGCACATTTCAGGGAGCCTCAGGCTTGCAGTTTCATTTGAACTGTAACTGGCGAAGAAACCAGGCTATCAAAACAGTGCAATCCCTGTGGCTGGATGCTCTGATTTGTTAGCCATGGCTTGGGCAAACCACAGTTTCCTGCAATGGTTCTACATGGGAAACGGTTGTTTGCGATAAATGTGATGTGAAGCTTTAAATCTCTACCCCCTTGCATGCAAGGACTGGATGGAGGGGAAGCATATGGGCCTGAGGCTTGCTGCTGCACCCTCTCATAATGCTAAATCATTGTTTAGTGTTATGTCTGCATATGGCCTTTCTCCCCATCTCACACAAATACACTTTCCATGTTTTTATTTAATGGTATCCAAGGCTGTTAGGTTGCTGTTGACTTAAGTGGACTATTGAAAATTGTTATCTTGCAATGCAACAAAACAGTTACGTTCCAGCAGGCTAAAACTATGAGCATAAATCAAGATGTCTCTGCAACCTTGGTGCTGAATTGAAATGCAGTTGAGTGGAGCCATTCCTTGGCTGTGAAAGTGGGGAGGAGGCATTTCAGCTATTTTGTGGGGCAGGGTTTTTATTTGAGGACGGTGTGTATGCAGCTGCCTGGTGCTTTCCCCAGCTCCTATCTGCATGTTAGTTTCCTTGGAATGTCCTGGAATTAGAGGTGAGGGAGAAATTCAGCCCAGTTTGCATTTTAATGTGGATCTACTTTATTTGCACTTCTCAAAGCCATGTGCATACCGAAACACAGCTTTCAAAATTTGCCCAGAGTTTAGGTGGGGGCATCCTATCTTGTCGAGCAGAGTGAGAAGTCCTTTTTCGCTGACGAGGTCAAAGGCCATCATCAGGTGTATGAAAGCTATGTACTAGGGATGTCTCTGCTCCCGGAATTTCTCCTGCAGCTGACAAAGTGAAAAAATCATGTTGATTGTTGACCTCTGAACTCAAACGCATTGTGACTCTGGGTAGACCTTTTCAGCGAGTCACTGTAATCTGTTGAATAGTACACAGGTGCTCAGCAGGGAGATTCCATGGTAGAAGAAGAAGAAGAGTTTGGATTTGATATTGTGCTGGTCCCGTGGGTTACCTGAAAGGCGAGGTCCAAGTCCGGTCCGTGGTCAGAGGTGCAACGTAAAGGCAGCCCGTGGTAACTGAAACTGGGTGCAGGGCAGGGAGTCAGGCAAAGTCAGGAACAGGTAGGCAAGCAGGGAACCAGGGCGGGTCCGGAGCTCAGGCAGGAAAGCAGGACAGGTTTCAAGCAGGAACTCCTGCAACTTGGAGCTGGGGCTGGCCGGCTTTTATCTGCCCCGAGGCATAGGCCCTGATCCTCTGGTGACTCGCCTCTCCTGGCTTGGAGGCAAGCACTCCTCCTGCGGGAACTCAGTTCCCTTCGCCTCTGCAGCTCAGGAGAGGCAGGAGGGTTACCGGACCCAGAGGCAACGTCAGCTTTCCCTGACAGGGCTGGGAGTGGAGCACCTGCAGGCAATGGGTCCTCCATCCCAGCAGGAGCCAGAGCAAACTCAGCAGATCCCTGCACCTGAGGATCCAGCACAGGTGAGGCCCCTTCAGACTTAGGCCCTAGCCCAGGGGTGTCAAACTCAAATTCATCGGGGGCCGCATCAGCAGTTTGGTCACCCTCAAAGGGCCGGTGACCCTCAAAGGGCCGCCCTCCCCCTCTCCACTGTGTGGAAAAAATATTTTTTTCTGGTTTTCCTCCTCTAAAAGGCTGGGAGGGAGGGAGGGAAGAGAGAGAGAAGGAAGGAAGGAAAGAAGGAAAGAAAGAAGGGGTGAGAAAGAGAGATGGATGGATGGATGGATGGAAGGAAGGAAGGAAAGAAAGAAAAATAAAGGGAGAGAGAGAGAGAGAGAGAGAGAGAGAGAGAGAGAGAAGGAAGGAAGGGAGGGAGGGAGGGAGGAAAGGAGGAAGGGAGGAAGGGAGGAGGAAGGAAAGAAGGAAGGAAGGAAAGAAAGGAATGAGAGAGGGGGGAAGGAAGGGGTGAGAGAGAGTGAAAGAAAGAGGGAGAGGGAAGGAAGGAAGGGGTGAAAGAGAGAGAGAGAGGAGAGAGGGGAGGGAGGAAGGAGGGAGGGAGGGAGGGGTAAAAGGGAATGAGACAGAGAGAGAGAGAAGGAAGGAAGGAGTGAAAGAGAGAGAGGAGAGAGGGAAGATGCTGCTTGCTTCTCCACCCCCCCACCCGCAAAAGAAGGCTTTTGCGAGGGGGGGGCGGCCGGGAGGAGCAAGAAACGTCTCCTCCGCTGTAGCAGAGGGCATGTTGCTTGCTTCTCCACCCCCCCACCCGCAAAAGAAGGCTTTTGCGAGGGGGGGCGGCGGCCGGGAGGAGCAAGAAACGTCTCCTCCACTGTAGCAGAGGGCATGTTGCTTGCTTCTCCACCCCCCCACCCGCAAAAGAAGGCTTTTGCGAGGGGGGGGGCGGCCGGGAGGAGCAAGAAACGTCTCCTTTGCTGTAGCAGAGGGCATGTTGCTTGCTTCTCCACCCCCCCACCCGCAAAAGAAGGCTTTTGCGAGGGGGGGGGCGGCCGGGAGGAGCAAGAAACGTCTCCGCTGTAGCGGAGGAGATGCTGCTCATTCTTCCCCCCCCTCCACCGCTGCCTGCTGTTCGCAGGGATTGGCGCAGCGCGGGGTGGTGGTGGGATCGGCAGGCTGCGTGGGGTTGGGTGGAGGAAGTAGCAGCATCCCTGCTACTTCCTCCACCCAACCCCACGCTGCGCGCCCATCCCAAAAGCAGGCTTCTGAGCAGGGATCGGAGCCGGGGCTGAGAAAGGTTCTGCGCTGCACTGTGCCTTTCTCAGCCCCGGCTCCGATCTATTGCGAGCATCAGAGGCAGGCGGCCGCAGCTTCTGCTGCTGCCCGTCTTAGGGGAGCGTCAGAAGCGGCCAGCGAACGGCTCCCCCGCCCCCTCCGCTCTGCCCTCCCTTCCGTGTGTTTGTGTCAGGCTGGTCACGGTGGCGGCTGAGCGGCTGCCCGAGGCGCCCGGCTCAAAGCGGCGGGCGAGAGGAGGCAGAGACCCCCGTTCCCCCGTCTCTCACACACGCGAAGCCCCAACGCGCGGACGCCCTCCCCCCGCCTCGGCTCCTCTAGGCATGGGCGACCCTTAGCGAGATATAGGGGAGACGCGAGCAAGCGAGGCGGCTGGTGCGGTTGGCTGCTCGCTCTGCTCTTCGGCGGCGGCTGCCATGGCGGTGGAGGTGTAGTCGCGGCCAGAGCTGGTGGGGAAGCGGTTCTTGTGCGTCGGAGGAGACGAGCCGCTCGAGAACGGGCGTTGGAGAGCCGGCGTCATCCGCACCGTCTCTCACCGGGACAAGCGGAGCCCCGAGTACACGGGCCACATGACGAGGTCTGACGGGCCGCATTCGGCCCGCGGGCCTTGTGTTTGACACCCGTGCCCTAGCCCCAGCTCTGCTGGTTCTGGAGGCGGGGAATCCTGTGCAGGCTGGGATCCCTCAGGTTCAGCATCTGAGTCTGAATCCCAGGCCATCACAGATATCCCGCTTTATCACTACCCAAAGGAGTCTCCAAGCGGCTAACATTCTCCTTTCCCTTCCTCCCCCACAACAAACACTCTGTGAGGTGAGTGGGGCTGAGAGACTTCAAAGAAGTGTGACTAGCCCGAGGTCACCCAGCAGCTGCATGTGGAGGAGAGGGGACGCGAACCCGGTTCACCAGATTACGAGTCCACTGCTCTTAACCAGTACACCACACTATCACACTGGTAGTTGTTACAGTCATGGCAGTCACCTTTGTTCCAGCAGAGGGTCACATTGCTGGAGTTGTGCATGTCTTGTAGCACGGCTCCTGTTTCCCAACACTGCAAGAGAAGGCCATGGAGGTGTGTCATGAGAGCGGACTTGAGGTCAACTTCCCGCACTTCTGCTGCGATTCTGTCCTGCCCTTGGGCTTTCTCACATGCTTGAGAGTCGATGGCGTTCTTCTGCTCATCAAGTGAGGGACATCCAGTTCTTCCAAGACAGGCAGAGTCTGGATGCTGTGATTTGCTGTGTCAAAGACCATGTTTTTCCTTGAGTACAGTTCTCGATAGTGCTCTTTCCATTGTTTCATCTGCTTGCTGCAGTCTGTGATGGTCTCTCCATCACCGGTTTTCAATGGTGCAGTATTTTGACTGTTGGTACCAAATAGCATGATAAGTGCTCCCTGTTTCTGAGCATCACTTTTACAGATTTGTGCCCTCTCTTTTTGGGTTTCTCCAATGGCCCAACCATCTAAAAGTACAGCAACCTCTGTAACAGAATGACATGGCCTCTCATATTCAACTGCATTTCACAGGATGGAGTAGTAAAACCTCCAAAAACATCAACGGCATATTCACTTTTCATTCTTAATGTATGCTATTTGAGTAAGTAATCTGCTGGTCATTTAATCTGGACAAATCTGCCTACAACTATAAATCTGGAATAGTTCAAGAGAAGAAATTATTAAAGAGAATATCTAAATTTGATATTAGCCTAGTTTGAGTTTACTCTCTGAAATGGTGTGTGAGTGTGTGAGTAGGAGCCTGCAAATCAGAAAAAATATTTGGAGGACAAATACAGGATATGCAATAGATGTTAGGCTAATTTTATTTTCTGAAATGGTATATATGTGTATTTATAACTTTTTTTAATGAAATTGTGGTATACAAGTATTTTGATAAAGAAATATCTATGTCTTATATCCAATTAAAGGGGCTAAGATGTACACCTAATAATTCTATATCTATATCTATCTATCATCTAATTAATTCTATATCTATATCTATATCTATCTATCTATATCTATCTATCTATCTATATCTATCTATCTATCTATCTATCTATCTATCTATCTATCTATCATCTATCATCTATCTATCATCTATCATCATCATCATCTATCTTTCATTCATCTTTCGTTTATCTATCATTCATCTATCATCTTATCACCCAACCAACAGAATGAGCTATACTAAAACAACCAATTCTGAGAGAAACACCTATCAGGTGCAAGGCAAACCATTCATTTTCTCCCTGGTTTTTGGCTGTTTAAGTGATCTACAGCCTTTTAATCTGTGTGTGTGGAGGGGTAGTTTTGTTCGTCATTATATTATGCATTTTTGTTTTTTTATGCTGTAAACCGCCTTATGATTCTCAGATGAAGGGTGGGATATAAATTTAATTAATTAATTGATGGATTGATTAATAATAAGCAGTCCCGGGGCGTGCTTGTTTCACTTGATTTATTATACTGCAACAACTTTTTTTAGGTGTAACCTGCCCTGACACCTTATGGTCAAGGATGGGTATTAAATATAATATGTGATGATGGTGATGCTACCCATGCACAACATTTAATTAAATGTCTTACAACTGAGAAAAATAACCGGGCGACCCTTGCAGGAAATCCAATTAAGTGTTGTGTTTTTAAAGTAGCTGTAGCCAGATAATCACTGAGCCACAAATCCACACAACCACTTTCTATCCCTTCTTCAACCTTCGGAGAAAAAGAATGTAGGAATTGCTGAACAATACTGCCCAGACTTTTCCTTGCCACAACATTGATTCAATGAAGAGGGCCTCCGATTTCTGCCAATCTCTCAAAAATTGAAAATTCCAAAGGAGGGGAAATATTTTGAAGCTTGTCACATATTTTCCTCCTTTCCAGTGGCAGCTGTTGGCAATGTGAATCGGAGTTAGTTGGTCCTCTGGGAGACAAAGCACTCAAGCGGGGGGTGGAGGGGGCAGTGAAGTAGACTGAGAATCTGACATTGCTGCTTTGTTTTCAGCAACCAGAGCCTTCTGTTTTTTATATGTGCAATTTTCGGGAAGCGATCTGGCGCTGTCTTTTCTTAGGGTGCTCTAAGGGAAATTAACTTCCTCCGGACGGTTATCTCCTTTACCGTTTGGATGCCCCGAGGGATGAATGTGAGCAAACTGCAGCTTCGTCGCTTCCCCCTAAAAAATATGTATGCTGATGTAAGTAGATATAGATATGGCCGAAGGTTTACACCGTGTCTCTTTCCAAACGTATTGGGATGGAAACGGCAAGATCTAATTAGGATTGCTGTACTTGGTTTCGGTGGCACAAGTAGGAAAATGTACACTGCAGTCCTATACATGTCTATCTGCTCAGGCAATTGAGTAAAGGATTGCGGCCTTAGATTCTGAATTCAATGACATTGTGGGAACCCCATTCTTTAGACCAGGGGTTAAGATCATAAGGGACGCGGGTAGCACTGTGGTCTAAACCACTGAGCCTAGGGCTTGCCAATTGGAAGGTTGGCGGTTCGAATCCCTGCAACGGGGTGAGCTCCCGTTGCTCGGTCCCTGCTCCTGCCAACCTAGCAGTTTGAAAGCAAGTCAAAGTGCAAGTAGATAAATAGCTACCACTCCGGCGGGAAGGTAAATGGCATTTCCGTGCACTGCTCTGGTTTCGCCAGAAGCGGCTTAGTCATGCTGGCTACATGACCCGGAAAACTGTCTGCAGACAAACGTCGGCTCCCTCGGCCAGTAAAGCGAGATGAGCGCCACAACCTCAGAGTCGTTCACAACAGGACTTAACTGTCAGGGGTCCTTTACCTTTTTCTTAAAGATCATAAGATGAGTCAATGGCCCACTTAGTCCAGCATCCTGTTGGGTTGCCCACACCAGCATGTACTGCATTGGCCCAATCTTCCCATGTGTCAGGAAGCCCACAAGGAGAGCGGGTTGTTTGTAGACCAGAGCAAGAGAGTGAAACACTTGGCTAGCTTACAGCTAGTTATTACTATTACAATGCTTATTAAGGAAAGCGGAACAAAGAACACACAGAGGCTTCTGAAGGTTGCTCCTGTCTTGATGAAGCAGTTGTTGCCTTTAGCTCCCTCTTCTTCACTCCCCAACCTTCTATCTCAGGCCCCTCCCTCTGGCTATGGCGACCCCCAAGGGACCCTCTCTATGTCTGCTTGGCTCTCTGCCTGGCAACGTGCAACAAACGCTGCCTTCTGGGAGGGAGGGCTGTGAGCTGTCAGCAGAGAAGCTGTCAGTGTGGTTATGCCAAGTCTGATTCCTGTCCCTGCCCTGTGCTGGGGCACTTGCCTGTTTCCTCTTCTTCACTGTTTCTCAAGCTCCCTGCCTCCAGTACTTCCCAGCTCATCCCCTCCTCTGGGGTGTGGCTGGTTTCCCACCACCAGGAGCCATGGTCCAAATCCTCTCCCTCTGTGCTTTCCCTGGGGGGCTCAGGTGGCTTCCACCACTCCTCCTCATCTAGTCAGTCCCTGACACCATGCCTCACTCCTTCCTGCTCTTTCTGGGGAAAGGCTGGTGTTTGGGGAAGCTAGGAGAGCAATGGTGCCCTACCTGTGTGGCCTCAGTGGCCACTATTGAATTAACCTACTGGACAAAGGTAAAATTTACATTTGCTGCTCCACCCACTTTTGCAACACCACTGGCATGTGGTTCTTAGAAGCAGTGGAGGCTGTTCAATTAGGTTGAATGGGGCAGTGTCCCACCAACCTCATACTGCCTTAACCACTCCACATCCGACTGCCTTCTTGTTCACAACCAGTCAGATGGCGATTCTGCCTGTCATTGGCTCAGGCCCTACCTACTGTTGCTCTCTTTGCCAGTGTGGTGTAGTGGTTAAGAGCAGTGGACTCGTAATCTGGTGAACTGGGTTTGCGTCTCCGCTCCTCCACATGCAGCTGCTGGGTGACCTTGGGCTAGTCACACTTCTCTCTGAAGTCTCTCAGCCTCACTCACCTCACAGAGTGTTTGTTGTGGGGGAGGAAGGGAAAGGAGAATGTTAGCTGCTTTGAGACTCCTTCGGGTAGTGATAAAGCAGGATATCAAATCGAAACTCCTCCTCCTCCCCTTCTTCTTCTTCTTCTTCTTCTTCTTCTTCTTCTTCTTCTTCTTCTTCTTCTTCTTCTTTTCCTCCTCCTCCTCCTCCTCCTCCTCCTCTTCCTTCCTTCCTTCCTTCCTTCCTTCCTTCCTTCCTTCCTTCCTTCCTTCCTTCCTTCCTATGATCCTATGAATCACAATGGGCACCTGCCACCACTGCTGTCACTGAGTCTGGCTCCACCTGACTTACAATATTGTACATGTTTAAGCAAGCCTTGAAAACACGTCTATTTTGGGCCGCTTATCCCCAATGGTTGTTTTTTCAGAATTGGCTATTTTAACATCGATGGCTCTGTTGGCCGGGTGGTTATTTATATGGATATTTGTTTTTAGTGGCTTGGGTTTTTAAAGGAAGGCAAACCCCATTGCTGTAGTTCCGTTGCTATTGCTATTGGATTTTATAGATGTACTATTTTGTGATGTTGTGAGCTGCTCTGGAGGGGCTGTGCTCAGAAAGGTGGCATCCAAATGATTTATAAATAAACATTAAAATAGTGCACATCTCTCCTGCATGACTTACCATTAAGTTAACCCTTAAGTACCAAACTGAATGACCCCCGCTGTTGCAATTTCAATAGTTGCCCCATGTGATGAACTACCAGTCCTGCAACTTGAAACATCCTTTTGATTGCGATATAGACCCTGGACTGGCACCACACATTGGGCCCACCTGGAGAGGAAGGGATACATAGAAGTTCCTCTTTGGCTTGGGACCTTGTCTGACCACCTAGGTCTTCCTTTATCTGGTGTGTCCCTGTGTGTCCCCTGAACTTTGATTCCTAGCTTCTGGTTCCTGCATTCCTGGCTCACCTTTTACAGGTGTCCTGATACTAGCAGCCATCTCCATGTGTCTAGCATAGAATGAAGGCATTGGATCTGGAACACAGGTAGGCCCTTTATCGACGTGTCCTTAATAACAAAACAAAAACAAGGGCCTGATATTTGGGCTGGCAGATTGCATGATAACGATTCCCCCCACCTGAACGCAACATTATCCTAATTCTGATTCCAAGGCATCAAGACTAAGTCTCATATTCAACAAAGGCAATCTTTGGGTTGTATCCATGGCAACCGCCTCTCGGAGAACTAAGGATTGAGAGTGAGTGTCCACCGCCAGTGACAGATCCTCGTTCTGCAGCAGACCAAGCAGGCAGGTGTGCTGTCACAAAGCAGCTCAGCCCGTTTCCCACTGCCAATCACTTTGACGTTCACATAATTACAAGGAAATAGTTCTGCTGCCTCACGATGCAAATCGGAAGCGACTGTATTTGCAGCAAATGCCAGGAGCACAAAACTCAATCTTTCTTTAAAATACATTTTAATAATCCCGTCCCTCCAGACTCCCAACTTTTGCAGCAGGAAGGGGTTCTCTCGTCTTGCTATCTTGTCAATCTAAGTGGTAGGGACTCTCCTCTATTTTGGGATGCCTTAGGCCTAGCAGAGGGAACCAAGCTTAGCGAGGAGTTTCCCATAATGCACTGGGCCTGTAATCCAATCAATGTTCTGCCAGATGTGGAATGCTTGCAGTTCTGAAAGTTAAAAGCGTCATCTAATCTTTCTTTTTTCAAACAAACAAACAAACAAACAAACAAACGGTGCTGCTCTGAACAACAATTCAGAGCTTTTAAGAACTCCACAGACAGTGTTTTGGAAAGCTCCATGTTATGAAGTCCATTGAAGAAGTTTAAGACCTTTTGGAGCCTATAATGTCTACTGGAGGACAGAAGCACTGGAAAGGAAGGGCTGCTATGAAGCTGTGTAAGGGCTCGGGGTTGTCTCCTTGAGAGTAATGAGCCAGAAACATCCGTTCTTCTAAAGCTAATACTTTATTTACAGACTATGTACATCGGAGCGTTTAAGATTCATGTCTGCTTGAGTCAGTTCCAGAATCCGGGAGTGGCTTTCGACGGTTCCTCCCCCAACATAAAAGCTTTGGAATTCCAAAGCGTCGCCTCCTTTCCTTATGCTTTCCCCCCCTACGCAGCTGGAGCGACGGAAGTAGCTGACCGCTTTGCTCTGCAATCCACTCAGGTGGAGCTAGGGCTCTGTCAGCATCTCTGGCCCTCATCTCCACCGCACTGCCTGGCAGTTCCTGCTCCTCACCACTGGGGCTTTTCTTAATATCCCCGCTGGACTCAGAACTGCTTCCCAGGAGAGGCTGCACTTCCCTCCATCCCTCCTTCCCCGTCTCAAGAGCATTGCGTGAGTTCAGATCCCTGACAAGCTGCAAAGTTTTTTTTAATTTACAAGTCAGACTACACACTGCTTGCTCATCTCCTAAGCATAAGAAAGAGACAGACTTCTTCTCTTCCACCCCCCAATGAATTATGGAGGAAGGTGAATTCCTTTTGCTTCCACCACAATAGCCATTGGACCTATTTGTTTGCAATTTTACACACTTAATCCAACGTGGAGGGGCTACTGTGCCTGTAAATTCCATCCACTTTGGTCAAAAGAGGGACATGTTAGAGCCATTTCTGGATTCCCTATTATGATGAAGTAGCGGAGGCTGCCTGGCACTGCCTGGGAATTTGTAGAAACCAAAAAATATTGAGTTTTTCAAATGGATAGTGCAATTTGCGAATTTGCTCCATCATGCCAAAAATTGGGCAAAGTCACACCAAAGCCAAACATTGATGTAAATTGCCACTCCCACTTCATGCCAAGTTATTTCAAGAGACATCTTCACCTATGCAAAAAAAAAAAAAAAAAAAAAAAAAGAAAGAAAAGAAAAGAAAAGAAAAGAAAAGAAAAGAAAAGAAAAAAGGTGAAATCATGCCAATGTCATATTTTGGTCCAACATCTTGAATCAATATGGTGCCTGGCGTCTGAACATCAATGAAGACTGTGGAAACCCTCATGCCAAGTTTGGTGACAGTACATTGAGAGGTAGTCACACCTATAGCAAACAGATGGACAAATAAAACACTTTCTAAAATGTATATAGGAGAACAGAGCTTTGTTTTAAATAGGATAGCTCAAAATTCAAAGATTGAAGGGGAAAGGACACAGAGCTACTCAGAAATATAATGGATTTTTTTTTAAATGCACAGATACAGTTACAAGGTGAACTTTGAGGTCCATTCATCCCCCTACTCCCAACCACCTTGCAGCCTTTTACTGGGGTGGCAAAGCTACAAACTATTTTGGCTGAGTACTAGCCAACACATGTTGAGGGGGTGCCTCAATAGCTTAGGCACCAACCTCCCCACAACCTCCCCCTCCCCCCTCCTATCTCCTACGTATGGGACGTTGCCACACGTCCGGAATTTCCTGGACATAGCCGGGATTCAGTTGTTGGTAACAGTGTCCAGGCGAAATGTCAGTGAAATGTCAGGGGAAATCTGGACATATGGCAACCAATATTGGAAGTGTAGATTATGATGAAATTCCTTTAAAATAGTTCAAAAAGTTGGTGGGGTGTTTTGTTGTTTGAAATTTTGCAGAAAAGCTTTCGTGTCTGGATTTTCACTTGAAATATGGCAACCCTACAATAGCTGTTGCACAATGATCTTCTCTTCAGCATATGCCGAACTCTGAGCAAAGGAAGGGAAAGCAGAAGAAGCACAAATAACTTGCTTTTCTATTTTTTATCTCTTCTACCAAACAGAATCCTGCATTTTTTTTGGGGGGGGGATTTAGCTCAGTGGTATGGTGCCTGTTTTGCTGGTAGAAGGTCCCAGGTTTCGTTCTCAGTATTTTCCGAGAAAATGATCTCTTACGGCAGTGCTGGGAAAAACCGGAGACCTTGAAGTACTGCTGTCAGAGCAGAATATTGGGCTTCCAATAGACCAAACGCAAGTCAGCATCATATGTTCATTTCTGCAGGAGTGCTTTTTGGTTCTTGCTGCATCTGGATTTTGGTCCTGTGAAAGGTGATTTGGTCATTGCACTCAGTCAGCAGCTTGGCCTAGTGCAAGGGTAGCCAACATGGGATCCTTCAGAACTTGTGTGGACTACAGCTCCCATCTATCCCATCCAGCATGCCCAATGGCCAGGAATGATGGGAGTTGTAGTCTACATCACTTAGAGGACTTCACATTGGCTACTCTTGAGATAATCAAATAGTGCATTTTGTCAGTGCACAGTATTTTGTACTGTAATGGGGTATTTTATCAAATGGTTTATTTATTGGCTCATTGCTTTAAGTGTTCCCCACTTGCTCCAGGCATTTTGTGATTGGGTGGATTAGAAATTGAAATGAGCGAATGGATCAATAACATCCATAGGTCAGCTAAACGGGATGACAGCCATGTCAAAGCTTTTTTCAGATAGTAAAATTTATTGCTTATAACCTACCAGCTATTGGGGTGGGGTGGGGGTGGAGAGGGAGGGAGGGAGGGAGGGAAGGAGAGAGAGAGACTGTTAAAGTGCAGGAAGAAATGCTGGCATTTGTAAGCAGGACATGAACTTTTAGTCTGTCCACTACGAGGAGAAAATATTTCATTATTTAAATTGGATCACACCATCCTCTTCCTGTCTCCACTTCTGTGTTATGTTATTGGTCCTTCTTGCTTATAATAAAATCACGACACACAGGATTCTTGCTAACAACATTCCTGAAAATGTCACTTCAGCCAAGTGGTAAAAAGAAGAAGAGGAAGAATTCAGTTTTTCTAACATCTTCCAGTTGGACTTGGGTGGCTAAAATGACATTCTTATAGCTCATTAAATTTATTAAGGGTATGTACTTGGGTCTGTGGTTGGAGACAGTTTTTCTTCTTATTTGCTTAAAAATGTAAGGAGGATTTGCAGTGCTGCATTCCAGCTCTCAATTTTCGTGAAGTCGGGGCTGGGTGAGGGCAGCAGATTGCACGACAACAGTGGCCATGGCATAAGAGTGAGAAGGGTGGAACGCTGAGAGGGGAAAGTAGTGGTTTAAAATAACAGCTGAACTTTGAGCAAAGCAGGAATGGAGGAAACTGAGAGGAACATGACATTTTTAAACAATGGCAGAAGTTTCAGTAAAACACCTCACTACAATGCAACATCTGAGGGCTCTGCATCAATAATAATAATAATAATAATAATAATAATAATAATAATAATAATAATTTTTATTATTTGCACCTTCTCACAATGCATTTCACTCCATATGCTGTTTACAACATGAAGTTCCAGATTCAGTGTAGTAGTTTAGAAGAGATATTTTATTAACAACAAGAAGAAGAGTTTGGATTTGATATCCCGCTTTATCACTACCCGAAGGAGTCTCAAAGCGGCTAACATTCTCCTTTCCCTTCCTCCCCCACAACAAACACTCTGTGGAGGTGAGTGGGGCTGAGAGACTTCAAAGAAGTGTGACTAGCCCAAGGTCACCCAGCAGCTGCATGTGGAGGAGCGGAGACGTGAACCTGGTTCACCAGATTACAAGTCTACTACTCTTAACCACTACACCACACTGGCTGAGCAAACACTCATATACATACCAACATCCATCAAACGAACATCACTTTCTCAAACTGAAAAAGATAACTGACAGGATTGGTCTTAAAGGTTCAGTTAATCTTAAAGATACCGTAACATTGACCAGCATAGGGTGTGTGCACAAAGGGAAGTGGAAAATAGGAGAGACGAGGAGACCTGCTGATCGGGATCAGGGTTGTCTGTCTGTAAGGGAGAGTTGAAAACCGAGGAAAGAGGAGGCAGGCAAAAAGGGTGAAGATGATAATGGGGTGTGGGTGGGTGCGCGTGCACACACACAAAGTGTGTAAAAAGGGAGGCTGCACAATAGGTATAAGCAGTGCTTTTTTTCTTTTAAAAAATGTTTAGGGGTACTCTCATTTTCCGACGCATATTGAAATACTGTCCCTCAATGAGGCCAAACTTAGATTCACAAAATGTTTAGGGGTATGCGTCCCCCTGTGTCCCCCCAGAAAAAAAAGCACTGGGTGTAAGGATAAGGCATAGAAATGGAGGTAATCTGTGTGGCCATGAAAGCTGAAAAAGCAAGGAGAGAGGAAGAAAAATGGGAGCGATGGGGAAAATTGGGGGTTGCAAAGGTGGTTGCATAAGCGAGGGAGCAGGAAGCATGGGGATGGGGGCTGAAGATGAAAGCAGGTTCACGAGAGGGTCTGTAGAATGGTGGCCTCACAATTGGGCAGAAGGTGAAAAGGGTGTTTTGTAGTTGCTGGGAGGGGGAGGAGAAACATGCAGGAGGTCACTTTGGGGCTGGTTTGTGTGCATGGGGGGGTTGCACAAAAGGAGGGGGAGAAGGGACGGATGTGGGGTGAAGGTGAAAACAAGGATGTAAAGCAGGGCTGCTGTAAAGCAGGGCTGCAGAACAGAAGAGAGAAGTGGCTTCACAAATGGGGTTGAGAAGGTGAAAAGCAAGATTAGTAGTTGCATGGGGTGGAAAGGGGAAACCCTAGGACAGGCATAGGCAACCTTGGCTCTCCAGATGTTTTGGAACGACAACTCCCATGATCCCTAGCTAACAGGGCCAGTGGTCAGGGATGATGGGAATTGTAGTCCCAAAACATCTGGAGAGCCAAGGTTGCCTATGCCTGCTCTAGGAGGTTAATGTGGGGAAATAGCAGGGTGGTTGGTAAGCAGAGCAAGCAGGGACAGTCCCTTGTTAAAAACAAAACAAAACTGAATCATTATTATTTTTTTAGCCGCAGGATCTGTACAAGGAATTAGCATAGGCAAATCATATAAATCATGCAGTGCGATGAGTCAATAATAGATTTCCCCCCCAAATTATTATAATTTGATGACTTCATTATCTGGCATGTCAATTAACATGTCAGCGAGAAGAAGGGAAAAGATAGGAAATACCATTCTTTTGCATTTTTGGAAATGTTGCTATCTGTCATCCTCTGAGCAGTACATTTGTGAGAATATCTTGTAGCCATCACTCTGGGGTGGAGGCAGAAAGTAGACATGGTGTTCCGATTTGAATAATAAAATACCTTACGGCTGCAGGGATTGGGCACAGATTGCATGTTTTACATGCACCATGTCAGCGCACCTTGTCCCAGTTGAATAGATGTTTTGAAGATGGCTGGGAAGTTATAAGCAAGCAGTTTGGAGAGAGGTTTGGCAGTGTCAGTAAATACCCCGCCTGGGGCAGTTTGTGAGACTGCCCCAAAGCCAGAGCAAAACCGTGTGCGCACATCCCCGGCTACAGAGAGTCCGGTGGCGCAGTCATATGTGATTGTTCCCAGCATGAAGAACAACACACACAAGCCATAATTAAGGCTAAACTATTTATTGTAGGAATAGTGCAGAGAGAATCTCTGCTGCCAGCTCATAAGACAGAGGTGCCATAAAGCCGTCTGTCCGGCATCTAGGTCTAGCCAGAAGCGAGAGCACAAAGACTAGAATTACAATAGTACAGTGAAACATAAACATTCCATGTAGGAAAAGACAAGGCAGCTTTCTCACGGCTTAGTGAGACAGGCAAAAGTCAGATCAGGCCTCGCTGCAGCTGTTTGCCGCTCGGCTTGGACAAAAATCATAACAGGCAGGACCATTTAGTGTAACAGAATCATGGAATTGTTGAGTTGGAATGGACCTCAAGGGTAATCTAGTCCAACTGCTTGCAATGCAGGAATCTCAGCTAAAGCATCCATGACAGATGGCCACTCAACCTCTGCTAATAACCTCCAAGGAAGGAGAATCCACAACCTCACGAGGCAGACCGTTCCACTGTTGAACGGCTTTTACCCTTAGAAAGTTTAGTTGATGTTTAGTTGGAATCCCCTTTCTTGTAACTTGAATTCATCGGTTCAGGTCCTTCCCTCCAGAGCAGGAGAAAACAACTTTGTTCCATCTTCCATAAGACAACCCTTGAGATATTTGAAGATGGCTGTTGTATCTCCTCTGAGTCTCCTCTTTTCCAGGCTAAACATACCTAGCTCCTTCAACAGTTTCTAATAAGGCTCCCCCCACAAACCGTTGATCACCTTTGTTGCCCTCCTCTGCACATGCTCCAGCTTGTCAACATCCTTCTTAAATTGTGGCATTCAGAATTGGACACAGTACTCCAGGTGTGGTCTGACCAAGGCAGAATAGAGTGGTACTATTACTTCCCTTGATCTGGACACTGTACTTCTGTTGATGCAGCCTAGAATAGCATTAGCTGTTGTTGTTGTTGACTTGTGATGGATGCGAGGACTGAACCTGAGACCTCCCACCTCCAGGTTCATAGGTGGCATGCCTATGAATACCACTTGCTAGGGAGCACTAGTGGGAAAGGGCTAACACCTGTATGGCCTGCTTGTGAACTTTCTGAAGCCACCTGATTGGCCAGTATGAGAAACAGGATGCTGGATTTGAGGGTTCTTTGGTCTGGTCCAGCAGGGCTCTCCTTATGCTCTTATGCATGCAAAGCAAGTTCTCCTCCAATGAGCTACGGCTCCTTCCTGCTACCTATTTCCCACTAATGTCTTGACATATGGAGAAGGCATCACGGTGAACAAATAAGGCGTCACTTGACATAGTGTGCAGCTCTTCTGCATAATCTGTATCGGTTCCCTCCACTTCCTCAGTGCTCCCTTCTGATTCCCCAAACTATGAATAAATTAAAGACAATTTTCCATAATGTTTTACCTTGTGTTATATAATATGTCTCGAAGGAACCATTACATTGTTCGGGTGCTTAGAACTGCTTAATAATATGGCAGGATTTGTGTCTAGCAATATCGTAGTTGCTAAAGGAGTTGTTATGCATCCAAGGGCTCATCATGGCCATCGAAGAGCAATTTTCTTTCCCCTTTTTATTAAGAGATGTGCGATAGTTCACCCAGGGAACGAGAGAGTCCTTTGTATGCAAAATGGTGCGGCGTCCCAGCTGTGCTCCGCTCCAAGGGAGCTGGTTCGTAAAATTGGTTTCAAGGATGGCCTTCGGAAATATGCCCTCCTAACTTTGCCTCTGCCTTCAGGGCAGTTTCATTTTGCTCCAGGTTTTCCAGATAATGCCACTGGCATGTGGCAGAGCTGAAAAGAAAGATGGGGATGGGCAAGCGGGAATGAGGGCTAGTAGCCAACAGCTACTGGCCACAATGGCTATGTTCTACCTCCGCTGTGAGAGACACAATGCTGGAAACCACAGGAGGGGGGAGTGCTGTTGTACTCAGCATGTCTTGCTTGCAGGCTCCCCACAGGCATCTGGTTAGCCACATGAGAGGAGGACGCTCAATTAAATGGACCATTGGCCTACTTTAGCAGAGACTCTTCTTAAGTTCTTAGGAGGGAAGGAAATTCTCAAGCAAATTCTTCTGATCTGCTTTCTTACAAAAAGTGTCAATTTTTGCAGACTGGTATTTATAACAAAGTGATTTATGGTCTCTTAATTTCTCATCCCCTGTTATCTCCAGTGATGGATGCTATTCGACTGAAGGGTGTTGTTGGAAAGGAAAGAGGGTAAAAGTGTCAATTTGGCATCGAAGGCAATCAATGTCTATTCTGAAGTGAACCCCAGACCTAATCCCAAGGAAATGCATACAGAAAGCACACCTACGTTGGGAAGGGCTGCAGCTCAACAGTAAAGCATCTGCTAACATATAGAAGGTCCCTGGATCAATCCTGAGCATCTTCAGGTAGGGTTGGGAATATTCTATGCCCAAAACCCTGGAGAGCTGCTGCCAGTCTTTATGAGTCTATATTGAGCTAGATGGGCCAATGAGCTGACACAGTATTAGCCAGAGTCCCTTCTTCTTATCTACTTGCTAGCCCCACTGGATGCAATTTCTTCCAAGTTGGCATACATAGGATGGGGGTTGCAAAGTATGATCCTAAGCACTCACTGACCTGGGAGTAAGTCCCATTGGCCTCAACAAGAATCACTTTTGATTAGTCAGCCTGGATAGCTCAGTTGGTTAGAGCATGGTGCTGATAATGCTAAGGTTGCAAGTTCAATCCCCGTATGGGACAGCTGCATATTCCTGCATTGCACGGGGTTGGACTAGACAATCCTCAGGGTCCCTTCCAATTCTATGATTCTTAAGCATTTTTAGAATTGCACAGGGAATATTTATGCATTTGGGTCCATTATTGGAGCATATTCTTCCCATGCAAAAAAATCTGATTCAGTTCTGGGCATCTCCAAGTGGTGCTGGAAAAGACTTCTATCTGAAACTTTGGAGAGTTTCCGCCAGTCAGTATAGACCATGGTTGGGGACCATCTCTGGTCCTCCAGATGTTGCTGCCTTAATAACTCCTATCCATCCCTGATCATTGACCATGCTGGCTGGGGCCAATGGGAGTTGGAGTCTAACAATCTGGTGGTTCACACAGATTCTCCATCCCTAGGGTAGATCATATTGGGATACATTGGAGCTGACTGTGAAACTTAAGAACTCCCCTTTTCTTATGTCACCTGCAGTAGGGGATCCATACTTCCTTGTGGTGGAATCCCATACTGCTGGTGAGTGACTGTAAATATTCCAATCACATGAGTGGGGCAGATTGCCTGAATCTCCTGCCTCATTAGCATCTACTCTTCCAGCAGGGTTCTGATTGGGAGGGAAAGGCACATGTGACTGGTCTCTCCTATATGGTTGGAAGAATGGGAATATGGGGTAGAAACATCAAAGTTAGAAGGAGACCTCCCCCTTTTAAAATGTCACATTTATTTGTTGCTTGCTACATAAAATGTCTCCGATTTCTTCAAATTCTCAAAGTGCCATGTTTCTGAATTAATTCTTACAGATTTAACCAGGTGCATTGTATTGCTGACACTGTTTCAACCTGCATTTGGCTTTTGAATACTATATTTTGATATGAATTTTGTTGCATTGATTTTTCAGTCTGATATTTTGTATTAATTGAATTTCTGTTTACGTTTCTGGCTGGCCAGGAAGGAAGAGCGGGATGTAAGCAACACATGAAATGGTAAATGAAAATAACCATCAATTCTAATAATTGAGTAATAATTACTTTTTTTTTTAAGCCTGTTCTGAAGGGGTTCCTTCCTTTTAGTCTCCTCCTTCATAAAGCCGTGGAATCCTCAGGTGGCAACCCAAGCGTTGCCATGGCAGCTGAATGTGATGTCACAAACCCAGCATTCTAGTCTGACCGGGTCCAAGTATCCAGGCAGAATTAGGTGCAAAAGTGTGAGAGAGACTGATTTTCATAATTAGCAGACACGAGCGGGCTTCAGGAAAAGGCTACAGACATAAGAAAAATTGCTTGTTTATTATATTGTTCTCTTGCCCTCCCGCCCCAAGTTTGCCTTTGTGTGAAAGTCATTTAAAAAGAAAAGAAAGGAAAGAAATGTGAATTTCCATGTCTAATGCAGAAATACATCTTGTACAATTAAATGCTCACAAAACGACTAAAACAATAACGTTAAGATCAAAGCAGCTTCAGCTCAGGAGTGAAAAAGGACCCCCCACTGATTATAATGGGCCTTGGGGTGCTGCTAAAGAAGGAGGGCAAACACCTAAATTTTACCTGAAAATTATTATAGCATCACCTATTGAAGTCAAATAGAAGCTAAATTTGATATTCATTGTATTTTTCCTGAAACTTAGAGTAGGGTTGCAAGAACGCCAGAAAAAGCGTGATTTTTCGATTCGCTTGCCTAAGATCCAGGACAAAGCACCACATTTCTGAAATTCCCCCCAGACGTCAATTATACCTTTGAAATCCTAGTGATGTCCAGGAAAATCCAGATGTATGGCAGCCCTAGTTTAGAGGCAGGGCTTCTATTGTGTTTGCAATCATGTTAAGGAACATAACATGTGACCTGCAATATAGAATTTCCTGGAGGGATGCTGTGAGTTTTCTTCTGATGGTAGCAGGCAACATAAGAAGACATGCAAGTAGACAACAACAATACATGGACAGGCTGAGATGGGAGCTGGTGGGGCTCCAATGTAATCCCAAGGACTATATGGATGATAGCAAATTAAATTGTAACTATTTCATCTCTCACACACTGGAGAGCCAGTGTGGTGCAGTGGTTAAGAGTGGTAGACTTGTAATCTGGGGAACCGGGTTCGCGTCTCCGCTCCTCCACATGCAGCTGCTGGGTGACCTTGGGCTAGTCAAACTTCTCTGAAGTCTCTCAGCCCCACTCACCTCACAGAGTGTTTGTTGTGGGGGAGGAAGGGGAAGGAGAATGTTAGCCGCTCTGAGACTCCTTCGGGTAGTGATAAAGCGGGATATCACCTCCCCTCCTCCTCCTCCTCCTCCTCCTCCTCCTCCTCCTCCTCTTCTTCTTCTTCTTCTTCTTCTTCTTCTTCACTGGGAGGGGCAAGGTGGCAGGGAGGTTGGTGTGGAGCATCCTGCAATAGCTGCACTGGTGTGTTAGCACTGCATGGGCTTCCCTGTTGCCATGCCCCTACCCAATAGCAACTCAGCTGTTGGGAGGTCAGGTGTGTATTACCATCCCACCATGCTGTCCATTTAATGCTACAAAGAACTTCTCTCTCTCTCTCTCTCTCTCTCTCTCTCTCACTCTCTCTCTCTCTCTCTCTCTCTCATCATTTGAGATATGCCTCACTCTCAGAATGTAGGAGAAAACATCAGGGGCTGTTGATGAAGATTTTTTTTACTTATATGACCACTCTGAGTTTTAATGTCTGGGCTGCAGTGATATACTGGCTTTGGCCCAGTGTACCTGAAGGAGTGTCTCCACCCCCATTGTTCAGCCCGGACACTGAGATCCAGTGCCGAGGGCCTTCTGGTGGTTCCCTCACTGCGAGAAGTGAGGTTACAGGGAAGCAGGCAGAGGGTCTTCTGGGTGGTGGTGCCCGCCCTGTGGAACGCCCTCCCATCAGGTGTCAAGGAAATAAACAACTATCTGACTTGTAGAAGATATCTGAAGGCAGCCCTGTTTAGGGAAGTTTTTAATGTTTTATTGTGTTTCTAGTATTCAACTGGGTGCCACCCAGAGTGGCTGGGCAGGCCTCGCCAGATGGGCGGGATATAAGTAATATATTATTATTATTATTATTATTATTATTATTATTATTGCAAGATCTCTTTCCTCAGATATTTCCTCACTTGTAATCATGGATGTTGCAACACATGCCAAGACCAGGTAAGCTGCCTGGTGCCCATGGATGACACTAATGTCCCACTAGGCTGGAGGCAGCCATTGTGGTCCCTCTGGAGATGGCAGACTCCAACTCCTATAATCTCTGACCGATGGCCATGCTGGCTGGGGCTGATGGGAGTTGGAATCCACCAGTTCTGCAGGTCACCCTTGCGCTAGGCCAAGCTTCAGATGAGCGCAAAATGACCAATGAACCTCTCTTGGTGCTTTTCAAGCATTTTACAGCTAGCAGCATGTAACATGGCATGTAACATCCATAATTGTTATAATAGAATAGGCATTTGCTCAGTTAAGCAAAATAATACCTTCTGCAAGGCACAAATTAGGCACAATACATAATTAGTGGTTCTATGCTTTGACTGGACTTTTCTGAGAAGTGTCACCACTCAATTTCAGTGTGGCTGAAGTTCTTGTGGGAACTCCAAGAAAAAATTATTGCTTTGCTACACTTAGGCCTGCAAGGATTTGTAGCGCTTACTATCCTTTCAGGCATAGCCAAATAACATGGTACACTGTTTATTCACTGGAGGAACAAAAAAAAAGCCTTGATTTTGAAGCGAATTGTCACAGACAGCGCTTGGGCGCCATTGCTGTTCCAAACGATCCTTGGGCTGTCAACCCCACAGCTGCCATTTTAGGAACTTGCTGTTCTCTTTAAAGCAGGAAATGAGAGAGAGAGAGAGAGTCAAGGGTGGGCGATGGGCACTCAAGGGCCCGGAGGCATAGGAAGGGGGTTGCGGGGGTCTGGACCACCCCGGGTGTCATTGCTGAGGGGGGGGGTGACATTTGGCGCACCACCCGCCTGTGATTCCCAAGCCTACCCCGAGCTGTCAATGTGTGTGTGTGGGGGGGGGGTGACAAAAAAATTTCTGCAAAGGGTACCACCTGACCTTGCTGCACCTCTGCCTGGGTCCACTTTTTCAAGAAGTGTTTTGATGGCTATTCTGGATTATGTATTTATTTAGCACATCACCTTTCCTCCAGCAAGCTTAAGGTGGTCCAGGTCGAGTTGGTGGCTCTCCCCCCAACCTCGGTTTCTCGTTACAACAGCCCAATATATTGCATTGGCTCTCCCCTCTCTCCTTCCTCTTTAATTTTTAACATGTCTGTTTTTCTTTGTAGCCCAAAGATGGGGAAGGAAGGAGTTTCAAAAGATATCAAGTCGGGATCATGATCTTTGTAGCTCAGTAATAAAATGAACGGGACTCGGGTGGCGCTGTGGGTTAAACCACAGAGCCTAGGGCTTGCTAATCAGAAGGTCGGCGGTTCGAATCCCCGCGATGGGGTGAGCTCCCATTGCTCAGTCACTGCTCCTGCCCACCTAGCAGTTCGAAAGCACGTCAAAGTGCAAGTAGATAAATAGGTACCGCTCCGGCGGGAAGGTAAACGGCATTTCCGTGCGCTGCTCTTGTTCACCAGAAGTGGCTTAGTCATGCTGATCACATGACCTGGAAGCTTTACGCCGGCTCCCTCGGCCAATAAAGCGAGATGAGCGCCGCAACCCCAGAGTCGTCTGCAACTGGACCTAATGGTCAGGGGTCCCTTTACCTTTAATAAAATGAACATTTAGGATATTACCAGCGACCAACCCTGAGTCCTCTGATTCAGTGAGGGGGTGGAAACATTATTGGGGGATATTATTGATAGGCTCTGCTCTTCTTCTTCTTTTTAAATGAACAAAAAATATATAGCTGGCCTTCAGTAAATATTCCCAGCGTGGCTTGCTTGCTTACCGGTATTTATTTATTTATTTATTTATTTATTTATTTATTTATTTATGTATTTAACAACACACACACACACACACACACACACACACACACACTTTAAGCAGTAAGAACATTTACAAGCAAAACAACATGAGAATATATTACATAACAATTAAGTTCACCCAAAAATAAAAGGAGACGATTTCATTGCTTTTTCAGCTTGTAAACTGCCTTGTGTGTAGTAATATAGGAAGGCAGTATACAAATTAAAAGTGAAATTGCATAAAACAGGCTAGATTTAAAAGGGGAAAAAAAACTTGGGTGAACAATAATATGATGCCAATATGACCACAAAGAAGGCACTTTGGGGAGGCTGTTCCATAACTGGGTGCCACTACCCATCTTGGTAGCCACCCACTTCTCTTCTCTTGGTGGTGGTACATAGAACAGGGCCTCCAAAGAAGATAAAGGTTTGGCTGGCCCTTCCCCAACCTTGCTTTCCTTCTCAATCTCCCTCCCTTCAAGGAAGGCATTCCTTTATTTCTGGACCTGGACTAGAACTTGCTAAAAAGCAGCAGGTTCTGCATTCACTCTGGAAACGCTACCACCATGGTTCCAGTCTGGCTTTTAGAGCAGATGTAACTGTCCCCAGCCTTTACCATGTTTAGTAAAAGCTGCATGCTGACAACAAGTGTCAATGGCTCCAGTATGATGAGTTTCTGATTCAATTTGTTACCCTTCCTTTGTTCCAAAAATAAATGCTTTCCCTGATGGAGCCATGATTGATCTATTCTGCATATCTATCAGATTCATGACAGGCTAGCTTTTTGGCAATGAAAAAAACAAGAGTGCAGAGACAGCAGGTTCAGCTCTTTCTTTTAAATATACAAAGCAGAGGATGATAGCAATGAAGGTCTTTGTGATCACTGAGAAGCAAGCTTGCTTGGTTGGAAATGGTGTTGATAAAGTGGAAAATAGATCCCGGCAACATATTATTTTTCCAATTCCCATGTGGCCAGCATGACTAAGCCGCTTCTGGCGAACCAGAGCAGCGCACGGAAACGCCATTTACCTTCCCGCTGCAGCGGTCCCTATTTATCTACTTGCACTTTGACGTGCTTTCGAACTGCTAGGTTGGCAGGAGCAGGGACCGAGCAATGGGAACTCACCCTGTTGCGGGGATTCGAACCGCCGACCTTCTGATCGGCAAGCCCTGGGCTCTGTGGTTTAACCCACAGCGCCACCTGGGTCCCCTTGGATGTTGCATAGAACCCAACAATTAGTGGCTGCTAGCTACATCACACAAATCCCTTCCTAGGCAAAGGGTCAGCACATTTTGGAACTTCTGATATTGTATATATTGGGGTCCAGAAAACAACTGGAGCCCAGAGTTTAAGATGGCATAATATTCATTCTTTCCCCTCAGGGTAACTCTAGACATTTTCATTCTGTGAGGCTAAGTGAGATAGAACAGCTTTTTTGGCTATAGTTTTTGATCCAGTAGTTATTTCTAAATTAAAACTGACCTCAAGATTCTCCCAAAGCGGGGCGAACGTAATCACATTCTAGGAAACAGCAAAAAGTGTCCCAAGGAGGTCTGACATACCTATTGTCTCCAAGAAACCTCAATAAGCTTCCTCCTTCAGCAGGCAGACCAATTCAAGTGTTCAGTAAGTGGTGATGATTAAGCATCATCCCCTCCAGATAGGTGTCAATGCCTTTGCTGACTTCTTCTGCCTTTGGTAATTAACATCAGACCTGGCAGAGTCCAGCTTCAAAGAAATAATCCCACATTGGCTAGTCAAGGTTTGCAAGTGTTGCTGAACTCTCACCCTCATGCCTATTTGGGGCAAGCATCTCAGAGGAGAACATCACCACCGAGGACTACCACCAAAGAGTAGCTGTCTTATTACAAAAGAATTTCAGAAATAGACTGGAAAGAGAAGTTGCTGAATTGCAACTTATTACCAAACTTAAAACCACGGAGAGACCTGGTCTGAATAGAGACATTGGATTCTTATCTCATTATACACGGTAAAGCCATCTCACCCCTTGCTTTTTCCTGTAAGACCAATTGCAGTCGTTAACAGTCATCAACAGGTTTATCACACCTATCAGCCAATCACACATCTGAGTGAAGCAGGAGACTCTTCCAGGTGGTTCGCAATCTAGCAGAACCACCTCCGTCATCGGGGTCTGGTAGGGACCCCAAGATCTCCTGCAATGCTTTTGCAAAGTTTTTTGCAGATAAAGTCGCTCAGATTCGGAAGGAGGTAGACTCCACCGTGGGAGCAGAGCCGGGGCGAGAGAGTGCTAGAGCTCTGTCTAGTCATGTTTTATGGGATCAATTCCAATCTGTTACCTCCGAGGATGTGGACAGGCTGCTTGGACGAGTGAAACCGACCACCTGTCTTCTTGATCCTTGCCCATCCTGGCTAATAAAAGCTAGCCGGGAAGGGCTGGGCGATGGGCTCCGCGGGGTGGTGAATGCCTCTCTCTGCGAGGGAGCCTTCCCAGACCCGCTAAAAGAGGCGGTTATTAAACCGCTTCTTAAAAAACCATCTTTGGATGCGGCCAATATGGCCAACTATCGCCCAGTCTCAAATCTTCCATTCTTGGGCAAGGTGATTGAGTGTGTGGTTGCTGAGCAACTCCAGGCACGCCTGGAAGAAGCGGACCATTTGGATCCCTTCCAGTCGGGATTCAGACCTCATCATGGGACTGAATCTGCCTTGGTCGCACTGGTCGATGATCTCCGGCGGGCTAGGGACAAAGGTGAGAGCTGTTTCCTAGTTCTGCTGGATCTCTCAGCGGCTTTTGACACCATCGACCATAACATCCTTCTGGACCGCCTAGAGGGGTTGGGAGCTGGGGGCACTGTTATACAGTGGTTCCGCTCCTTCCTCCTGGGCCGTGTTCAGAAAGTGGTGGTGGGGGATGAGTGTTCAGACCCCTGGGCTCTCACTTGTGGGGTACCTCAGGGCTCTGTCCTCTCCCCCATGCTTTTTAACATCTATATGCAGCCGCTGGGAGAGATCATCAGGGGGTTTGGGCTGGGTGTTCATCAGTATGCTGATGATACCCAGCTCTACCTCTCTTTCAAATCAGAACCAGTGAAGGCGGTGAAGGTCCTGTGTGAGTGTCTGGAGGCGGTTGGAGGATGGATGGCGGCTAACAGATTGAGGTTGAATCCTGACAAGACAGAAGTACTGTTTTTGGGGGACAGGAGGCGGGCAGGTGTGGAGGACTCCCTGGTCCTGAATGGGGTAACTGTGCCCCTGAAGGACCAGGTGCGCAGCCTGGGAGTCATTCTGGACTCACAGCTGTCCATGGAGGCACAGGTTAATTCTGTATCCAGGGCAGCAGTCTACCAGCTCCATCTGGTACGCAGGCTGAGACCCTACCTGCCCGCGGACTGTCTTGCTAGAGTGGTGCATGCTCTAGTTATCTCTCGCTTGGATTACTGCAATGCGCTCTACGTGGGGCTACCTTTGAAGGTGACCCGGAAACTACAACTAATCCAGAATGCGGCAGCTAGACTGGTGACTGGGAGCGGCCGCCGAGACCACATAACACCGGTCTTGAAAGACCTACATTGGCTCCCAGTACGTTTCCGAGCACAATTCAAAGTGTTGGTGCTGACCTTTAAAGCCCTAAATGGCTTTGGTCCAGTATACCTGAAGGAGCGTCTCCACCCCCATCGTTCAGCCCGGACACTGAGGTCCAGCACCGAGGGCCTTCTGTCGGTTCCCTCGCTGCGAGCAGCCAAGTTACAGGGAACCAGGCAGAGGGCCTTCTCGGTAGTGGCGCCCGCCCTGTGGAACGCCCTCCCTTCAGATGTCAAAGAGAACAACAACTATCAGACCTTTAGAAGACATCTGAAGGCAGCCCTGTTTAGGGAGGCTTTTAATGTTTAATAGATTACTGTATTTTAATGTTCTTTTGGAAGCCGCCCAGAGTGGCTGGGGAGACCCAGCCAGATGGGCGGGGTATAAATAATAAATTATTATTATTATTATTATGAGTAATACCCCTCCACACCCTCTCACTATATATAAGGGTCTGATGACTTCTGTCTCAGTGTATCTGAAGAAGTGTGCATGCACACGAAAGCTCATACCAAGAACAAACTTAGTTGGTCTCTAAGGTGCTACTGGAAGGAATTTTTTAATTTTGTTTCAACTACAGCAGACCAACACGGCTACCTACCTGCACTGAGGACTGTCATCCTGAAACTAAAGGCTGTTGCTTCCCATGATAATCAATTTTTTTTATTTACTTAGGTGATTGACAAATATAGCACCAATGATCTCCAGCAGGGGTGGAAACCTTCGGGCTGTGAGCATAATCTGACCCACCACATCCCTCAATCCAACCTTCTGGGTCGGTCCCTGCAAACCCTAACCACCTGCTAGTCATTGACAATCTGGAGCGAGTGCAGATAAATTAAATAAACAAGTAAGGTGCAAACACAATAGCAGGAGCTCCAGATTGACGCTGCTGGTTTGTTTGCACCGCACCGACCTCACCATTGCACCCCTCGCCAGTGTGGTGCAGTGGTTAAGAGCGGTAGACTCGTAATCTGGTGAACTGGGTTCGCGTCTCCGCTCCTCCACATGCAGCTGCTGGGTGACCTTGGGCTAGTCACACTTCTCTGAAGTCTCTCAGCCCCACTCACCTCCCAGAGTGTTTGTTGTGGGGGAGGAAGGGAAAGGAGAATGTTAGCCGCTTTGAGACTCCTTCGGGTAGTGATAAAGCGGGATATCAAATCCCAACTCTTCTTCTTCTTCTTCTCTGTCCTGCTGTGACTCAGCTATATGGAGGTCAGATGAGTGGCAAAGCACCACCATGCTGGTGAGAAGTCTGCTGTTGCTTACAGACAGCCTCCCGATTAGAAACCAGCAGCTCACAAAACAGATCCACAAACACAGGGACCAGAACCTCCAGCAAACCCAGATCCCTGCTCTATCCCCGTAAATTTATGCAGGTAACACTATTGCAGGACCTAATACTTTTGGTCACAACAGGGAGAGATGGTTCACCCACTCGTCTTCCAAAATGATTCACTGGCATTGCCCTTCTGCCTTCTGCATTATTTCCATTAACCTGCAGGAGCTCTCTGCATAAGTGCAGAGGTATGCATACAAGTGTACATTATTGGTAAAAGTCAAGCACCACCCATTGCATGGCTCTCTCATTTTTTATTGCCCTTTGCGGTCACATGTTGAATGACGTAGCTTCATAAACAAGAGAGATGAAGCATAGTATTGTGTGGCAATTGTGTTTGTGAAAAATACAAGTAATACCTTGCAAATGGGGAAAAGCTTCATTTTCAACTGAACGGCCATTTATCAGGAAATTCAATTCTATCAACTGTGGTTTGAACAGGGATTATGGGTTTTTATCCCACTACGTGTGCTAATTAGTGGGTTTTTATCCCACTACATGTGCCGTGGTGTAAATGTTATCATCAGCAGGGCCTTGGTAATGGTATTTTCATAGAATCATAGAATCATAGAGTTGGAAGAGACCACAAGGGCCATCCAGTCCAACCCCCTGCCAAGCAGGAACACCATCAAAGCATTCTTGACAGATGGCTGTCAAGCCTCTGCTTAAAGACCTCCAAAGAAGGAGACTCCACCACACTCCTTGGCAGCAAATTCCACTGTCGAACAGCTCTTACTGTCAGGAAGTTCTTCCTAATGTTTAGGTGGAATCTTCTTTCTTGTAGTTTGAATCCATTGTTCCATGTCCGCTTCTCTGGAGCAGCAGAAAACAACCTTTCTCCCTCCTCTATATGACATCCTTTTATATATTTGAACATGGCTATCATATCACCCCTTAACCTTCTCTTCTCCAGGCTAAACATACCCAGCTCCCTAAGCCATTCCTCATAAGGCATCGTTTCCAAGCCTTTGACCATTTTGGTTGCCCTCTTCTGGACACGTTCCAGCTTGTCAGTGATTTTGCCAAAGAATCACAGAACTGTAGAATTGGAAGGGATCTCAAGAGTCATCTAGTCCAACCTCCTTCAATGCAGGAATCATAGCTAAAGAATCTCTGACAGATGGTCAAAGAGATGGTTCAGAGGCATTACATCCTCGAAGTAACACTAGTTCTGATCCCATTCCTTTATTTAAGACCCAGGCACAATATTGCTAGTCCATCTGCAATGAGGACATAACGCCAAATATAAAACGTGCTGTATTTAAAGAAATCCTGTATTAAAAAACACACACCCTGATTAATTTCTCAGAGGGAAAAAGTGGCGCTTGCTGAAAAGAACAGCGATGTTGATCTCATTCCATTACTTTCAACTCTGCGATGCCTGCTGAAGCATAATGATGTTTTAGAAGGAAAAGGAAATAAAGTGTTTCGCAGACTGCAAAGGAGTTGTGACATTTCACAGATTCATAATAGGCTTTCTGAAGTTCTGGCATTAACTCTTTTGTGCTACTGTACCTTGGTACTAAATGCAGCCTTTGTTCCGCACACAAATGATCTTGTTTGGAGTTCTTCAGTAGCTCTCAATACACAGCAAGGAAACTTGCGGATTTTTTTTCTTCTTAGCCTGGTTTGGTTGTGAGGGAGCTAATCTGGGACTGAACTTGCCAGTTCACCTCATCTGACCTGAGTTTTCAAGGCTTTAGGACCTACATGGGAAAAATAACGGAAACTTGGGGGTGAAAATGCTTAGGATGAGTGATTCTGTTTTCATAAAATCATAGCATAGAAAGGAGACTTGGAGGTCTGTGCACATCCACACCTAGATCTGGTTCAGGGCCCAGTTTGGTACCTTGGATCTGGCCTGATCTGACTCAGTATGAGCCAGACCTGATCTGACTTGGGGTCCAAACCAAAGTGGGGGCTTTGCACAGCTCTACGGACTGCCAGAAGATCAAACCTATCCATTCTGAAGGAAATCAGCCCCGAGTGCTCACTGGAAGGACACATCCTGAAGCTGAGGCTCCAATACTTTGGCCACCTCGTGAGAAGAGAAGACTCCCTGGAAAAGACCCTGATGTTGGGAAAGATTGAGGGCACAAGGAGAAGGGGACGACAGAGGACGAGATGGTTGGACAGTGTTCTCGAACACCAACATGAGTTTGACCAAACTGTGGGAGGCAGTGGAAGACAGGAGTGCCTGGCGTGCTCTGGTCCATGGGGTCACAAAGAGTCAGACACGACTAAACGACTAAACAACAACAAAAATCTCCCCAATCCCTGAGTCCATCCTCCAAGGCCTGCCCATCACTTGACCCCACTCCTATATTCCTCACTGTTGCTTTTTTTGCTGGTTGGGTGAACAATATGCAAGGCGGGTGGGTCATGGAAGGGCAAGCAGGGGCGTAGCAACGGGGGGGCGGGGGGCCGCCCCGGGTTCCACCCCAGGGGGGGTGACACTTAAAAAAAAAATTGAATTTTTTTTTTTAAATTTTAACTTCATTGAAAAAAAAGATAATAGACACACACACAACCCCCCACACCTCACAAAGTGGCACCATCAGAGGGGGGTGACACTTTTTAATTTTTTAATTTTTTTTAATTTTTTTTAATTTTTTATTATTATTTTTTATTTCAACTTTATTGGAAAAAAGAGATAATAGACACACACACACACACACACACACACACACACACACACACACAGTGGCACCATCAAAGAGGGGTGACACTTTTTAATTTTTTTTAAAATTTTATTATTTATTATTTTAACTTTTTTGAAAAAAAGAGATAATACACACACACACACACACACACACACAACCCCCACACCTTGCAAAGTGGCACCATCAGAGGGGGGTGACACTTTTTAAAAATTTTAAAATTCAAGTGGTGGGAGCTGACAAAAAAAATTCCGCCCCGGGTACCACCTGGGCTTGCTACGCCTCTGAGGGCAAGCATAAGAGAAGAAGAGTGTGTGTCTATCATAACCAGGGAATTTATTTTTGCACCATGGGCTTTGTAGTGTTAGTGTCTGCCATTCCCATGCATGCATGCTTAATGAGTGAGGCTAAAGATGATTCAGTGCTTGCTCCACCTCCCCAAACGATGCTTTCCTCATTCCGTGTCCCTCATGATATATTTTTCTAGCACCACCACACAGCAAAGGGGGATTTAGGGCAGTGTGACCAGTTTCCCCGAGCCGAGGGCATGCCTTCCCACCTCCTTCCCAAAGCCTAGCAATCACTTGTTTTGCATTTCCCCAGCTTTGGGGACCCTGACAGAGCCCTCATACCTCCTTCCCAGCCCCCAGTGCCTTGCTTATCTGGTTTAGGGAAGGCAGAGCAAGCACTGAGTGATGGTGGTGGGGATTGCGTCAAATTTTGGCCACTCACAGGCACCATACAGTCGTACCTTGGTTGTCGAACGGAATCCATTCCGGAAGTCCGTTCGACTTCCAAAAACATTCGACAACCAAGGCCCGGCTTCCGATTGGCTGCAGGAGCTTCCTGCACTCAGTCGGAAGCCGTGGAACCAGCGTGAGACGTTCGGGCTCCAAAGAACGTTTGCAAACTGGAACACTCACTTCTGGGTTTGCGGCGTTCAGGAGCCAAAATGTTCGAGTCGCAAGGTGTTCGGGATCCAAGGTACGACTGTATTAACAATGTCCACTCCTGATCACAGGTTACAAGGAATGGAAGGTTATTATAGATCCCCGTGCCATGATGTGATACATGGAGAAAGTCAAATAACCTGCTATCGTGCTGACAGTAAGAAAAAATTATTTCCCCCCTCATTCATGATTGGAAGCAGTAATGCATTTGCACATGTATGCATTAATACGAAGCTTGTGAGATATCAATATGCAATGCTTGCAGTCTGACGGCTACAGCTATTTTATTGATTTTAACTGGAGCTGAAAGGTGATAAAGTTACCTAACCTGCCATGACCGGATGTCTGGCAGGAAGAAAATAACCCTACAATTAATGGCATTTCTGTTTCCATTATCAGCTGTTCCTAGTACCTAATTACAGTGACACAAACTGAGATGGGGAGGGGGCATGTGAGAAAAGAGCTAACTGTCACCTGACAGTTCAGAATAAGATTAATGGGTAGTATTTATGAGGTACCAGCAATAAATAAGATAATAAGGTTTCCGGAACATGGCACAAACATTCATTCCAAGTTGTAAAGCGGTGTGAGTACAGTAATAAATCTTTAGTTTGTTAATCATTTTGTAAGTGATAAGGTGAGCCATAATTTGGCCATGGAAAGCTGAGGAGCTGGAAAGACATTCAATTAGTTCCTCGGCAAGGAGGCCGTGCCTCACACTACATTATCCTGTCGGAGAGATGTCAGGGGATCCGTTCCCATCAGCAACCTAATCCTAAATGCAGAGGATCTAGGAGGGGAGGGCCCTAGCTTAGCAGCAGAGCAGGTGCCTTGCGTGCAGGTCTGAGCACCTCAGTCCCTGGAAGTTCTGGTCGAGAGGAAATCAAGTACAAAGGCTGGGATCAGGGATGGCTCAATCTATTCATTCCAATTTCGATCACTTTCACATTTTCCCGATATTGAGTTCAGCTTGCTCCGTCAGTTTGCAGCTTCCACCCCCTTGAAATAAAAATTAAAGTGCCCCAAAATAAAGGACTTCTGGGAAAAGATTTATAATGAAATGAAAAAGGTGTTGAAGGACAATTTTCATAAGGAACCCGAAGCCTTTCTTTTGGGAATTATAGGGGAGGAAATCCCCCCAAAAGACAGGACTTTCTTTTTGTATGCAACGACAGCAGCGAGACTACTGATTGCAAAGAACTGGAAGACACAAGAAATACCAACAGTGGAAGATTGGCAAATGAAGATGATTGACTTTATGGAACTCACCGAACTGACAGCAAGACTGCGTGAACAGAGGGAGGATGTGGTGCAAGAAGATTGGAAGAAATTTAAAATGTATTTAAAAAAATATTGTAATATGGAAAGTATTTGAAAATCTAGGGTATAAACTAGAGTTTACCGGATCAAAATTGGGACTGAAAAATATCTTCGAGGTTAAAAAAAAAAGGGTAACATAATGATTAAATGAATAAATGGATAATAAAAGGTTAGATAAAAGGTTAAATTTGAAGATGAACTTGCCTGAAAATAAGAGTTAGATGTGAAACCAGGAAGGGAGGATAGGAGGAAGTCCCAACAAGATGTTAAGGAAAATAGGTGAAAAATGATATACGGTACTTTATTGTTGTGTTTATATGTTTATGTTATGTTTTTCTTTTGTAGTTTATGTGCTTGTTTTGTTTTATATGATAAAATGAATAAAACTATTATATAAAAAATAAAATAAATAAATAAAAATAAAATAAAAATAAAAATGGCACAAAATTCCATACACATTGTCATAACCTCCATCTTGTTGATCCAAATTGGGATGCTCATTTTTGCTGGTCCCAAGCTCTTGCGGGAGCCGCCTGACTTGCGAGACCAAAAAATGACCATCTTTTGGTCCAGTTCTCTGGTGCGAGCCAGCTGATTTGCGCCACAGCGTGAGACCAAACAACAACAACAACAACAACACAACAAACCACGGGGCATTCTGGGATCCAATGAGAAGCTGGGATGACTTCTGCAATTCCAGGATGTCCCACATAAATCGGGAGGGTTGATCCATTTTCATGCGCGTTTCTCCTGATGTAATGCACATGGCAAGCAATTTTCCCTAATGTAATGCAATTTTTTTGTTTTGCTGTTTTAACTATCGCAGCACATTTTTGTGCATGGGTCTTGCCAGTTTATGCCTTTGCTATGCGTTATTTGGTGGGAGAGCTGCACAGCAAAATTTGGAGCCATTTGGCTGCATTTCAGAAAGTGCAAATTAGGTACTGCATCACTCCATGGAGAAGCCAAGCCTGAACTTTCCTTCCTTTACAGCCCCTTTACCTTTTCTCCCCAAATTCAAGCACTAAGTGAGGCTTCCTGTGAGAACTTCCTAATACTTTTCCTAGGACTGACTGAACCTTCTGCACTGACTCACAATTTGCTTCCCAGCACAATGCCAACACTTTTATTCATATTTAGGGGAAGGGCTCTGGCTCAGTGGCAGAGCCTCTTCTTTGCACGCAGAAGGTTGTGGGTTCAATCTCTTGCAACTCCAGGGAGGTCTGGGTGGGACTCATGGTCTGAAAATCTAGAAAGCCAGTGCTAGTCAATATAGACAACATGGAGCTAGAGAGACCAGTAGCCTGCCTCACAGTGTAATACAGCTTCCTTTGCTCACATTTAAAGCCTTAGACCGAAGATGGGGAAGTTGGGTCTCTCCAGACGTTGCTGAGCTGCAATTCCCATTGCTCCTGATCCAGTAGTGGCCTGTGGGATTGGGCGGAGTGGGCCTCCTGATAGTGGTATTGTTGCAGTTTACCTGGGACTCAGCTACATTTGTAAAGATAAAGCGCTTTATATGCGTTATAACACTCTGACACCAGATGGCGCTTTGGAGTCCCATTTTTCGCCAACGGAACTTCCCTCTATGAAGTTTACAACACGTTGGGCGGAATTGCTTCTTTGATGTGTCTCGATCCAGCCCTGGAGAGGGCTGGAGCAGGGCATCAGTGATGTCAGGGTTGTGTGTGATGGTTAGAAGGACCAGCTCTTGACTTCAGTGGTGCACCTGCAAACGCATGCATTTCCTGTTCTCAGTCCCATCCAGGTAAGGTGGGAGGCTGTCTCAGTGGCTCTGACCTATCACGACCCAGGCCACCACTGCCCTGATCATTGGCCACCTCTGTAGGGCTGCAGGTTCTCCTGTTACCTTAAAGATGTGGCTGGGGAAACTCAGCCAGATGGGTGGGGTACAAATAAATTATTATTATTATTATTATTATTATTATTATTATTAAGATCACCTCCCACTTTTTATTCTGGACAATGAGCCCCAATTTTCTGTTCTTGTTTTCAATTTGCTGATCTTATTATTAGGGCTTTATAGTTTTTTGTAAGCCACCCTGGGTATTTCTGAAGATCAAATTGCTTAAATACATAAATAAATTGTTTGCTGTAAGGAGTCTAATTTTCATAGGATGAGAATCTTTAGGACAGGGATGGGGAAGATGTGACCCTCCTGACAATGTTGGACTCCCAACTCCCATAAGCCCCTGTGAGCATTGTCAATTGCTGGGGGGTGATGGGAACTGCAGTTCAACAACATCTGAAGGAACACAGGTTTCCTGCAGGATGCCTTACTCAGCCATTTTGTTTCTTACAATTGTTGCTGTTTAGTCGTGTCCGACTCTTCGTGACCCCATGGACCAGAGCATGCCAATTTATACTAAATGCCAGAATAAGTGTATAATGATGTTCTGGCAATACTGACTTGCAGATTATGTGGAGTGGAGTGAATCATAAGCTTTTGTAAACCGGGGTTGGTTGGTTTTTTTGAAGAAACATTCATTATTGTAAAGTTGTCTTGTTAGGACCTAATATTTTTCAAAGTAATTGAAATCGGGCGTTTTCTCCCTCCCCAAGTCTGCACACACCTCTCTCGTTCAAAGAGCAAGTGGCTAATCTACCTGAGATCAATTCTCTTCAGACTAATCTCTTCTCCCTAATTCCCCTGTTGCCATAGCAACAGCCAACTCCATCTGGCCTGACTCAGCTTCCAGCAAAATGGAAACTGCCCTGTTTGCCATGATCTGTTAATTTATTTAAAAATGCAAAGATGTAAAAGCAAGTGTGCGGCCCTAGGTGAGCTTATCCTTGCAACAGCTACCTATTAGCTTTGAGGTTAACTTGACTACCAAAATGGCGTCCGCAGGCCTTGCGGAAAAATCTTGCCTTTGGTTCAACATGCAACTAGAAAGGCCGCAGTTCTTGCAGCCATCTGCCGAACTTCAGCCAAGCAGTGGACTTGGGTAGGTCTGCAGATGCTGGTCAGACTGGACAAGAGAAAATGAGCAGGGGAAAGTGGTTCTTAATGTATCTGCTAGATCAGAGGTGGGCAACGTTAGGTTCAGGATCCACGTGCAGGCCTCCAGGGTGTTGGAGATTCATTTCCTGTGTCTACAGTCATGGGATTATTATCTATCACATGACGGTGTATGTTTTCATTCCACAGAGTGGGAAGTGATGGAGACAGGATGTTTGTTGTTCCGTGAAGTGGGTCCATTGTCCTTTGTTCTTCCTCTTTGCTATCTGAGGATAGAGAGAGAGGGAGCCATGTTGCAGTGCTCCGTGTGTGTTTATATATAAATAAAGTAGATTAGCCAAAACGCTGAGTTGTGGAGCTCTGTTTACGCATGCTGCGAAGACTCTGCAGATCCCTAAGTGTGCTGATGCTTCTTGGTATCAGTCGCTGTGATGTCCGGGCAGAAGAAAGCTTTTGAAGCTCCCGAATGACCGACTAGGAGGGAGAGAACATGCCAGTTGGGCATGTGTCTCTTCCAGGGTCCTACACGAGAGTAGGATGCTCCTGCAAAAACAGGCCTCAGAAGACTTCCCAAGGCAACCCCACATGGTTTTACCTGGCGAGAACTGAAATAATCAGTGGCGAAGCTACCTGCTCTGGCACCGGGAGTGGTGTACAACTGGGGGCATGACTAGCATGCGTCCCAGGGGGCGCAGTGCACCGCCTGTGGCGGGTGTGGCACACATTGGGGGCGTGCGCGGCAAGCGGTGAGAATCCCAGGAGTGTGCGGTGAGTGGCGAGCGTCCCAGGGGGTGGGGGTGGTCACGATGTCACCCCCCAGATGGCACCCAGGGCGAACCGCCCTCCACCTGCACCTTCGTCCGCCAGTGCCTATAATGTCTGGATGGAAGGTAGAGAAGGATGTGTGAGTGTGTCTAGAAATAACCCTACTGTACAAAGGGGAAAAAATACATGCATTTGTCTCTGGCCCCACTCACTACTGGCATGTGGCCCCATAGGGTCTCTCAGAAAGAAATGTGGCCCTCAGGGTGGGAAAACACCCCCTCCCTATGCTAGATTTTTCAAACTTTAGGGGAAAACTTGGGCATCAGATGGAGTCTCTTCTTGTAACCCGTGCCTACAGCTAAAAGCAGATCTCTCTCCAATAGCTACTGACTTCAGCGGATTTAACTGTGTAGAGCCAGTTGAACTATATGAGGGGGAAATGAAACCAAAGACTTTTGTGTGTTAGATTGAGCATTGTTAACAAACTCCTACAGATCCCCCAAGTGTCCCTATTTTCCAGGGACTGTCCCTGATTTACAGAAGCTGTCCCAGGTCCTAATTTGATCCTGGAATGTCCTGCTTTTCCTTAGGATATTCTTATTTTCATAGGAGAAATGTTGGAGGGTATGGAGTTATGTGACCCCTGAGCCAAGGAGATAAGTAACTATGCAACCTTTAGAAGACAGTTGAAGGCAGCCCTGTATAGTGAAGGGTTTTTAAAAATGTTTTCATATATGTTGGAAGTTGCCCAGAGTGGCTGGGGTAACCCAGTAAGATGGGCGGGGTGTAAATAATAACATTATTATTATTATGCAATAGGAAGTCCCTATTTTCATCGGAGAAATGTTGGACGATATGCTCTTACAGGCACAGCAAGTCATGATGCATGTACTCAGATTTTTTTCTGGCTTGCTAACAATAACAGTGTTATCATTGCATAAAATATTTATACATCAACAATATAAAAATATGCTAATAGTGACAGGCCTCTGCCTCCTGAGACATTTTCAGCATGCACCGAATATGTGTGTCTGCATCAAGCAATTTGTCCTGCCACAGTCCTGTGAAACGAGAGGAGGGATTTCTTTCATTATTTTAAGACTCTTAGGCTGGCGTTCGATGCAAAATATAAAATATTCCTGGGACAGTTTACAAGTGAAAATAAAAAAAGGTATACAACACAGTACAGTTTAAAAAAATAAAAAAAAAATAAAAGAGTAAATGCAGCATGACATGGTCAACAGATAAAGCAGTGTTTCTCAACCCTGTGCCTCCAGATGTTTTTGGCCTACAACTCCCATCATCCCTCGCTAGCAAGACCAGTGGTCAGGGATGATGGGAGTTGTAGGCCAAAAACATCTGGAGGCACAGGGTTGAGAAACACTGAGATAAAGGGACTAGGGAGAACATCTGCCTGGTGAGGAGGGTTGAAGATCAGTGGTAGAGCATTTGCTTTCCATGCAGAAGGTCACTGGTTTGATCCCTGGCATCTCCAGGTTGGGCTGAGAGACACTCCTGTCTGAAATACTGGAGATGTTCTACTAGTCAATATAGACCAGGGATGAACGACTTGTGGCCCTCCAGATGTTGTTGAGATTCCTGTTTCCATCATCCCATACCAGGCTGCTGGGAGCTAGAGTTTCGTAACATCTGGAAACCAAAGGCTCCACATTCCTAGCTTAGACAATACTGGGCAAGATGGGCCCAAAGGTCTTCTATGTTCAAAAGAAGCTTCCTTTGCACTAATGCAGAAGATACATCAAGCCTCCCTGGGGAGGAGCTTCCACACTGAGAGCGCCCATCACCACTTGCCTCACCTCACATAGCAGGATGATGGCTTCAAAGAAGTCTTCAGTTGAGGGCAAGCTCATGGTGAGCAAATGCAGACCCCCAAGCCATGTAGGGCATGAAAGGTGAGCAGTAACACTTTGAGCTGTGTCCAGAAATGGAACGGATGGCAATGTGGCACTGGTAAGATATCCAACTTAACTGGTTCCAGTTGACAGCCTAGCAGCTGTATTCTTGTCTAGTCTTTTCCAGGTTTTTAGCTTGTTCTGTTTTATCTGTGTAAGCCACCTTGAGTCCTGGACTGGGGAAAAGCCAGGATATAAATCAATATCACAATAATGCTAACAATATCCTGAGATAACTGCAATTTGTGAACAGTTTTCAAAGGTAGCCTCCGCGTATATTAATTTACAGTAGTCTAATCTGAAAGTTAACAAAGCATGGATAACAGTCTGGGCAGGCTATTCCTGTCTAGTTGAGGTATAATACATACTTGGTTCAGATATTTTGCCAGGGGCAGTTGGGGGCTCTGGGTATTTCCAACTGAACTCAGGATTCCTGAGTTCATGGGATAAGTCTCAGTTTCAGCCATGAACTAACTTCTTACACATTCTCCCTAATGCTGCTGCATCAAAGTCCCTGGCAGAATGTGGCAGCCATGTCAGGGTTGGAGTCAGACGCAGGTCAACAAGCAAGAAGAAGAGTTTGTCAGTGCAGTTAACTCTTTATTAAAAGAAACAGCATGCAACACTGCCCAGTAAGTCTTGCACCTATAGAGCAGTTGCTGGGACTGACAGTCCCCGCCTTCACCCCCCTTGAAGACTCCTCCTCTGCCTGATGTTTCCCAACCAGTCTCAAACTGCATTGGGGCATCTCTAATCTCTGTTCCACTCTGTGCATCACAGAGGGAGCCAGCATGGTGTAGTGGTTAAGAGCAGTGGACTTGTAATCTGGTGAACTGGGTTCGATTCCCTGCTCCTCCACATGCAGCTGCTGGGTGACCTTGGGCTAGTCACACTTCTCTGAAGTCTCTCAGCCCCACTCACCTCACAGAGTGTTTGTTGTGGGGGAGGAAGGGAAAGGAGAATGTGAGCCGCTTTGAGACTCCTTCGGGTATTGATAAAGTGGGATATCAAATCCAAATCCAAACTCTTCTTCTCTGCGTGTCCTTGGAGACAAGGGTGGAGGGGAGTTTGCCATAGTAGGCGAGGCAGGCTCCCTGTTTTCTTCTGAAGCCTCTTGCCCCACCCTCCTCTGTTTCAGCCTCTGAGTCTAAACTGCTCCCTGTCACAGGCTCTCTGTGTTCACTAAACCCTGTTGCCCCTTAAGTATCTAACAACTCCTACCATTTTTCTCCCTCTGACCTCTGCCCTGTCCCACCACCAGTCCCCTGGCTCTGAGCCTTCCACTTCTGGGGTTTCCCTTAGGGGTTCCCCAGCTGGTGCTTTGCACCACTCCTCTGAACCCAGCCAGTCGCTGTCAACTAAGTAGCAGGAAAAAAGGTAAGGCCGGGCTGTCCTTTCAAACATCTCTCTGTTTAAATGCTACATTAGCAAGTCTGGAATAACTACCACGTATCAACCACTATAGCAAGACAATTACACAAAGGTCCAAAAGCCACTAACATTAACCGCAGCAACCCCTGGCAGACGAAATGTGGAATCAAGCCTGCAAGAACTATTGTACCCCCAAATCCTATATACTGAATCCTGCGTATAAGGCTGTCTGTCAGGTTGTTATGATGAGCTCTTTAATAGCCAGTTAAAGTTTCATAAAGTGAATAGGTATAATTCCATCTAGACAGCTTTGAATCCCCCCCCCCCCAATTTCATTAATGTTATGGAATCTAAATGTATGTCCTAATTGGGCATTGTTCCTGGTGGGAATATTTCCTAAAATTAAAACCAGGGCAAATATATGCATTATGCTAATGGCAATTGACTAGAGAGCTAGACTGTATCAGTACCTACAAGGTGTAAAACAAGAATAAAAAGGCTTTGCTGAAAGTGGGAGTCTTGCTTCTGTATTGGCGTTCATTCCCACCCCCCACCAACCAAATACAAGTGAGCAGCTATGTGAGCTTAATGGCTTGGCCCTTCCTTCCTTCCTTCCTTCCTTCCTTCCTTCCTTCCTTCCTTCCTTCCTTCCTTCCTTCCTTCCTTCCACCGAAATTCTCTTGTTTGCATTATCAGAATCCAATGGTGCCACTCTTACTCAAGCTTTTCTAATTACGTGAGGGAATCAGATGCCCAAATAGGACCGTTGGCCCACACAGATGAGAAGTGGTGGGTGGAAGCAGTATTAGAGTGGTTGGAGCTGATATGACAGTGCAGTGCTAGCTGGTACCCATTGCGACTGGTAGGGTAGCAAGCAAGGAGACCAACAGTAGGTTGAGGGAAAACCAATGATGGGCAGAGCCACCCCCTGTTTAGTTGCGTGTAAGAAGGCAGGCAGGTGGACAGTGGCTGAGGGCAGGCTGAGTTGTTGGGGCAGTGCCCCATGTGGCCTAATCAGAGGTAGATTTAGTACTATGAAACTAAAGAAACTTAAGCTTCAGCGCCCCTAATTCTGGAGGGGCCAAAGAAGCAACTTAAGTCCACATTGCTTAAAATTTTGGGTCCAGTAGACCCACTTTGAGTGGCACAACTCAAATTGAATGATTGATTGATTGTTGTTGTTGTATATTTCAACAATCCCAAAGTTTGACAGTCAGTCGCACAGAAGCTGTGAAGGTGTAGTGATCAGTCATGGAAGAACCCCACTGAAGAAGACAACAGTGGTTACCTAAACTTCATTGCTGGTTGCGAAGGGGCTCATGGGAATTGTATTCCAAACAGCTGGAGTGCATCAGGTGGTGAAGGCTATTGCATAGGATTACTGCCTCAGACTGCAGTCCTACCGTCCCTGAAGTTGATAGCTCGATGGGGTGGGGTTGGTGCTTCTGTATTATGCCACTGCTAGTAGATAGAAGTGTTGCCAGAGAGGGAGGAGGTCTGCCATGCTGGAGGCCCCAGCTGCACCCAGATAACAACAACAACAACAACGACAACAACAACAACAACAACAACAACAACAACTTCACTTCTCACAGTGAGGGAACCGTCAGAAGACCCTCAGAGCTGGACCTCAGCGTCCGGGCTGAATGATGGGGGTGGAGATGCTCCTTCAGGTATACAGGGCTGAGGCCGCTTAGGGCTTTAAAGGTCAGCACCAACACTTTGAATTGTGCTCGGAAACTTACTGGGAGCTGAACTGAAAGCTATCACTAATGGTTCTATCGCAGTTGGTAGCAAACACAATCCCCGCAAACAATATTTTTTTTTGGGGGGGGACAGGGTTACCTCCCAAGGGGCCTGATCCTGGTGACCCTCAACTACATCAACAGAGTAAAAAAAAGGAGGCAGAAGCTTCTCCACCTTCCACCCTAGCTGGTATGAGCCGGCGGGTCTTGAGATAGATCTGTTGGCTACTGAACACGACTGTATATAGAAGTAGCTAGCCTGGCATGGAGGAGGAGCTCCTCCACTAGCTTCTAAGCCAGGTGGGTCATTGTTGCTTACCAGAAGGTAGAAGGGGGAAGGGTGAGGTGGTGGGGAGGTTGATGCAGTGCAAATCCATGGTCAGGGGTGCTGGATTGGCTCCACTGGTGTGTTTGCATCACACCAACCTCCCCACTTCCTTGCCCATCCCCCTGTCCCTCCTGATAAGCAATAGGGACCCATCTGCCGGGAAGCTAGTCTAGCTGCTCTGTCCCACCCAGTGGGCCGCTTCTGGCTATATGCTCATAAGAACTATGGTAGTTATTGTGCATTTAGATCTGGCCATTGAGAGTGTTTATCTATTGTTTCCTCATTCAGCGGCCAATATCGGCTGCTTCCCAAGAAGCCACATGGGTATTAAGAGCTGGTATTATTCCTTCCCTGTTGTTTATTCTGGCAAGTGTCTCATGGCATGAAGCTGAATCATAGGACAAATAACAGACAATTTACTGAAGATCTCTCTCTCTCAATTATTACTTGCCAAATCCATTACTGAACAGGGTTATTTTCTTGGTCCTTTCAACAGCCTGCGTTAATGAGATTCATGGGGTTAATCTTCCTTTCTGTGAAGAAAAAAAATATCTTAATTTTATTAAGCGGGATCTAGCATTGGTATTAAATCATCTCTATTTGGAGCGTGCATCTATAATTCATCCTTACAAAGGGTTAATACTTTCCCCACTGGGCATCTCCATAGTGAATTATTCATCCCACTCTGTCCTGCCAAGAAAGAAGACTAAATCTCTTGCATATTTTTGCAGCCTTTATAGGGGCGAACTTGGACTGAATTTTGAATTTTGGTATCCTGGAAATCTTCAATAATCACTCATCCTCATAAACTCTGTGCTGGGGTGCTACTGAGCTACTAGATTCTGCAAACATTTTCTCTGTGACACACACCAGTGATCAAAATTCTGTCTCATTATAGTGTGGTCAACAGAGAAAACAGGGCTCCCCAAATAGGAAGAGGCTTGATTTCAAACGATTTGGGTGGAAACATAGGAAGCTGCATGACATCAGCTCAGACTTTATTGTCTACTCTGTACTGTCTATTTCATACTGCCTATTTGGACCGGTAGCAGCTCTTCAGAGTCACAGTTAGAGATGTAAGAAGGCAGCAAATTCCCATTCCAACCTGCATTTATTACAATAAGCGCTGTTTCTATTCTGTTGCAGTTCGGCTTCTGCCAAAAATACTATTAATCTTGCTGCCTGCCTGTGCTTGAATTTAATGATGCCATTAATGACATCATTGATTCTATCATTCCACACCATTTACTTCAGTGCAAAGGTCATTTATTTCGATGCAAAAGAAACATCGGGGGGGGGGGAATAGGTGGTTTTTCTTTGGAATTGGTTTTGTTTGTGGAGTGGAAAACAACAGCAACAGTGAACACCAATCATATTTGCTGACCTGATTTCTGTTCCTGGCCATGCAAACTGTGGCAATTTTGGTTTCTAGGGTCGAAATCTCTGCCATTCCTAGTCTCATGCAGAAGTCTTTCTCACCCTACATGATCCTTTTAACTCTAGATGCTGGTGAATGAACCCATGTACAAAGGATGCAATCTACCAGCGAGCAATGGTCCGTCTCCCTAAAGGTGCAAGAAGGTTGGCAAGCACTCCTGTTTGGAAAACTATAACATGACACTGAACACTGTTGCATTGAGACCAAATTCTGGGTGCCTTGAGCTCCCCTGAGTTGCAACGCAATGTTATGCTGGGCGGGGGGACATGCTCACCGAGATCCCTGGGCATTGTACCCCCACTTCAAGTACCAGCCTATCTATCAACTCTTTCTATTGCTAGTCATCATTTCGCTTTCATTAAAGCACGGTTTAATGTATTCCCCTCAAACGTCCTTTTTCATAGATTTTCTAGGGGCCAAGTTTTGGTCTTATGTGCCTGTGATAACCATTCGATTGAATCTCTTCATCACATAGTGTTTGTCTGCCCCTTGTATTCTGCCGCCCGAAAGACTCTATTACTTCCATTAACTCAAAAATTACCGGGGTATTTGGAAGAGTCTTACCTTGCTCTTCTGTTGCAAGATTCAGACCTGATTATAACCCTACATAAGGCAAAATTTCTGACATCAGTTCTGACACTTAAGAAGCGCAATGGATTGTTATATACAGCTTGAAATTTTAATTTAAGTTTTATCATATTTTATTCAATTGAGTATCCCTTTTAATCTATTTTACTGTTAGCAATTGTAAACCAGACTGTGCTGTTTCTGTTTTTGGTTGTTATGTCTATGGGCTTAAAGCCGAAATAAAATGAGTTGAGTTGAGTTGAGATCTCCCCTGACAATAATTCAGTTGTGGTGGCGGTGGCTGGGCTACAAGGGTCTATGTGCACAGATTTCACAGACATGCACTATAAACACACATACAGAGTGAGAGAGAGATCATTGCAATACATGAGGTCTCTCTCACAGGTACCCTGTCCATCATCATGCAGGGCACTTCACTAGTGTGTGTATATATGTCAAACTGCTCCTTAATTGCCTAATAATGGCTACTAGGCATAATGGCTGTGTTCTGCCTCCACTGTCAAAAGCTGTATGCTTCTGAATACCAATTGCTGGGAATGACAAGTGGGAAGAGAGCTGTTGCACTCAGGTCCTACTTACAGTATATGCTTCCCACAGGCATCTGGTTGGCCACTGTGAGAACAGGATGCTGCCCTGGATGAGCCTTTGGCAGGATCCAGCAGGGCTCGTCTTACATTCAATATTCTCCCAGAGAGTGGCTGAACTCCCAAAATATCATGAAATATTCAAACTGCAGAGGAACAAGGGGCAGTCGCTGAAGGAAGAACAGAAATGTAGGACAGCTTAATTCAGCTGGCCTGGGGGGAATGTCTCGCTGCACCAGAAGGCATGGGTGTTGTCAAGAAGGTGGTGGGACGTGGTCAGGCTGGGGTCTGGCCAGCTGGGTGAAAAGGAGACCATTGAGATGAGAAGCAAAGGAATCGGGAGAGCCAGAAGAGAATGGCTTAATAAGGAGGAGATGGGCAAAACACAGAGAGATGGGCATAGGGAACTCTAGTGGGCTGCATTTCATCGTTTCATTTGAACTTTGCCTGCAGATCCCAAATGTACCTTGTACACTGTGGCAACTTTTCCATTTCCCCCCTTTTTGTTTTGCTGCAGAAAGCCTGCCTATCAATCTTCACTTTATATTTCCCAACTGATCTAAAAAGAAACAATTTCTATGTGCCCTTAAAAAAAGAAGAAGCTATAATTTTGGGAGATTTGGGAAGAAAAGGTGGAGAGGGGTGAGAAACAGACTTCATTAGAGATTGAAGCACAGTTCTTTGATTGTAGGTTTGCTAAGGACATTATAATTGCCTTGATGTTTTCTTTTTATTCAGCAAATAATGCCCCGAGGACCAATCATCAGGCAGCAAAGCATGAAAGGGTATATAGTATAACTGAGACAGGGAAATCCTCCCAGGATGTTAAGACAGCCATTTCCAGTTCATTAATTTTAACTCTACATGACATAAGAACTTACTCAATGGCAAAAAACATGCCTTTCTCAAGTGAAGGGTTGGGGCAATTTAAGTGACAATTCTATATACCAGTGTAGGGGACCATCCAGAAGTTGCTGTACCACACTTGAAATAGTGTCACAGTTCTGGTGAGCTCACATAAAAATAATAATAATGATATTGCAGAGCTGGAAAAGGTTCAGAAATATGCAGCAAAAAATGATCAAGGGGTTGGAGCAGCTCTCAAAGAAGGAAAGGTATAGAAATTAGGACTTTTCCGTTTAGAGAAAATGAAAGATAGAGGGGATGTGATAGGGCTGTATAAAATTAAGCATGGTATGTAGAAAGTAGGGACCCAGGTGGCGCTGTGGGTTAAACCACAGAGCCTAGGGCTTGCCAATCAGAAGGTCGGCGGTTCAAATCCCTGCGATGGGGTGAGCTCCCGTTGCTCGGTCCCTGCTCCTGCCAACCTAGCAGTTCGAAAGCACGTCAAAGTGCAAGTAGATAAATAGGTACCGCTCCGGCGGGAAGGTAAACGGCGTTTCCGTGCGCTGCTCTGGTTCGCCAGAAGCTGCTTTGTCATGCTGGCCACATGACCTGGAAGCTGTATGCCGGCTCTCGGCCAATAAAGCGAGATGAGCACCGCAACCCCAGAGTTGGACATGACTGGACCTAATGGTCAGGGGTCCCTTTACCTTTATGTAGAAAGTGGGTGGAGAAAAGATTTATGCTTTGTCTCAGAATGCAAGAACTTGTGGACATCCAATCCACAAAGAGCTGGGTATGTGTAGCCTGGAAAAGAGGAGACTGAGAGGAGATACTATAGCCACCTTCAAATATCTCAAGGGCTGTCCCATGGAAGAGGAAGCAAGCTAGTTTTCTCCTGCTCTGGAGGGTAGGACTCGAACTAATGACTTCAAGTTACAAGAAAGATCAGGAAAAACTTTCTGATGGTAAGAACTGTTTGACAGTGGAACGGACTCCCATGAGAGGTGGTGGACTCTCCTTCCTTGGAGGTTTTTAAGCAGAGGTTGGATGGCCATCTACCATGGATGCTTTAGTTGAGATTCCTGCATTGGAGGGGGTTGGACTAGATGACCCTTGGGTCCCTTCCAATGCTACAATTCTATGATTCTGTGTGAATGTTGGAAGGTTCAGGAGTCAGGAGAGCAAAAAAAAAAAAAAATGTATGTATTCACACAATGCATATTAAAAGTTGGATTTCCTCACCTAAAAGGTGCTGATGGCCACCAAGGTGGACATCTTTAAAAGGCAAAATTGTGGAATATAAGGCCTTCAATAGCTACTAGCCATGATGGATATATTACTGCTTCTCAGTACCAGTTGGTGCAAACCACAAGCTGCTGTGCTCAGGTTCTGCTTATGGATTTTCCCTTGGCATCTAGTTGATGATGAAGAAGAAGAAGAAGAAGAAGAGGAGGAGGAGGAGGAGTTTGGATTTGATATCCTGCTTTATCACTACCCGAAGGAGTCTCAAAGCGGCTAACATTCTCCTTTCCCTTCCTGCCCCACAGCAAACACTCTGTGAGGTGAGTGAGGCTGAGAGACTTCAGAGAAGTGTGACTAGCCCAAGGTCACCCAGCAGCTGCATGTGGAAGAGCAGAGACGTGAACCCGGTTCCCCAGATTATGAGTCTACCACTCTTAACCACTACACCACACTGGCTCTCAGATGAGTCTGACAATAGTGAGACAGGGGCAACTTACACTCACCAGGAGTGACACCTCAACAGCTTCCACATGCACTGCGCCAGGAAGATTTTGGGACAGAGTCTCAAACAAAGATGAGATCTCCCAAGCCCACATTCCCAGCATGTTTGCACTCCTGTCCCAGCAATGTCTATGTTGACTTGGTGATGTCCACAAAAAGGAAAATGGCAGGATCCCCAAGGACATGCTCCACTGGGAGCTGGCTTCAGGCACCAGGCCTGTTGGCAGACCAACTCTGTGCTACAAAGATGTCTGCAAACGTGATGTGAAGGCTGGCAACATCCACCCCATTGTGTGAAAATTCCTTGCAGACAACCACAATGGCTGGAGACAGACAGTCAGGTCATGGGTCCATAGCAGTGACCAGAGGAGGAGTGAGCACTGGGAGAAGTGCAGAAGAAAGAAATGGCATGGTACACATGCATCAGCACAACCGGACACCTTCATCTGCCCCAGCTGCAACAAAACATGTCTCTCCCATATTGGTCTCTACAGCCACAACAGGCACTGTAAGCCTCCTATGGTTTGACTTCACCCTGGAAGGCTCACTCTTCCATTGTCTCTCGAGACAGATGGGTGCCAACTAGAATGCTGTTATGTTCTTTTAGGTTCAATTTAAATAATCCCTGACCATCAACCATGCTGGTTAGGGCTAGTAGGAATTGGAGATGACCATCATCTGGAGGTCCTCAGGATCTGCCACCCCTGTTATATAGACATCTACCTGAAAGTAAGTCCCACTGAGCTAGCTCTTTTCAAACTAAGTCATACTCTCAGCAGTCCCATTGAAATCAACGTGCCTAAATTCAAAATGTCTATTGATTTCGGTGGGTTTACTCCGAGTATGATTTATTTGGAGACAACCCTTCTGAGCTGAAACGAACATAAATCTCTATAGCCAATCTCTTTTAAGTCATTTATTAATAGAATACCATATATTACATTCCTGGTGGATGTAATTGCACCAGAGTTTAAAAATATGTGCAACTTGAGAGGCTCTGGCTACACAATTATGCTTGGGTATGATATTTCTAGCTATGGAAGAGCTTTTAGCAATGTGCATACCAGTGCAAATCTTTATGGGTTTTCTGAGATGTAAGTACTTCTATGTTGGAGTTATTTTTTATTAACGTATTTCTTAACCACCCTTCCTCTGAAGACTCCAGGGTGGTGTATAGTAGGCTTACTTCCTAGTAAGTGTACATGGGACTGCAGCCTAACTCTCCCATTTAGATTAATGGGGTCTGAAAGACTCCAACCAGTTCCCAGGTAGCTATAGAGGGGACCACATCCAGAGAGGGCAGTTTCTATTACAGATCAGGCATGTCTCTTAAAGGGGTCAGCTACACACACTAGAGGGGAGGGAGGAACAATCCTATATGAAAAGAAGAAGAAGAAGAGTTTGGATTTGATATCCTGCTTTATCACTACCCGAAGGAGTCTCAAAGCAGCTAACATTCTCCTTTCCCTTCCTCCCCCACAACAAACACTCTGTGAGGTGAGTGGGGCTGAGAGACTTCAGAGAAGTGTGAGGAGCCCAAGGTGGGGACTCTCAAGCCCAGGTTCTGAATGTGGCCTTCCATATCTCTCTGAGAGCCAGTGTGGTGTAATGGTTGAGAGTGGTAGACTCGTAATCTGGTGAACCGGGTTCGCGTCTCCGCTCCTCCACATGCAGCTGCTGGGTGACCTTGGGCTAGTCACACTTCTCTGAAGTCTCTCAGCCCCACTCACCTCACAGAGTGTTTGTTGTGGGGGAGGAAGGGAAAGGAGAATGTGAGCCGCTTTGAGACTCCTTCGGGTAGTGATAAAGCGGGATATCAAATCCAAACTCCTCCTCCTCCTCCTCCTCCTCCTCCTCCTCCTCCTCCTCCTCCTCCTTCTTCTTCTTCTTCTGTGTGGCCCCTGGAGTCACTCTAGCCCATATTCCTTCCCAGCCACATTCCTTCTTTCCAGGTTGCACCCCTCACCACTGGCGGAGGAAGAGGAGTGCGGGGGGAGCGGACCGCCTCTGGCAGCGCGATCCCAGTGGGGTGCCATCACGGCTGCCCCCCCCGCCCGTGCTGGGAGCCCCGCCCCTGCACGTGGCGTGCCACGTCCCTGGGATGTGCGCCACGGCCACGGGACACGCGCCAGCCCCGCCCCGCCTGCAATCCATCCCCCCTGGTGCCGGAGCATGAAGCTCTGCCACTGCCTCTCACTAGCCCCACAAGTATTTTCTCCCTTGCCCCCCAGTCTGGAATGTGTCCTTGTATTCTGATAATTCTTTGCTTGCTTGGGTGAAGCTTAGAGAAGTGTGTGTGTGTTTAAAAGCAAGCCTGGTGCAGAAAGGCAGAATAAGCATCCATTGCTCTGCTCACTTTTGCTTCTTGCCACTTTTCCTTCTTTGCTGCCAGCCCGTGCGGGGAATACTGGGCTAGATGGGGCCAACAGTTCAATTGGGTATATGGCAGCTTCATGCATTTGTATTGATTGGTTTGCCTTGTTTAACACAGTCCCCATCTCTAGAGGAGCAGTGTGGTGCGATGTAGCATAGATCAGCAACAAAGGATGTGTCCTCATACCTGTGTCCTCTCTCTGCCTGGGTGACTTTGTCAGTTTTAATGCATATTGCAAAGATATCTATTCCAGATCTCCTTCTGCAGGTAATGCCTGCGACACTGATCTAAATTACTTTCCATTATGTGTTTTATGGAAAATAAATTCCCACAAATAAAAACCCAAGCAATTTGCTGCAACAGCAAACTGCCTCTGGTATTTTGGGTTTAATAAACAAAGCCATCTTTGTATGGGTGGGTGGGTGGGGGGAAGTCTCGCAAGGCAAACCAATCAATAGCATCTAGATCAAGGGAAGTAATAGTACCACTGTATTCCGCTCTGGTCAGACCTCACCTGGAATACTGTGTCCAGTTCTGGGCACCACAGTTCAAGAAGGATATTGACAAGCTGGAACGTGTCCAGAGGAGGGCAACCAAAATGGTCAAAGGCCTGGAAACGATGCCTTATGAGGAACAGCTTAGGGAGCTGGGTATGTTTAGCCTGGAGAAGAGAAGGTTAAGGGGTGATATGATAGCCATGTTCAAATATATAAAAGGATGTCATATAGAGGAGGGAGAAAGGTTGTTTTCTGCTGCTCCAGAGAAGCGGACACGGAGCAATGGATTCAAACTACAAGAAAGAAGATTCCACCTAAACATTAGGAAGAATTTCTTGACAGTAAGAGCTGTTCGACAGTGGAATTTGCTGCCAAGGAGTGTGGTGGAGTCTCCTTCTTTGGAGGTCTTTAAGCAGAGGCTTGACAGCCACCTGTCAGGAATGCTTTGATGGTGTTTCCTGCTTGGCAGGGGGTTGGACTGGATGGCCCTTGTGGTCTCTTCCAACTCTAGGATTCTATGATTCTATGATTCTATATAATCAAGGATGACAGGCTGGCTCTGGGAAATGCAAGTCCTTGATGTATATATCTACTTAAAAGCTTGTCAGATGCTTCGACGCATTAATTTAAGCCTATTGTGCAATGAAAAGTACCTGTTTTCGTGGGGCAGGCAGAACATATGGCGTGTCACTTAGCACATGACATATTTTTAGATCACGTTGTCGTTCGTTTGTGTGGATATTTGCTGAATGCAAATGTCTCTGTCTCTCTGTGTGGTTATTCTGCAAAGGAAGACTATAATCCTGACTCATTGCTAACCATGGTTAATATATCAGGAACCATCGCCAGACTCTCCACAAAGATCCTTCCTTTCCTGGAGCAGAATATCTGTCCCTCTCTCCTGCCCATAAACTCTTAATTGGTGGCACCAATTTTAACTAGAGTTAAAGTGTGCCCCTTTAAACCCAGCATGTGACATTTACTCCAGAACAGCACTTTCAGATTGCAGTTAAACAGCCACCTTGTTCACGATTGTATTTATTTATTTTCAGTATTTATATTCTGCTTCAAATAACAAAAGTACTCTGGGCAGTTTAAACCTTCAACGAAGCTCAATAGTGTTTGTTTAGGCCAGTAAGAGCTCCTGTGTTTGCAGAGGGACTGTTTTAATGTGAAATCAAAGGCAATTACATAGTAAATAAGATGAAATTTCCTGCCAATTTTTGTGGACGGCCTCTCGGCTAATTAATTTTTTTTAATGAATCTTGAAAACTAAGGCCAGAGCAACAAAAAACAAACCAATATCCACATACCAGGGATAAAGTGATCCATGTTTATTCCCTGTCAGCTTTGCATGCACTTGTTCGCAAGGCCATTTTTGCCTCATCCTAAGATTTAAATCCTAAGATTTAAAGGGACCCAGGTGGTGCTGTGGGTTAAACCACAGAGCCTAGGGCTTGCTGATCAGAAGGTCGGCGGTTCGAATCCCTGCAACGGGGTGAGCTCCCATTGCTCAGTCCCAGCTCCTGCCCACCTAGCAGTTCGAAAGCACGTCAAAGTACAAGTAGATAAATAGGAACCGCTCCGGCGGGAAGGTAAACGGCGTTTCCGTGCGCTGCTCTGGTTCACCAGAAGCGGCTTTGTCATGCTGGCCACATGACCCGGAAGGTGTCTGCGGACAAACGCCGGCTCCCTCGGCCTATAGAGCGAGATGAGCGCGCAACCCCAGAGTCGGACACGACTGGACCTGATGGTCAGGGGTCCCTTTACCTTTACCTTTTAAGATTTAAATGCATTACCAGATTTAGCAGTATTCCAAACACCCCCCACCACGAAGTACATATTTTTGGTACATGTGTAAAGTCTAAATACTCATTTTCGGCATCTGTTTTGGGTACACTCTTTGAATCAAGAACTGTACTGCAAAATTCAGAGAAGTATAAAAATCAAAGGATGTACATTGTGAGGTTATGATCCACATGTTGGTCTGGGAAGTGCAAAACAGGTCCATTTGCTTAAAGATGTGGACAAAGCAAAACCCTCAAAAATCCCTAAAGCACAAGCACACACGATACTGAAAACAGGAGTCCCTGAGTCATGTTTCCCATCTCATTCAACACCTTGAGGTAAAGTATAATTTTGTATTGCTTTTTAAATGTGTTGTCCTGGATGTGTTGTCCTACTGGACTCCTTCAGGAGGAAGGGCAGGACACAAATTTAAAAAATATGTTGAAGTGGCATCTTCTTCTACCTACCTGATGTCATCACATCAGAGGTGAGGAACGCCCAACCTGTGGCCTTCACTAGGCCTTTCCCCAGACCATACCTTTCACTGGCCCAACCCTGAATGTTTGTACCTATCTGGAATGTGTCCTTGAACTGTGATAATGCCTCATGCTTTCCTCAAGGGAGGATGGAGAAATGTGTATGCACACATGTCAGTGGGGTAGAAAGTTCTGGCTTTCATGTGACAGGGATGTGGCCTGCTTGTAAGAGTACCATCATTTGTTGTTCTGCTCCCTTTTGCTTCCAGTCTCCCTCGGTTTTGTTTCAGGACCCACCATCTGTGCCTTTACACATATGACACTTTAACAGTCTTGGCTCTCCCCAAAGAATAATGGGAACCGAAGTTTGTTATGGTTGCAGAGAGGTGATAGGAGATGCCCTACTCCCATCGCAGAGCTACAATTTCTAGAGTGATTTAATAATTCTTCTTCCTGGAGAACTCTGGGAATTTTAGCTTTCTGAGGGTCTCCTAATATTTCCCAGCACCCTTAACAAACTACAGGTCCAACCCTTCAGGACAGATTTTTTAAAAAAGTACTTCGTGCAGAGCATAGTTAAATTATGGAGCTCACTCCCAGAGGAGGTGGTGATGGCCACCGACTTTGATGGCTTTAAAAGAGGACCGGACATATTCATGGAAGTCTATCAGTGGCTATGAGCCATGACGGTTTTGCTCTGCCTCCATGGTTGGAGGCACTAGGCTTCCGAATGCCAGTTGCTGAAAATTGAACATGAGAGAGCTCTTGTGCTCAGATCCTGCGGGCAGGTTTCCCACAGGCATCTAGTTGGCCACTGTGGGAACAGGATGCTGGGCTAGATGGACCATTGGCCTGATCCAGCAGGCCACTCTTGTGTTCTTATGATCTTGGGGGGAAGCCATGACTGTTAAAGTAGTACACGATAGTGCTTAAAATGTATGGTGTTGGTGTAGCCTACCTATAAACACGAGGCAAGTTGCTGAACTACTTGTAAGAGAGGGTAGAACCCGGCCCAGAGGTGTCATTTCTGGCAATTGTAATCTTAGTTCTGCCGCACTTCTTCCGTTAAAGTTGCTTATCATCAACACCACCAGGACAGCAGATAAATTTACCTCAGAACTGACTTCTAACCCTGCCAACTATCCCCATCGTTGGAAGTTCTGCCTTGAAAAGGGAGTGGAATACCCACAGCATATCCATTAGGTTAAAATGCTCTATCCATGAGGAAAATGTTTGCAAGTTTTGGGCCCAGGGGCCTCCTTTGTAGAAAACGTTCGTGTGTTTGAATTGTCCCAGCGAGAAATGAAATCTGCCTTCCTGCCTGCCGGGCTCTGTCAGGTGCAGAGCGGCACAAATTCATATGCTCATATTTCTTACTAATACCCAGCCTGACAATTCTCATTGCCTCATGGTCTATCCATTTAGATCACGGGATGTGGAACCTGGCTCTCCAAAGATTGCTTAATTCATCAGGGTTAGCTAGGGTTTAGCCAGCTCTATTAAAGGGGGAGCGGAGGTTTAGACAGCCATGGCTTAGGAAACAGCTATTCATCTGACTGTTTGCTACAGCTAACTACCGATAATTAGAGTCTGTGGCTGAGGTCAGGCCTATGGGAGCGATTTACTTTGGGGTTTGTCTGAATAAGGTCCAAAGACCACTCATAAATAACACTAAAAGTAGTAATTATTGAAAATTGGTACTCAGATGTGCATCCACTGGCCAGCCACTCTATAATTGTAGATTAAGACCTTGGCATGAAATTAGATAGGCAGCAGATTTAAAGGGTAGCACTAAGACTTCTGTCAGCACCAGGCATGCGATGGCTAATTTTGTAAATAGTATTATTGAAAATGGCTTGCTGTTTTGTTTACAGAACAGCATGCTTGACAGGTAACCTTTGATGCTGACTGAATAGTTTTGCTTGTTTGTTTAATATATATGAAGTCAACTCTACACCCTTGTTTTGGAGATGACAATCTTTGCCCTTCTCTGCAGCCTCTCCTTACAGTTGCAATGAGTAATTGCTCCTACACTGATAATCTTGGCTGCAGAACTAGAGGGGGGGGGGAGCTCAGGACTGATGGCCAAATGCGGCCCCCAGACCTGTCTATCTGGCCCTCACCAATACATACTCCAGCCCAGGCTATGAGCATTATAACCAAGCCATGCCCCTCATTGGCACTGCTTTGCCCTGTCCTAGACCTGTGGGTGTCACTCAGTGAAGTTTGACTCATAGTAGACCTATTGAAATTAATGGAACTTACTCATGCTCATTGGACACAGGTGGCGCTGTGGGTTAAACCACAGAGCCTAGGGCTTGCCGATCAGAAGGTCAGCAGTTTGAATCCCCGCGACGGGGTGAGCTCCCGTTGCTCGGTCCCAGCTCCTGCCAACCTATCAGTTTGAAAGCACGTCAAAGTGCAAGTAGATAAATAGGTACCGCTCCGGCGGGAAGGTAAACGGCGTTTCCGTGAGCTGCTCTGGTTCACCAGAAGCGGCTTAGTCATGCTGGCCACATGACGCGGAAGCTGTACGCCGGCTCCCTCGGCCAGTAAAGCGAGATGAGCGCTGCAACCCCAGAGTCGGTCACGACTGGACCTAATGGTCAGGGGTCCCTTTACTTTTACTCATGCTCATTAATTTTAGTGGGTCTGCTCTGGGCAAAACCCACCTTCCTCTTGCTTGTCTAGATGGAGAGACGTATGGGTGTAGAAATGGCATTTCTGCATACCTGGAGGGTAGGTGACTGTACAAAGGTTTAGAATCACTGTTGTTGTTCCAGCTACCTTGTCTCTGGGCCCCAACCAAGCTGGAAGGTTGATCTTGGGTCTCTATCTCCGTTCACAGATGATACTGAACATAACCAACCCTTGCTGCTTCTTTAATTTGATGTTGTTGCTTTTGAAGGGAAAAAACAACAACACAAGCCAATGCAATGCTTCTAATTGCAAAGGCAGTTTATGTTGCCTTCATCGCTTCATGGAAAAGAGACAAACAAATGCGGTCAACAAATAAATGAAGAAATAAAATGTCTGTGGCTATTAAATGTCAAGTCCTCTTCCTGGAGGTTTTTTTTTGTGGTTTTGGCAGCTCACACCACTGTTCTGCGCACTGAAGAAAATGTGCTTAAACATTGCTTTTTAAGGAGCACGACCTTTCATTTCAGCTGTGGCTTAAAACCCTCAAGAGCTGTTTACTCAAGATGTGAGCATTTGGTGGAAAAGCCCTTTTGAGCCTCCAACTGTCATTCAGCTGTGTTAAGAGAAGGAAGGAAATGTTTTATTTTAAGCTTAAAACACCCCAGAATGCCTCCTTTTCCTCAGTGAGCTGGGGCAGAGACCAGGGATAGGGAACCAATCTCAATCTTCCAGGGAGTCTTCCAGTGGTTCTTCATGGTTCAGAGACATGGCTTGTAACAAAGTTGTGGAAATTCCTCCCCACAGAGGTTTGCCTGGCACCTTCACTATACCGTATTTGTCATATGCTGAAGATTCACCTTTTTATCCTGACCTTTGACACTTGAGATGTATTTTTTAGGACCCACCCTATTCTTGTGTTTCTAATTTGTTTCAAGGTTCTAGTTACAGGTAGGTAGCCGTGTTGGTCTGGCGTAGTCGAAACAAAATAAAAAAATAAAAAAACTCCTTCCAGTAGCACCTTAGAGACCAACTAAGTTTGTTTTTGGTATGAGCTTTCGTGTGCATGCACACTTCTTGTTTCAAGGTGTTTTCAAGGTTATATTTTAAATCCCTGTCACTCAGTGAACAATAAAGTTCAGGTTATGACAAATTCAAAAAAAAATGTGCATATTGGCGGGAAATCATAGCAATGCATACATAAAAATGTGTATTTTAGAAGGGAAATGCATAGGTAAAGGTAAAGGGACCCCTGACCATTAGGTCCAGTCGTGTCCGACTCTGGGGTTGCGGTGCTCATCTCGCTTTATTGGCCAAGAGCCGGTGTACAGCTTCCAGGTCATGTGGCCAGCATGACAAAGCCGCTTCTGGCGAACCAGAGCAGCGCATGGAAACACCGTTTACCTTCCCGCTGGAGCGGTTCCTATTTATCTACTTGCACTTTGACATGCTTTCGAACTGCTAGGTGGGCAGGAGCTGGGACTGAGCAACGGGAGCTCACCCCGTCGCAGGGATTCGAACGGCCGACCTTCTGATCAGCAAGCCCTAGGCTCTGTGGTTTAACCCACAGCGTCACCTGGGAAATGCATACATATGTATAAAATGTGCACAATTCAAATGCATTTTTGGTGTGCTTTTGCATTTCTCAGGAAATGGGGTAGAACAGACTTACGATTGAATGCATGGAAAATGGACACCCACACCATACATGTAAAGCACATTTATAGCATTTTAACAGTCATGGCTTTACCCAAAGAATCCACAGAACTGTAGTTTGACCTTCACAAAGCTGCAGTTCTCAGCATCCTTAACAAAGTACAGCTCCCAGGATTTTTTTGGTGGGGTGGGGTGGGGTGGGGTGGGGTGGAGGGAGCCATGTACATTAAATGTATGGTGTGCATGTCTCACTGGAATGATACCAGGCTGATCCATCCATCCCTACTGCAGATTAATCTTGGTCTGATCCTACATGGCTTATATAGAAACGGGCAACCACACTTCTCACATGACGTTTGAAGCAGACCTTTGGTGAACTGGAGAGCAGACAAAACATTCATGTGATAATCCCCCAGCACACTGCCTTGTTCAGAATCAAGGGCCCATGCTATGTTTATATCACTTTGCTTCTAATGGCCTAGGTTGTCAACACAAGCTTGGCGTGCAAAATGGCATTTCTCTCCACCTAAATAAAAAACAAATCTCAAACCAACTTGAGACCCAAATAGTGTTTGTCTATTTATTTGCAGAACTTAATTGGGTAGCACTGACTGCTAAACAAAAGCTGTCTTCTTGGCTTGCAGCTACTTTTTGGAGATCAGCTGCATTTGCAATTTTGAGTTTATTCCAGATAAGCCTACAGCGTGTATACTAAGCAGGCATCACTACAGTAAAATAGTTTGGGAGGTGCCCGGTGACGTTCTCTAGAGTCTCATTAAGGTACTGAAACAGAGGTTACTTTGGTTGAGAGGGGCGAAGTAGCCTGCACCACTTGTGATGTACCAAACTGAACATAAGCTAACAGCTGTGAATTGTGGCTTCTCGGGTACCTGACAACCTTCTATGCTCCACAGCCTGCCGTTCTATTCAGGCAGAAAAAAGAATAAAGTAGGCTTAGGGCAGGCATCCCCAAACTCAGCTCTCCAGCTGTTTTGGGACTACAACTCCCATCATCCCTAGCTAACAGGACCAGTGGTCAGGGATGATGGGAATGGTAGTCCCAAAACAGCTGGAGGGCCAAGTTTGGGGATGCCTGGCTTAGGGTGAGTGTTGTAGTAGTTGCTATATAATGTATGGCCTGTCCTTCACCAAGGGGGTCCAAAGAAGCTTACATATAATGTGAGACAGATATTATTATTGTTTTGAAATGATTTTTATTGGTTTTACAAAATAAATCTCACATTTAACACATTTAGATTTTAACATCAAACAAGATTCTTCCGAATCTTCGGACTTCCCTTCATGGGTCCTTTGTATATCTAAATCAACTGCGTATTGTAATTCATCCACATTATAGTCCTGCAAAATATCCAAAGTCTTTGTAACATTGCAAGAGTTATTGAAAGCCTGCCAAAGAGCTCAAGTGATTACTTAAGTACAATCTGTATTTGTCCCATTGCCTACTGGAGTTTTGATATTCCTGATTTCTGGTGAGATGGCATAGCATAAGACACAAATATCAACCTGGTGCCATCCAAGTGTCACTGGACTCCAACTCCCATCAGCCCCAGCCAGCATGGCCAATGATCAGGGATAATGGAAAGTGGAGTCCACAACATCTTGAGGACCCCACATTAGCTTCCTCTAGCTTACAACAACCAGCATAGCCATGGAATGCTAAAAATGAAAACCATTAGCTATGGTTGTGAAAAACTATGATGGCCATCGCCTCTGTTTCCAGAGGCCTGGATGAAGAAGATGCCCCTTGACCCATCAGCAGAAAGCATTCAAAGATGGTGCCATGTTTTATGTGGACATCACAATCACGTATAAAGTGCAGGAGGGAGGTGTCTTTTTCACTCTCACACAAGACCCAAACATCTCAGTGCCCAGTGCCAGGGCTGGAGTTAGATGCAGTCAGCAGAAGAAGCAGAACTAGTGGTCCTTGAAGTTAACTTTCTATTCAAGGCAATAAACATAGACTGAGCAACACTTTCTGTAGGTCTTGCCCTATGGAGCAGTTGCCAGGACTGGTGGTTCCTGCCTTCTACCCCATCTTCCTCTGTTGGTTATTTTCCAAGCAGTCTCAAACTGCACCTGGGCATCCTTGGAGACAAGGGAGGAGGGGAGTTTGTCACAGGTTCTTCTGCAGCCCCTTGCCCCCCCTCTTCTGCTTCAGCCTCTGAGTCTGAACTGCTTCCTGTCACAGAGTCTCTCTGCTCACTAAATCCTGTTGCCCCTTCAGGACTCCACTCTTTTCCTTCTGACCTCTCCTCGGTGTCCCACCACCAATCCTCAGACTCTGAGCCTTCCTAGAATCATAGAATCATAGAGTTGGAAGAGACCACAAGGGCCATCCAGTCCAACCCCCTGCCAAGCAGGGGGCTTCCCTTGGGAATTCACCAGCCAGTCCTTGACACCCAGGCATTTCACTGCTGTGTATGGTAAAGGATGTCCCATTTTCCTAAAACAAGACAAGCTGATAAATCCATGTTGGGTTCTTTGCAGCACTGCCTTGGCATTTATTAGCATACCTTGCTGGAGTGGATTTTCTTCTTCTTCAAGGGAACAATGCTTTTTTTTTCTTCCTTTGGTGTGAAAGGTGAGATAAATGTACCTCCCACTTAGCAACAGTTTCTATTCTTTCCTTGACAGCTTGTGGCTTCTCCTTTTTTATTCACAGCATGCTTTCTGGTGTCATTACTTCTCAGTTTCTGTCTTCGGCTAACACCAGGAATCCTCCAGAGGTGCGTCATTTCTATCACTGGCAAGTCGATATTCATTTGCTTTCTTCAAGGTTTTGCAGCTCTGCTCCATAAGCACCACAGAGGGCCTGATTGTTATAGCAATTAAGCAGGGCGTATCATGCCCAAGGCGATCGCTGATGGGTTTCTCTGGTCCCAGAGAACGTTAAGTCCAAAAAAGACGACAAATGGCAATTTACCCAACTGATTATCGGCTGCTTTGAAACCCAGTCGGCTGTTGACAATGGTCTCATATCAGCTGAGCAATATGAATCCAGAAACTGTGAAATCATATTTGGGATTTCTGGATTGCATAATGAGATGTCCCTCTGCGCAGGTGTGGAAAAAAGGAATAATCGAAGGGGCTTATATAAGATCAGGGAAGAAATATTAGCCAACATCCCCATTAAGAAATGAGATAAATGAAACAGCAATGAAAAGGGTAAACCAGACAGGAGTGGGCAGTTCCATGCAGATTTCCTCACTTGAGGAAATTGGATTTCTTTCTGCCTAAGTTCTTGTCCCTCATGATTATGCAGAAGATGGGATGTCAGTGGAAAGTGGAGATCCAAAATAGGGCAGGCATCACCTGTTATGGGACTGACATCTGTTGGGAAACTTTTACAGCACAGGCCAAATTTGATACCTACCCATTTCAGTGTCGTGTAGTGGTTAAGAGCGGTAGACTCATAATCGGGTTCAATACCTGGCCTCTCTGGGTAGAGTTAGTAGACATTGCCTGTCTGAAACCCTGTTGTACTTCTACCCATCAGTGTAGTAATAATAATAATAATAATAATTCATTATTTCTACCCCGCCCATCTGGCCGGGTCTCCCCAGCCACTCTGGGCGGCTTCCAGTAAACATTAAAATACATCAACACATCACAGATTAAAAGCTTCCCTAAAGAGGGCTGCCTTCAGGTATTTTCTAAAGGTCATATAGTTGCTGATCCCTTTGACCTCTGATGGGAGGGCGTTCCACAGGGCGGGCGCCACCACCGAGAAGGCCCTCTGCCTGTGTAGACAATACTGAGCTACATGGACCATTGGGTTGACTCGGTATAAGGCAGCTTCCTCTGCTTCTAAGTTCAGCAAACTGGGATACAGCCCTTGAGGCCATCTGCCTCACTTTGGGATCGCTTGATCTGGAATTGGCTTAATTATCAGTGAACATTCAGAAAAAGCATACGTTCCCTGGGAGTTCACTCCCAGCTTGCAATGCTGACATACAGGTATGTGTGCGGATGGTGCTGCATGCATGAGCCCTATTGCATTGCCCCCTGGGGAATTCTCATTCCCAAGACTTGCCAAAGCTGAAAAGCTGATTGGAGCACCTGGCTTTGGGCAACTGGTCTGCCAAATCCCAAGTTTGCAGCTGACACATAGAACCCAATTTTCCATTCTCACTCTTCTTAATGGCCGGCCTGGCTCCATTCATTCTGAAGTTCCTCCAAGCCTGAAAGAAGATTGATAATTCAATGTGTTTTCCAATTTATTGCAGCAAGTAAGTAAATGCAACTCCGTGTCTTCTCTAGATTGGATTCAATTGTACAAAATATAATGCTTAGAAGCCTCCTAATAGACATCTGCCAGGAAATGGTCATTTGGTATCTGTCTGATGAGCTCTTTGCTGGGAATGGAATTCTCACTTTGGCAGGCTTCCGACCCCCCCCCCCCGCCCCCTCGCCAAACAATCTTTCTTGTTAGTCGCTTCAATCTTTTTCTTTTCCACTCCATACAAAACAAGAATGATTCTCTGCTTTGAAGAACATAAAGCATATTAAGCCAAGGGGTGGGTGTGTTTAAAACACAATTATTTCTTTGGGGTATATTAAGGAGGTTGCTGCTGTGCAGACTTTTGGGGGTCTGCAGGTGAGCACCCCTTTTAATTTTGGACTGTTGAATGCATTTTCCAATAGGAGAAATGAGTGATGAGTTTTGGGGTGGTAGCTGGATCTGTGTTTTCACTGCCTAGATCAGTGATGGCTAACCTTGACATTCCAGATGTTTTGGGACTACAACTCCCATCATCCCTGACCACTGATCCTGTTAGCTAGGGATGATGGGAGTTGTAGTTCCAAAACATCTGGGGTGTCAAGGTTAGCCATCACTGGCCTAGATCAAGGGTCAGCAAACTTTTTCAGCAGGGGGCCGGCCCACTGTCCCTCAGACCTTGTGGGGGGCCAGATTATGGTATTTTGAAAAAAAAAATGAACAAATTCCTAAGCCCCACAAATAACCCAGAGATGCATTTTAAATAAAATGGCACATTCTACTTATTTAAAAACACGCTGATTCCCGGACCATCTGTGGGCCGGATTGAGAAGGCGATTGGGCCGGATCTGGCCCCTGGGCCTTAGTTTGCCTACCCATGGCCTAGATCAGAGCTTTCCAAACTGTGTGCTCTGAAACATTAGTGTATCAGCTGCAGTGTGTCGGTGTGTCGCATGAACACTCCCCGTGCTACTCCTGGGGCTTGAAAGGGGTTAATTTAACCTCCGGTTTCCTAGTAAAACTGAATTATTGCGTTGCAAAACAATGCATGTCCAAAAAGGGTTTCACCAACATGAAAAGTTTGGAAAGCTCTGGTCTAGATTGAGAGTCCGGGTTGCCATATTTCTTGTGTTTCAAAGTTGCTCAGTACTACTAACTATAACAGAATGAGATGGTAAAGCACCAGTGTGGTGTAGTGGTTAGAGTGTTGGGCTGGGACCTGGGAGACCAGGGTTCAAACCCCTACTCTGCCACAAAGCTCAATGGGTGACCTGGGGCTACACCAGTGTGATGTAGTGGTTAAGAGCGGTGGACTTGTAATCTGGTGAACCGGGTTCGCGTCCCCGCTCCTCCACATGCAGCTGCCGGGTGACCTTGGGCTAGTCACACTTCTTTGAAGTCTCTCAGCCCCACTCACCTCACAGAGTGTTTATTGTGGGGGAGGAAGGGAAAGGAGAATGTGAGCCGCTTTGAGACTCCTTCAGGTAGTGATAAAGCGGGATATCAAACCCAAACTCTTCCTCTTCTTCTCAGTCTATCCTACCCCAGAGGATTGTTGTGGGGATTAAAATGAGGAGGGGAAGAAGTATGTATGTCACTTGGAGCTCCTTGGAGAAAAAGGTGTGATATAGATGCAATCTATCAAATGAAAACAAATAGATACAGCCCTACCTCAATGAGAAACTGTGTTGGAGTGGTCACATTGCTGTTTGTAAGTGTGGCGTTCACACAGGGACCCCTGGTCGTTTAACGGACTATTGATCCCTGCCCCACCACTGTCCCGCTGCCACCAACCAGGTACTCCCTGGTAATCACTGAGTCCAGTCAGGTTTTTAAAGTTGAACCAAAAAGAACAAGTTTATTTTTCACTCAGTAACAAGCTTATGGTTTCGAATATAGTGCTTTGCTTAAGTTCTTAGATGATATCTTGTCAATATTTCTTCGCTAGTTCCTATACCGTCCTATACCTTCCTATACCATCCTATACCTTCCTACCCACAAGTTCCCAATCCGACTGTCTAGGTTATTAACTCAGACTCTCACACACTTGTCAGACTGACTAAAGGTCTTGCACTGACTCTCTGACTAGCCTCACTCAAACAAACAAATAAATAATATAGAAGCCAAAATCCAAAAAAGGCCATTACTTCAAATGCTGTTCTTTTTTTCTTTCCTTTTTTTACAGAAGTTTATTATGTCAAATTCCCTTTCTTCCATCCTCTGCTTCATTCATTGCAGATGCTAGTCTTCCGTGTGACTGGTTACTGCAAAATAAAAATAAATCATTTTTATTAAATTAAATTAAAAATCACATTCTATTTTTACTCTCTTGTGTGCAGTAGCTATTGATTTGTATCCTGCAAGGGTGAGTTTGCTGAAAGAGTCAGAAAATCAAGCAGTTTATTAAAATGGCATTTAACTCCGATTGCCTATCAAACTGAAGAATGAACCCAACTCCTGCCAAGAGAAACTTATTTTATTTTAATGCATCAACTTATAATTACCATGTCCCCAAAGGCCTAACCTAACATGTTATCTTAAACACTGAGCGTCTTTAAGTCAAAGTGTTTATATGCCATTCCCTTTAGAAAGGAACCCAGATTGGCTTACCAAACAATCAGTTTGTTTTTTTAATTCTTTAAAATTATTTTCATAATAAGTAACATTCTTAGAAAGAAATCCCTGCCCTTAGGCTTACAATCTGAAAAAAAAGACATGGGCACAGGAGGAAACAGAAAGAACAGGGGAGGTGAAAAAGCAAGTTCAGGCACCAGTTATTTGTCTTATTACACAACTGCTTATTTATTTCTGGCTGTCTAGGACAGCAACACCCTCCACCCACCTTAGGTGACAATGTCTGGCCCAAGAGGGAAGATCTCTCCCACCATACAAGCTTTCATGGGCTGATTGGATGACAGTTGGAATTCTCACAGAAAGGATCTTGATGGAGCTGCTGGGCTCATTCTCCACTGTCCAGTGCCGGCCCACCAATGAGGCAGGGTGTGTCAGGATGTCCTACACATGAGTAGAACCTTGGCAGAGAACATGCCCGACTGGCATGTTCCCTCCCTCCTGGGCGATCGTTTGTGAGCTTCAAAAGCATTCCTCAGCCCGAACATCACAGCGACTGATGCCAGAAGACATCAGCACGCTTACGGATCCGCAGAGTTTGCTCAGCTTCCGTAATAGACCTCAGCAACACAGCATTGTGGCTAATCTACTTTTATTTACATATAAACACACACAGAGCACTGCGACATGGCTCCCTCTCTCTCTAGCATCAGACAGCAAAGAGAAAGAACAAAGGACAATAGTCCCACTTCACAGAACACAGTAAGACAAACATCCTGTCTACGTCACTTCCCACTCTGTGGAATCAAAACACATACCCAGTCATGTGATAGACAACAAACCCATGACTGCACACGGGGAATGAATCTCCAACAGGGTGAACACCCACCTCTGGTGGTGGAAGCGCAAGAGGCAGCCCCACCATTTCTGCCCCCTTGCAGAATGAGTTCAGCTAGAGTGGAGAGCATCCCAGCATATGGTGGAAGGGGGAACATGGGGTAGCACAATCCAATTTTGCCTCAGGTGGGGGGGACGGGGTGGGTCACCTCTGCCACTGGCAGTTCTGGTTGTCTTGACAAAGAGCAAATCTGCCCCCATAGAATCCACTCCCTGTTGTCCAAGGGCTAGGAGGGGAGGGAGGTCTGAAGAGGTGAGCATGGTCACTGGTCCATTTGCAACTTGAAATGCATTGGGGGGGGGGAATGACCTTGGTGTGTTTTAAGCCACTAACGTGTACACAGCCTTAGATATCCAGCTGGCTTTCAAAGTCTCGAAATGTTCTGATACAGATTAAAATAGAAAACCCTTAAAAATACATTTCGAAACGCATATTTTGGGAGAATTTTTTTCTTTTAAAAAAGAGATTTTAAATTTATATGTAAGTACATGTTTTCATGCAGTCCCCCCTTCCCCTAAAACCCACCCCCCTACAGATTAATCTGGAAGTGGACTGGAACATATTTATAGGCAAACACATGCAAAATTGACTTGGACTGGAAACAAGACTGATTCCTGCCCTGCCCCAATCTGTACATGGGATGTTTGAACACCTAGATGTTTTGTTGTTGTTTTTTTAAAAAAGGAAAGGGGAAAAGTGGGGGTATTCTAAGGAATTTTGTCTCACATATAGGCCAAATTTCAGCATCCTTACTGAAAATGTGGATGTACTTATACACTTAGAATCTTCCATTTGGCCGTAAAATATATACAATGCCCTCCAACATTTCTCCAATCAAAATAGGGACGTCCGATTCCATAATGGTGATTTTACCATTTACACATCTTACCAGGTTACTCCAGCCATTCTGGGCAGCTTCCAACATCTATAAAAACACAATAAAACATTAAACATTTTTTAAAAACCAACAACACTTCCCTACACAGGATTGCCTTCAGGCGGCTCGGGAGTTGGGTAACTCCATGCCCTCCAGTATTTCTCCAATGAAAATAGGGACACCCTAAGGAAAAGTGGGACATTCCAGGATCAAATGAGAATCTGGGACAGCTTCTCTAAATCAGGGATATCCCTGGAAAATAGGGACACTTGGAGGGTCTGTATATATATGAAGCTCAGCTATCTAAGTCAAGTAGAAGGACCCTAACCATTTTAACCCTGCAAAATGAGTCAGATTGTATACAATCTGTCTGTCTGTGTATCCTACATTCAGAAAATACCTGAAGGCAGCCCTGTTTAGGGAAGGTTTTAACTTGTGATTTTGATGTATTTTAATATTTGTTGGAGGCCGCCCAGAGTGGCTGAGGAGACCCGGCCAGATGGGCGGGGTACAAATAAAAAATTATTATTATTATTATTATTATTATTATTATTATTATTATTATTATTATATTATTATTATTATTATCTCTCCACCCACCCACCTATAATTATGCCTACGTCTTGATTGCTATTTGCATGCCTGATCACAATGAATAAAGGCTATAAGAGAAGGGCAGACTTCTCCTTCCTTGAATTATTTGTCTGACCCTAGAGCTAGGGAGTGGGGGTCAACACCTGCCACCCGAGAAGTTCTCCAGTCAACACAGATTTGTGAGCATTTATGAATTCTTGTCTGGCGAGCGTTCCAAATAGGAGTTGTTGCATGTCAGCAGCCTGGAGATTTGGATCACTCGCACGCACAGACTTAGATTTATGTCGCATGCACGGTGGGATTTATTTAGTTCCTGCCCATTAGGAATTTATGATGCATGCATGGTGGGAGTTAAAACGTTTTGCTTACTTTGCCCATCCACACCAAGACCTGACATAAGTTGAAAGATGACAGTCCGTGCAGAAACTCTGTTTTAAACGCACACACATATAAAACTGATGGATGGGAACAAGATGGACTTGCCGTGTGTGTGTGCGCGCACTGCATATTAGGCGCTCGCTGTGTATTGTGGGCGAACTTTGCGCAGCGATACCTATGCTGAGGATGGATGAGGAGGAAACAGGTGGCTCTCTCCCCCTCTCTTCCACATTCATCAGATTCATGGCTGTTTGAAAGTTCTCTGGCACTAAACAAGTGGTATCATGGAGAAGCCATCATTTGTTGCAATCAGCAGGCTGTGTTTAGAATTCTTATAAACTTTACAACACACTTGGTATGAAATGTGATGTTTACCTTGCTGCGGTGTATTGCACAACCGTTTGAAGATATTTTACAGCTCTGCGGCGTCGAGATTTTCAATCTGCCTTTTTAGTGCAGATCTGCACAGTAAGGAAAACATGACAGACACATGGGAAAAACGTGGGCGCAACCCTTGAGGAGGTGCATGTCAATAAAGGGATGTGACTTTCACCTTTATGGAATAGGGGCTCTTGTCCGGCCAGGCAAAAGATAGGAGTTTCTACACATACCTCTCTCCATCCAGACAAGCAAGAAGCCTTATTCAAGTTACATTGTGCACAGGCAAAAGAACTGCAATAGAGTGTGGGGCAAGGCTAGTGACCTCAATAGAAGGGGGCACAGCCTGGGGAAAGTCCCAAGGGTCAGACAGAGAGGTCTGGAGGTCCATATTTGGCCTCTGGGCTTGAGGTCTCCCACACCTGACTTAGGCATGTAAGAGATGGTGATGTAAAAAAGTAAAGGGACCCCTGACAATTATGTCCAGTTGCAGACGACTCTGGGGTTGCGGCGCTCATCTCGCTTTACTGTTACTGGCCGAGGGAGCTGGCGTACAGCTTTCGGGTCATGTGGCCAGCATGACATAGCCGCTTCGGCCGAACCAGAGCAGTGCACGGAAACGCCGTTTACCTTCCCGCCGGAGCGGTAGCTATTTATCTACTTGCACTTTGACGTGCTTTCGAACTGCTAGGTTGGCAGGAGCTGGGACCGAGCAACAAGAGCTCACCCCGTCGCGGGGATTCGAACCGCCGACCTTCTGATTGGCAAGCCCTAGGCTCTGTAGTTTAACCCACAGCGCCACCCGCGTCCCTTTTAATGGGGTCATGTACCATTAATTTAAAATAGTGTGCGTGGAAAGCTAGTCCACCAAGAGCTACACTCTTCTCCCTTACATGCTAAGTTTCTATGAGTAAGGAGTCTTTATACGATGGATCATTCAAACATGGAATACCCATGTACGTTTCCGAGCACAATTCAAAGTGTTGGTGCTGACCTTTAAAGCCCTAAACGGCCTCGGTCCAGTATACCTGAAGCAGCATCTCCACCCCCACCATTCAGCCTGGACACTAAGATCCAGCGCCAAGGGCCTTCTGACGGTTCCCTCACTGTGAGAAGCAAAGCTACAGGGAACCAGGCAGAGGGCTTTCTCGGTAGTGGCGCCCGCCCTGTGGAGTGCCCTCCCATCAGAGGTCAAAGCAATAAACAACTACCTGACATTTAGAAAATACCTGAAGGCAGCCCTGTTTAGGGAAGTTTTTAATCTGTGATATTTTAATGTATTTGGATATTTGTTGGAAGCCGCCCAGAGTGGCTGGGGAGACCCGACCAGATGAGCGGGGTACAAATAATAAATTATTATTATTATTATATACCGCACATTTTTCTGAATGTGAAGATAATACCTTAGTTGGATACTTTGCTGAGACTGGGCAAGAGGGATGTGTGTTCACCTGGAAGTGGGGATGTACTTGCTGCTGAAATACTCACTGGAGCTTAATTTGCTCTCTTGAGTACTTATGTAGGGCTGCCATACGTCTGGGTTTTCCTGAACACATCTGGGAATTGGGCTGCAAAATGGCATCCGGGTGGATTTTTTTTCTGAATTGGCAAAATATCCACCCCCCCACCCCCCACCAAATGCACTATGTCAGTATCTGAGGAACATGGGTGGGAAGAGGGCTGTTGCACTTGGCTTGTGTGCTTCCCATAGTCATTTGGTTGGCTACCGTGAGAAAAAGGATGCAGGGTTAGATGGACCTTTGGCCATCAGAGCTCTTCTTATTTTCCCCTGCTCTCATTTGTTCCAGTACCAATTGCACTGTGCTGATAACCATGACACCAGCCTGCCCTGGCCAAGGATCTAATTATTTAATATCTTGTTCCCAAGGGACAACTGCCATGGTGACGCCTTAGAAAGAGGACTTTGTGTGTCAGGCCCCTCTTCTGGCTTCGCTGCTATCACATTCCAGAGGAAGCGGAACTTTAAATCTAATTCTATGATCTGTGACGGGGAAGTGTTTTTCAGTCAAAACCCAGGGAATGAGATCGCTGCCTCTGGAAATCCAGACTTCCGAAGCATTGCTCTAAGTTTTCTTAATGGGTTTTGTAGCCCGAGATAGCAGGCATTCAGCACGATGACAACTCGGCTTTTGAAACTCATTGAACACACCTAATGGAAAGGGAGACCAAGTGAAGTAATCGTTAAACTGTAAAGCTAATGCAGCCCGTAGCCTTGAGGTAAGTTTCATCAAATGAACTGAGACTGTGGAACAGTTGCAGACATAGAAAGCAGGTCATCTAATCATGAAAACCGTAGATCACTCTTGACTGACAGAAGACTAGAACAGTCCAGAGCTTCCCCCCCAAAAGGTTTGAGTAGCAAGAAAGAGTGCTTCATGCCCCCCCTTACAATGATCTTCCATTTCCTTTTTTAAAAGTCATTGGAAATAACGGGAAATGATTCCCAGGAATTTTTACCTGTAAATTGATTGGAGAACCTCCCTGCTTGAAACTTAAGACTTTGTAGACAATACAGAGATAGATGGAACAGTGATCTTATTTGGCACAAGACAGTTTCCTATGTTTTTCTCAGGCATTGAACTCCATGGTGCCAGGGGGGCCAACTTGAATAAAATATTGGGGGAGGGGACCAGGTTACCCCTGCCTGACATGATCAATCACAAGACGCAGCACATACACACACCATTTGAATGGCAATGCAACAATATCGGACCTCAGGGATACTTTCACTTTTCCTATTAAAATCTCCAGGAGGTATTAATTTTTTAAAAGCCTTCCATAACAGAATGATGAGCACTGCCTTATCTCAGGGTTGCCATATTTCAAAAAGTGAAAATCCAGAAACAAAAGTTGTTGAAATCTTTTTTGGCAAAGATGTTGAACTTTTGTTGTTGTTGCAAAAACTATAATAATAATAATAATAATAATAATAATAATAATAATAATAATAATAATAAGGGTTTTGGTCAAAGAGTTGTTGAGCGTTTTTTTTTTTAGTTTTGCCCAAAGTTCTTGAGCTTCTTTCGCAAAATCTAAAAAATAAAAATGAAGTTTTTGAGCTATTTTTAAGAAAATTTGCCCAAATCTACAGTTCCTTCATGGGTTGCCATACATCCAGATTTTCCCAGACATTTCAGCTATTTCTGCCTGAATACCAAATCCTGGCAATGTCCAGAAAATTCCAGATGTATGGAAACCCTACCTTATATTGACCTGCACTGACACAAACCAGCTATTGTATTGTTATTAAATAATAGTTTACACCATGCTGGGAGCCCTTTAGACCTCATAACTGGGGTACTGCTTCTGAGAAGGCCCTCAGTATTGTAGCCATCTGTTCAGATGCAGCTATGTACATGCATCAAGGTTTCCATTCTTTGTGTTTGTGTATGTGTGTGTCTTCCAACATGTATGTAGGAAGAGACATGGCTTCTAGAAAACCAACTGGCAACCACTTTGAGTTTTTGAAGACACACATAATACAGTCTCTTCAGGCAGCCTCAGTTGGGATCCAGGCCTCCATTTTCTGAACTAGGCGAGATTCCTGAACAGTCTTCAAGGGCAATCTCCCAAACAGTGCTTTATAGACTACTGTAAAGCACTCTCATTGGGACCACCCTTGACGGCCAACCAGAAACCACATCTAGTTTATTCCCCGGGTTGGACGCACTCTAACCCAAGCGAGGACCTTTCAATTTCCATTCATTTTGACAGGAAACTTAAGCACACTCTTAAATCTCTTCCTTTGACATCAATTGGACTTTAAAGTGTTTTAACGCTAGCTCAATATTCCTACAGTTGCCTTTGTTGAAGCTATAGGGATGATTCTTTTTTTATTCCAGTAGTTCTGAAATAGACAGTATCTCGTACACTAAGCCAGCTGTCTCCCGGGCTTTTATTACATTAGAATTGAACTACTTTTACACATTAATCCACATTTTCTCTGCTTGAGAAGTGCCCCTAAAAAGAAGACCCTTTGTCTCAAATTGCGGCTACCCTAGATGAAATCTCAACATTGGATACATTTCTTTATGCTCTATATATTTTAATAGGTTTCTGACAATGAAAAAAAATTAATCTCCTCTACCAAACACCTTCCCCCCCCCCTTCTTTTTTATGGCTGTTTCACTTTTCCTCTGCAATATGTTTAATTTCCCAGTAGCGATTCTGCTTAGTTAATATACTACCAGTGTTGAATTTATATTATATATGTGAAATGGCTCTCTGCCAACAAAATAATTTCTCTACCAAAAATCATGTCTTGACAAAGAGATGTGATGGTTTTAGCAGTTTAAGAGAATTTAATTGGATACTGTAAAATTCTTTAGGCAATTGTGCTGATTAGGGCTGCCACCTGATTAAAGAAACTGGGAGTCGATTAATCATATGCATTTTAGTCAATTAATGAATAAATGGATTAAATATGCATACATTTGTGTATGAATAAAAACTGATCAGGTTCCCCCCTGCTTAGCTTCAACAGTGCTGCGGCCTCTATGGTAATTTTTCCCCCATGCATTTATTTATATAAACAATTAAATCTTGCCTTATAGTCTTGGAAAAGACTCCCAAGATGGCTAACAATAAAACTTTTTCAAAAAAAATCCTAAAAATACCAAACCCTTTAAAATTACCACCTTCTAACTTGCTTTCAATATTCCCCTCTTCCCTTAGCATAGAAAGAGACCACATGTTTGGTAAGTTAAAAATGGTTTACTTACAAACTCTTCAAAGGTCAGAGTCATGTGCTTTCCCATACAGCAGTCAGAAAACACAGACAGTAAAACCTAGGTTCCAAAGTGGTAAATGTTTCCAAACTATTTGTACAGAAACACAAAGCTGGCTGACTTAAGCCATGTGGTCTAAGCTTGGAGCATCCAGCTTGGACCTCCTTACTGGTAGGGTTCACATGGTGGAATGGGATGAACAAAGGCTTGATAACCCTTCCTCCTAGGGTGAGGGGAAGTGACCTAGCTAAGCCTGGCAGGACAGCTTACTCTATGGTCTTAACCCCTTCATGCATTAATTTGACTTCAGCATGTTGGTTATATGAGGCTGCTTATCCCTCATCTAGTACCACCTTTCTCAAATATATTTGCTGTGTGTAGAGTTGGAGGCCACATGGTTAATCTGGACCCTGCTAGACCAACGTCAGAAGACAGTAATAATAATAATAATAATAATAATAATAATAATAATAAATTTTATTTATACCCCACCCTTCCCAGCCGAAACCGGGCTCAGGACGGCTAACATCAATAAAATTACAATAAAGTATAAAAGAAAGAAAAAAACGTTAATTAAAATACAGGTTAAAATACAATTTAAAATGCCGCTTCATTTATCGCCTATAATCAGAACATCAGACTGAGTCCAACCCGAAGGCCAGGCGGAACAGCTCTGTCTTGCAGGCCCTGCGGAAAGATGTCAAATCCCGCATGGCCCTGGTCTCTTGTGACAGAGCATTCCACCAAGTTGGGGCCAGTACTGAAAAGGCCCTGGCCCTAGTTGAGACCAGTCTAACAACCTTGTGGCTCGGGACCTCCAAAATGTTGTTATTTGTGGACCTTAAGGTCCTCTGCGGGGCATACCAGGAGAGGCGGTCCCGTAGGTACGAGGGTCCTAGGCTGCATAGTAACCATCATGGAGCAAAATTGATGACAGGAATGGGGGGGGGGGAGAATGCCATTTTTATACAGTGGGGTGGCTACTGCTTCCCCAGGAAGCAATGAGATGCCTGGCAGTGCTTCTGTTTCCTTCCTGTACCAGAATGCGCACCACACTGAGCTTCCTTTCAGTTGCTCTCCCCCTTCTGACTCCAGCTCCATTGCCTTTCTCCATCCACATTCTGATGCAGCTGTTTCTCCAGTTTCCCTGGCAACCCAGCAGGGGGGCTGAAGCTTAATCTATGCAGCATCATTCCCACTTGGGCTCATTTCAGCTTGCTTCAGCAGCCGCGCTTGCTGTGATCGGTTCGATTCACATTCTACTTTGTCACAAGCGCGGAGACACCGGGATGCAACAGGGCCAGCCACATCTGGAGGCAAATAAACAAACGCGACGAGGAAGAGGATTGAGTGGGTCACCAGAGTTTCCACCTGGAGCAAAGTTTCGAGGCCTATCTGAGAGTTTCTCCTGTTAGGGAGACGTGACAGGGAGAAAACAAACAAACAAGTTTTTTAAAGCATCACGTTCTCCCCTCATCCTCTTTGTTGTTATGTTGGAAGATTTGGGACCGATAAAAAAAAATACTTCTTCACACAGCACACAGGTAGACTATAGAAGTGATGGTCATCAACCTAGAAAAAAAAGATTAGATGAATTAGTGGAGGAAAAGGTTACCGATGGTTACATGCCATGATGTCTATGCTTTGCCTCCATCGTCACAAGCAGGAGTTCTTGTTGCAATTAACACTAGTATAAAAGTACCCAAGAACTCAGGCTGAATGTTTTCACATAAGAGTAAGTTTACTCACAAGTAGAATCAAACCAAATTAACTATTTCCTATTGGAATACAATCTTAAACAGTGGTAATAGTTTTACAAAGCAAAGTCTTTTGAGGATGGAAGTTGAGGCTTCTGAGATGCGAGAACTGGAACCCAGGACAGGGCCCTGTTTCGGACAATGCCTTCTTTAGCTCGTCTTTTTGAACAGAATAGGAGTAATGTATGCTTTCTGTTTCATTTGAGTCTTTGGTGAATAAAACGTCTTGGTTAATAGATCAGTGAGTATTCTCAAGTTTTTCTATGTTTTTCTGTGCGTCTCCTGTTTGTTAGTTTTCTTGCAGTCTTCTGGTTGTCCACTGTGAGAACAGGATGCTAGACTCAGCGGCGAAGGAAGCTGATTGGGTGCCTAGGGTGGTGTGTGGACCAGCCGCTGTTGATACTTTCACCCCTCCCATTGTGAGAATCTCTTGATGTGATGTTATGAGAAGGAGGGGGCGGGAACTGCTGTACTGCTTTAAATGCTCTTCCCTCCCAGCCTGACTCGGCTTGTGGGTGTGTCTGAGAGTGTTTGTAGTAGAGTTAAGATGGTGGAGTGAGAAGCTGTTATATGCAAGCCTGTAGTTTATTTAGTTTGTTGAAGCTATCAGAAATAAAAAGAAGATATGCTTCAACTAACACCGCTTGCTTCCATGTGTTTATGCGCTATGCTGCTAGAGTTTGGTGCTCACAATAAGCCATTGTGAGTCCAGTGCACCCAGGACCTGCTTTCCAGGATTGGAAGGTCTCAGAAGGTGCTGCAGTCGCCCAAGCCCAGTCGGGGCAGAACCAGATGACACATATCGGTCCAAGGGCGTACTGACAGCCGCCCGCGGGGCGGGGTAAGCCAGGGCAGGATGCTTCGTGGGGCCTCTGTGGAGTCTGTCTGCCTCCTCCCACTCAGCTGTCCTACAGCTGGGGGGGGGGAGGAGGCAGTGGGTGGACCGTTTGGGGCAGCATGGAACCTGTGGGTGCCCAAGCCACTGCATCACTCCCAGGAGAGATGCGTAGCTGAGGCGCGCTGCAGGCCCCACGGTGAGTGCCGCCCGCCATTTTGTCACCCCCTCAGTGGTGACACCCGGGGTGGTCCGCCCCCAGCACACACCCCTTTCTCCGCCCCGGCTAGACTGTTGAGTATAGTGATTTAATTTACTGAAATTGGGAATACTTACATGCGTTACATGCACATACTTACATGTGCGTTTAATTCTGGAATGTTCCGCAGTCATTCTCATGTGATTGGTTAACTCTGGCCACATGGGAGGTATCTTATTACATTATCCGTTTTTGTTTTGTGTGTGAACAACTTGACTGTAATGGCTGCATCTCCATGAACACTGAAGAAGAGACAGTGTTAGATAACTCAATAGAGGAGTGCTGGTGTTTCTTTGTGAATGTATGCGACAGAATGAAGTGCAGAAGTTGATTTTCTCCCAGGGAAACAATCAGGAGAAAATGGAAACCTCTCAGAAGGAACTGCCTGGCCTAGCTGGGGTAGTATTCAGGTGGCTGAGTTCAAGTTCAGGGAAGAGAGAAAGACACAGTATGTTTGAATGTTAAAGAAGAAACTGTAATCCTCAACTAAGCAAAACTAAGCCCATGCTTGGATAAGCACATGAATGAAAATACTTTGCATATATTCTTCTTTAGCTATATGTTCTGCAGGTAAAAGCTTCCGAATATTTTAACAAGTGTTTGGATATCATTTTAATTTCAAGAAATGTGTCAGCTCTGCACATGATTTGGCTTCCCAACTGCAAATTAGCTTCTCTGCCAACATAGATGGGCCATTGGTCTGATCCAGCCGGATATTCTTATGACCTTATGTTCTATGAAAGGTGGTCTCTGATAATAATGACAACAGGAGGGAACCAGCAACTGCAGTACTTCATGGTGGTGGTGGCCTATGCATGATGCTGAGTGGCCTATGCATGATGCTGAGTGGCCTATGCATATGCTAAGTACGGGCACAGTGAACATCAATGAACTGTATGGGACATCAAAGAATTGCGATGGGCATTTTTAGCTACTCCATAGCACATGGTTGTATGGTGCTGGCTGAACAAATCCCATTTCTCCTCAATCACATCACAGTGCTATCCACTAAGCCGGGCTTGGTGAAGCATTGGCTCCTTAGGTATTGCTGAACTTCAGCTCCCATCATCCCATATTGCTGGTTGATATCCCACTGTACATAATAGAAACAGCACACCATTCTCTTGATACTTGCAAGCATCTTGTATTTTCAGTCTTCCTTAATGCTTAGCTTTGGTGCATACATGATAACTCCTCCTCAGTATTCAGAGGAGCCAATCCTCAGTGGCCGACTCACCTCCTTTCACTTTGATTGGCTCTGATTAGCACAAAGGGTGAGAAGACTACTTCTCGGGGGCTGAAAAGCTCCCTTTTCATGCTGATGGGGCAAGCTCTAGGATGCTGGAGACAGGGACCCTGCTCAGATCCTGCTGCAGAAATAGTAATGAACCCTACACACACACACACACACACACACACACACACACACACACACACACACACACACACCACAACCCCAGGCCACTACCCCTCTGCTGCTGCTAGATCAGACATGGCCAACATGGTGCCCTTGAGATGTCATTGGACTTCAGCTGCCATCATCCCTGACTATTGGCCATTCTGTTTGGGACTGATGGGAGCCAGAGTCCAATACCATTGGAAGGGTATCAAACTGGCTATTTCTGTGCTAGATGAAAACTAAATCGGGTCCTCCATTAAAAGAGGGCACGTGTTGCGGTGCGACTGGCTACCTCACCCGGTTGTTGTGGGAGGTAATTGGATCAATAGGCCACAACCCCTGATTGGTGGTCACGTGTTGCTGAGGAGGAAATCTGACCAATGGGGCGTTGTAAAGTGCAGCAACGCGGGACCTATTTAAGCCCATGCGAGGCCGCTGAGCATCCTCTTTGGGGCCTTTCACATCGGAAGACCCACCCACCTCTCCCTATATTTAGGGCTTGAGTTGACCTTGCTATGCCGTCGTGTGTCGTCAGTCATTGGGACAGGGGCATGGTAGGAATTTTCCCCATTTGGCTGATTGGCTGTTGCCACTTGGGTTTCGCCTGCCACGTAGCAATCAGTCACAACTTTTAAGTTGTGGATAGGCTCTGGTTCAGGTGATAGGGGTGGCACCAGGGGTGGCGACGCCTATGCAAATGCAGGATATTCCGGTACAGGAATCCAGGGACTCATTGGTTTGTCGTTCCCAATAGGGTACGGCCTAACCCCAACCAGCAGCTGTCCCTGGTGTTCATCCTTGGCTGTCCTAAGAATGTGGCTCTAGGACAGGTCTGCCTGCAAGGGTGCAGGGAGATAGTCAAACCAGAACCTATGCAACCACTCACTTGGTTGTAATCAATAAAGTTGTGGCCTAAATTCTGCCAAAAACCAAACCAAATATCTGTCTCTCGTGTGATTTTATTTCAGGGAGGGTAAAAGGTCTAAACACGCAAATGAGTCCTATCTTATACTTGTTCCATTAGAAGACTGTAGCTGTAAACACATTCAGAATAGGACTACATATTATATTACCTTTATTCTAACCCCCCAATCCTCTAGATGGCGTTGGACTACATATCCCATCATCCCCAAACATTGGCCCTGCTGGCTAGAACAGATGGAAGTTGGAGTCCAATGTCCAGTGCGGCACAGGTTCCCCATCCCTGGCTTAAGTTGTGTCTCAATCTTGACCTCTTCTCTCCCATAGCAACAACGTTGCTGCAGAAGGAAAAGGAGCATTAGATGGTGACTTGGAACTTGCTATGCAAAATGCATGATGATGACGGTGATAATTAACAAAAGTCTGCTAAAAATAATCAGGATTCCTAAAACTAATCTAATTGTATCAGTTGGCAGCTGGGACACACTGTCACCATTACACGAGGGCTAGAGTGACAAAGATAAACCTCAGGCTAATTTACCGAGCGAAATCTGTCAGCCTGAGCAAGCCTTTTTGTTTAAAAATTGGGTAATGACAATCTTCGTTTCTAATGGCTTAAATTATGCACCAGCAAGAGGAAGTGAATGCTTCTCCGTTTAGTTAACACTTAATTGCCATCTCCATTGGTGATGGCAGAATGTGCCAACATTTGTGATGGATATAGAAAAGGCTTCAAAATTCCTCCGAGTGACAGCCTGGAAAATCTACAGTTGCTTATAGTTTTGAGAATAACATCTGGTTTCATGTCTTTTCCTCCCATCTCCCTCTCTCTCTTTTTGACAATGAGTAATAACAAATAGGTTTCATCCGATCATAAATTTGCCAGGGAGACAGAAGTTACTGACTCATAAATCCCAAACTTTCCTCTGCTTTTCCCTCTCAGAATGAGCAAATGTCTCGATTACCAAAAGTTGCTAAAGGAGGAAGGCAAAAGTGAGAGTTGAGCAACGTGATGGAGAGAAGTGTCTGGTCCAGTGCTTGCTGGACTTTGCTGCTTCAGGCAGCGGTTAAGGCTCCACTCTGGTCAGACCTCACCTGGAATACTGCGTCCAGTTCTGGGCACCACAGTTCAAGAAGGATACTGACAAGCTGGAACGTGTCCAGAGGAGGGCAACCAAAATGGTCAAAGGCCTGGAAACGATGCCTTATGAGGAACGGCTTAGGGAGCTGGGTATGTTTAGCCTGGAGAAGAGAAGGTTAAGGGGTGATATGATAGCCATGTTCAAATATATAAAAGGATGTCATATAGAAGAGGGAGAAAGGTTGTTTTCTGCTGCTCCAGAGAAGCGGACACGGAGCAATGGATTCAAACTACAAGAAAGAAGATTCCACCTAAACATTAGGAAGAACTTCCTGACAGTAAGAGCTGTTCAACAGTGGAATTTGCTGCCAAGGAGTGTGGTGGAGTCTCCTCCTTTGGAGGTCTTTAAGCAGAGGCTTGACAGCCACCTGTCAGGAATGCTTTGATGGTGTTTCCTGCTTGGCAGGGGGTTGGACTGGATGGCCCTTGTGGTCTCTTCCAACTCTATGATTCTATGATTCTAAGGCACTACAGTGCTGATGGCTCAACCAAAGAGAAAAGTTCCCTGCTAGGGCTAGTCTGTCACAGGAGAGCCAATGGAGTAAGCCCTGCCTCTAAGCCTCCATCTTGTGCTGCTTGTGTCATCCTGTCACCTGACCTCCTAGGTTGGTAAGTTTTTGTGTTTCTCATGTAGTAGTCTTAAATTCAATGGTATATCTGAAGGGTCATACATTGTTATAACAGGCAGCTATTGTATCCCAATGAAAGCTCATGCATTTTATACTTATTGCATTTTATACTCATACATTTTATGCTTATTGTATTTTATATACCTATATATTAGGCCAGCTGTATTGTATTTTATATACATAATGATATATTAGCAAATGTCTGTCCATAAGTAATGAATTGTTTTTCTGCAAGGGCCTCTTCTAAATGTGGAATCCTCAGGTTGCAACATTCATGGTCGCTCGTCTCTCCAGACGTCAAGGCTGAAGAAGCACTGGAGGAGATTTGGCAACATTTAAGGTTGCATTCCTAGATAATATGCAGCTGCAGAGAAACCCTACAATAGACACTATATGCCCAAGGTCTCTCGTCTGGTAGAAAGTTTCAATGTATGATTCCTTTCACGCTGTCTGGGATTGCGTTCAAGAATTTCTTTTTTTGTATTAATTGTCCTTATCAAGCCACCTGCTTTAGAATTGTTATCAAAGGAGTATAGTCTGGGTTTGTCTCTATGTTGTAATCAGTAACAGGGTAACAAGACCTTTGTGTTGTAAATAACAAGTGTAAAGGAATGTCAGCAGTATCGGTTTCCTGGAAATCATGTGCTTTCGGTTTCATCACGAGGGCAACGATTAGTAAGTTTCACAATGTATAAAAGGACCATACACTCTTCAGTAGGTGTGCAGATTGCGAGATATCACGCTGCACCTTTGGCCTTGCATATGTAATCCAAATAAACCCTTGTTGTACCCTGCCTGGTATGTTGCCTCTTTGCTTCAGACCCATCGCTCCAGTCCCGGTGAAGGTACAAGCTTTACATATCCACTTACATTAGACCAGGGGTACATTAGGCCCGTGGGCTGGATGCGGCCCAATTGCCTTCTCAATCCGGCCTGCGGACGGTCTGGGAATCAGCGTGTTTTTGCATGAGTAGAATGTGTTTATTTAAAATTCATCTCTGGGTTATTGGTGGGGCCTGCCTGGTGTTTTTACATGAGTAGAATGTGTGCTTTTATTTAAAATGCATCTCTGGGTTATTTGTGGGGCACAGGAATTCATTCATTATTTTTTTTTCAAAATACCATAGTCTGGCCCACCACGTGGTCTGAGGGACAGTGGACCGGCCCATGGCTGAAAAAGGTTCCTGACCCCTGCATTAGACTAAGGCTCATTGAAATCAGTGGAACGTACTTCTGAGGGCACATGTCTAGCAGACTGTCCAAGTGTCCCTATTTTCCAGGGACAGTCCCAGATTTACAGAAGCCCTCAACCTGGAATATCTTGCTTTTCCTTAGGACATCCCTATTTTCATCGGAGATATGTTGGAGGGTGTGGAGCTTGGTGGCCCCTGAGCCAAGGAAATATGTAACTATACAACCTTTAGAAGACGTATGAAGGCTTACAGATGTGAAAGAAAAAGGCGGATTCTCACTTCCAGATTTAAAATTGTACTATGAAGCTGTATCCGTAATATGGATCCGGGATTGGATCAAGTTAGATAGGGAGGAAATAACAGAACTGGAAGGACATGACAACAGGTTTGGATGGCATGCTTATCTATGGTATAGAAAGGCAAAAATACATAAAGGGTTTCATAATCACATAATAAGGAGATCATTGTTTAAAGTGTGGGGAAAATATAAAGATCTATTAGAACCTAAGACACCTTGGTGGTTATCACCTATTGAGGCATTGTCACTTAAAACTTTGGGGGGAAAAGGAAGAATGGCCAACATATAGAGAGTTAATGGTGGAACAGGAGGGAAAATTAAATTTGAAAGAATATGAAGAAATAAAAGACCATCTTCAAAGTTGGTTGCACCATAGACAGCTAAAGGATATTTTCAAAGAGGATAATAAGAAAGGTTTTTCATATTCAGTTTCCAAATTCCAAAAGGAAGTGATAGAAGAAAATTCGAAATTACTAAAAAAGGCATGCAATTTCCTTCTGGAATGGGAAACTAAAGATGAAAAAGTAAAGTCAGTAATGATAAAATGGGTACAAGATATAGGCCATAATATACAATTTGAAGATTGGATAAAACTGTGGAAAGTAAATTTGAGATTTACGGATTGTATATTGCTAAGCGAGAACTACATGAAGATGATGTATAGATGGTATATATCACTGGTCAGATTAGCAAAAATGTATAAAAATGAAAAGAAGGAGTGTTGGAGGTGTGAGGCTGAAAGTACTTTTATCATATGTGGTGGGATTGTAAAAAGGTAAAAATGTATTGGGAAATGATATACAATGAATTGAAGAAAATGTTGAAAATAACTTTTGTTAAACAACCAGAAGCCTTCCTGCTTGTTATTTTAGGTCAAGATCTGCTGAAAGAGAAGAGGACATTATTTATGTATGCTACTATGGCGGCAAGAATTCTGATAGCACAAAAATAGAAGACTGGAGAAATTCCAACTAAAGAACAATGGCAAGAGAAATTGATGAATTATGCAGAACTGGCAAAGCTGACAGACAGACTTCGAGAAAAGGACAACAGTGACTTTGAAAAAGAGTGGGAACCTTTTATAATATATTTGCAGAAACAAAGAAAGACCATTGACTTGATGGCAGGATTTAAATAAACACTCACATCTTTATTAACAAAGAACATTTAAAATAATGAAGAAATGATATAGTGGATTTTTAAGAAACAGCAGTATGTAATAAGGGGGAAATAAACCAGAAGTAGAAGCTGAGGGAAGCCTGGGAGGGAAGGGGTGAAGTGATGTAATATGTATGTTACTGATATGAGATATATGTAATGATAGGAAAAAAAGTGAATAAAAATTTAATTTAAAAAAAAGATGTATGAAGGCAGCCCCGTATTTAATGTTTAATGTTTTATTACGTATTTATATATGTTGGAAGCCGCCCAGAGTGGCAACCCAGTCAGATGGGTGGGGTATAAATAATAAAATTCTTCTTCTTCTTCTCCTTCTTCTTCTCCTTCTTCTTCTTCTTCTTCTTCTTCTTCTTCTTCTTCTTCTTCTTCTTCTTCTTCTTCTTGAATAGGTAAAGGTAAAGGGACCCCTGACCATTAGGTCCAGTCATGACTGACTCTGGGGTTGCGGCGCTCATCTCACATTATTGGCTGAGGGAGCCGGCGTCCAGCTTCCGGGTCATGTGGCCAGCATGACTAAGCCGCTTCTGGCAAACCAGAGCAGCACACGGAAACGCCGTTTACCTTCCCATCGGAACTGTACCTATTTATCTACTTGCACTTTGACGTGCTTTCGAACTGCTTGGTTGGCAGGAGCTGGGACCGAACAATGGAAGCTCACCCTGTCGTGGGGATTCGAACCGCCGACCTTCTGATCAGCAAGCCCTAGGTTCTGTGGTTTAACCCACAGCGCCACCCGCGTCCCTTCCTTCGTCTTCTTGAATAGGACGTCCCTATTTTCATCAGATAAAGGTTGGAGGGTATGTGTATAGTACAGTAGTACCTCGGGTTAAGAACTTAATTCGTCCTGGAGGTCTATTCTTAACCTGAAACTGTTCTTAACCTGAGGTACCACTTTAGCTAATGGGGCCTCCCGCCACGCCACGATTTCTGTTCTCATCCTGAAGCAAAGTTCTTAACCCAAGGCACTATTTCTGGGTTAGCGGAGTCTGTAACCTGAAGCGTCTGTAACCTGAAGCGTCTGTAACCCAAGGTACCACTGCATGGCGCTTTAAGAGAGCCAACTTGCCTTTGTAAGCTAAAACTCTCGTCACCATCTAAGTTTTGTGGATTTCCCTCAAAGGTGCCTTCACGGTCGATGCCTATTACTTATGGGCTCATTATGTGCAAGGCTTGCTTCTGAACGATATATCTAATTTCATATTCAGCCTTATGAGGACATCAGGAAAGGGAGAGGGAGAGAGAGAGAGAGAAAGTAGGAAGAAGCGGAAGACTCCTGTGAGCCTTCTCTGTGGTCCTTAATGACAAAATATGTGAAGATTTGAGCACAGAAGGCAACTGGGGAACTTTAATGACACAGGCTCATAGTTGTATTTGCTGCTGCTGCTGCTACAAATGAGGAAAACAAGCTTAATAGGATTAAACCACTCCTGTTGGGTTCATATTATTGGGACCTGTTTCCTGGCAAATTATGTTGCAAAAATTGCCTACTTCTTCCGTACTATTACAGCTGAAAATTTAGAGATTTGATTTTATATAGCTAAGAAAAAAAGCCCTTTCTCATCTCCCTTGGGTCTTTCTTTCTTTCTTTCTTTCTTTCTTTCTTTCTTTCTTTCTTTCTTTCTTTCTTTCTTCCTTTCTTTCTTCCTTTCTTCCTTCCTTCCTTCCTTCCTTCCTTCCTTCCTTCCTTCCTTCCTTCCTTTCTTTTCATTTTCAGCTTCTTCTTATTTCTGACTACTGTACTTTTATATCACGTTAAAAGATTCAGATGCCCCGGAATACATTTGATTCTCACTATAAAGCCATTCAATTTTTAACAAAAAGGAGGGGCAAGTTATAGGGTTGTGTGCATGTGTGTTCCACATGTATATAACCTATTAGCACATCTTAATAAGGCTGGGCTAGTTTTTATTGAGTTGAGGCCATAACCCTGAATGCTGCCTTGGCCAGTGTCTTCCTCTGCAGCTGTTGGCTTCTTCCGGGCCCTGAGATTGCAAGGTGTGGGAGATATCTGCTCAGGGCTCTGCTAACCCTCTGATTGGTCTGTGGATCAGTGATTGGAATTTAATGACAGAGCTGCCTCCTAGTTTCAGAGGAGGAGTGAGCTCTGGTGATCACAGCTCCTTATTGGATGCACCATGGAATAGATCCATCTCCTCCTTGGGGCTGTCAATGGAGGAGGACTCTGTCTCTGAGGATCCCAGGTCTGGGGCCATGACATCTCTCTCTCTGAGCTGGCTTTGTGATGTCATTACATCGTCAAATATGACAGGATATAATGCACCGTGGCAGTTTCACATTTACTTTGTGTTCTCTGATTGGCTAGGATCATATTCCCAGAAACTGTTTCAAACGCAGACCAAAGCAGCTACTGTCAGTATTTTCATCCCTCCTATTGCAAGGATCACCTGATCATGCTGTTTTACTTTCATACTGTTAGAAAGGGGGGGGGGGAGCTACTCTTCGAGACTTCCATCTCTAGTACTGTTGCACTTTTCCTTTGATCTGCCTTGCGACAGGAGGGCTGCATGAGAGCTGCTCCTCTCGTACATGTTTGTCGTGTTCTTTTATTTGTTTAATTGGTAGAAATAAAATTAGGTATGCTACAAAACCTCCACAGCATTGCTTCCGTTTACTCTGCTGAATTCTGGTGCTCACAAGAGCAGATGTGAGTCCACAGCACCAGGACCTATTCCTTGGAATGCTGTGTTGGTGTTCCTGCGTTCCTGTGATCGGAAGGTCGGAGAAGATGCTCCCATAACCAGGCCCATGCAGGCGCTGAAGACGTGGGCTGAACATGGGTGTACGGAAAGCTACTAACCCCAGCACTAACTGGGACAGAAATCGTGTTTTCACAAATGAAGCTTCCTTCCTTCCTTCCTTCCTTCCTTCCTTCGTGTTAGGAATTGGATTGGGACAATATGGCAAAAATAAAATGGCAGACACCTTAAAACTAATAGCTAAGTATTTTTAGCTTTGACTTAGGGGATTTTTTTTCCTACTTTGTTGCATCTCAGCTGTTTTCTTTCTGTGCATTATTGTACCTGTCTAAAGTCATTGCGGCTCTGAATAACTGAAAATATCATTTGGAAGATGGCATGAAGTGGGACATCCATTGTGCCTCCATGTCTGGAGGCTTCATATTTCATCGTGTGCTTTTGTTTTGACATGCTGTGTCACTTCTAAATGATGCTATAAAAGGCAGCATAAAGTGCAGCAGGAAACATTTTTATTGTCGAGTGGAACCTAGTCATCATCATGATTTCTCCAGATGCAAGGTGAAGGTACAAGATTTGTTCTCAAACACACTTTGGGGAAGGAAAAGAAGAAAGGCAGGCTGATTTATGCCAGTACAGGTTTTAGCATGTGTGTGTGTGTGTGTGTGTGTGTGGTTATCTTGGCTTGGCTAGGAATATTCACCTTCCTCCCCATACCCAAATCTCACATGGGAAATGAACCAAGTTGCCCACCCCAAACTGGGAAATAGATCAGGTAATTGCTTAGCCAACACAAATTTGTACCTCTCTCCTACCCACAATCACTTGACAACAGGAGAAGAGCTTGCTGGATTAGGCCAATGGCCTATCTAGCCCAACATCCTGTTCTCACAGTGGCCAAACAAATGCCCGCACTCTTCCTTCCTGTGGCTTCCAGCAATTGACATTCAGAAGCAGAGCATAGTCATTGTGGCCAGTGGTCATCGATAGCCTTATTCTCCATGAATTTGCCCAATCCTTTTAAAGCCATCCAAGTTGGTGGCCATTACTGCCCCCTGTGGATTTGTCTGCAATCTTCCAACATTCAGCTTCATTGACCGTCTACAAATTCTAGGATTAGGAGACCGGGGGATGGGGGGACGGGACGTTTCTCTATCCAGTTTCTCCATGTCATATGTAATTTTATATACTTCTTGTCATGTGACAAAGACACATGAGAGCAAAAGCAGTAAATCAGGCTGGGAAGTATTAAGACTTCAAAGTCATTCGGCCTACTAAAACTGTTGAAGCCTAACTGCTAACTGTTGAGTCACTCTGGGTCATGTGACTCACTCTCCTTAAATGTAGCAGCCATTTTCTCTGAGTCAGTTGTAGTATTGAGTGTGCCTAGTGTAATGTGTGTTTGTACTCAGCCATGTAGTTCAGTATGTGATCTCTTTCAAACTATTTGGAACCATGTTATGAAGAAGTTTATTTCAACTTAGTAAAGATTTTATTATTTCTAAGAAGAACTCTGCGTCATTAATTTCCGCTGCACGACACTTCTATCACGTCACCTCTTAATCACCTTTCCTTTAAACTAAAAAGTCCCTTTTCCTCATAGGGCAGTTGCTTCACCCTCTTAATGATTTCCTTGCCCTTTTCTGAACCTTTTCCAACTCTACAGTATCCTTTTGGAGGTGAGGTGACCAGAATTGTATTCTCACCCCTAGTCTCCCAGATCTTCCCTCTGTTCCTGTCAAAACACACTGACACACAGCCTTGGGGGGGAAAGGTAGGGTGGGACGGAGCCTGAAGCCTGTCCTTACCACTTTCCCCTTCTGCAAGGACTCTCTTGCTTAAATTGCAAAGATGACATGATTAAACATTGCATAGTTCCTTCTGTTTAGTGCACACTTGAAGTCCTCAGATAAAACACGAATGCAGATCTAACAGCTCAATAAGAAGAGTAGCATGGATTCTCGGGGCCCCGTCTGCACTATGCACTTAAATTATACCAGTCATGGCTCCCCACTGTTTAAAGTGGAACAATACTGCTTTAAATTCATAGTGCGGATGCAGCCTTGCAGTTGTCAGGTGTCACATGGAACTGTAGCACTTCCCCATTTATTAAAAATTGGCCCCACACCCAATATTCTGCCCACGAGGTTGCAGCAGGCCTCATTCAGGGAAAGCACTTGGAAAACAAGGCATAAAGAAATGTGTCACATAATGGAAATTGCGTCCATGAGTTCTACAAGCAAGGCCACTGCATTATTGCTTTCTTTCCTCCAGGAACTGCAACAGACAGCTTTATAAACAGGAGCATTATTGGAAAATGGCAGCTGGTCTCCATGGAGAAGGAAACACTATTTCCCACCCCCATTTTATGTTTATCCCTCGGATAGGTCTGAGAAATAACTTGCTCCTTATTCATATAACTGTGTGCTGTGTAGTTTTAATACTCTCTTAGGGATCGCAGTCATTGGCTTCTGTGGAACAGCAAACATTTCAGCGAGGGTGCTCAATTTCCCCGTTCTTGAGTCGTAATGCCTAAGGCAACTTGCTTGCTAGCTTATTACACGTGCTTTTTATTTGTTTATTTATTATGTCATTTCTAGACCACTCTTCATAAAGAAAAGAAAAATAGAGCAGTTCACAAGTAATAGCGTAAAATATACAATACGCACAACTAAACCAACATAGCTAAAATCTCAAAAACAATCACCAGCAAAATAGTGCCTTGGAATTGTTCAATAAATCAGTGGTCTAGATAGAAGAACAGTAGTGGGGTCGCTAAAAACAGGGGGCCGTATGAGAAATTGGGATGCAGCAAGCATCTATGGTTTCCATTTCTCCTAGTGAAACCCGGATATTTGCCATTTTAGGTAAGTGTTCACACAAAGCAACAAGTTTCTGAATAGTTATTATGGATAATGTTCCCAACACCTCACAGTGAGCCAGTGAGCGAGATGAGAATCTTTATATTGCCTCATCCTCTGTTGTGCTTGGCTTTTTTTTAAAAAAGGTATGAAGACAAGGAGGCTCTTTCCAGTTGGCTTGCTGAGAAGTAAAATGTGCAGACAACATTGTGCCGAGGTGTGATGCAGCCTAAGGGATTTAGCTGTTAGCACCACTAACTCTTCCTTGCAAAACACCGTCTCCTCTTACAGTCTTGAGCAGCGGAGTCATGATTAGGAACTTTAATCCTCAAAAACCGAATAGCACAAGCATGCACAGACTGCCCCTAACTCACCAATTAGGTATTCAATCAGGTGATTCCACAACAGATATCCTTTGTAGCTTCTCCCGACTAGCCGCAAAGCACATGCTTTCGAGAAAGCAACACTGAGCATGCTCAGACTGCCCTTCAAGGCAAGCCCTAGTAGGCCGATACTGTTAGCCCTCAAAACAACAGATGGAGTGGAAGCCCTTATAGTAAGTCTGCCTTGAAGGGCAGACCGATTAAGCACATGGCTTTTCTGTATGGGTTGCTCCTCTTTGCTATAGCAATAATTTTGGATCAGGATTGGCTAAGTGCTGTTGAGACCTGATTGGCCAGAGAACAAGTTGATTGACAAATGCTGGTAAAACTTCTCTGAGTTCAAGAAGAAGTATAAAATGTTTGGGACAAAAAAGTGTGTGTTTCTAGAGGTGTTTGTTGGGGGGTGGGCATGGGGGAGGGAGAACCAGGCACATGGCCTTCTCGGTAGTGGCACCTGCCCTGTGGAATGCCCTCCCATCAGATGTCAAGGAAATAAACAACCATCTGACTTCTAGAAGACATCTGAAGGCAGCCTTGTTTAGGGAAGTTTTGAATGTTTGATGTTTTATTGTGTTTTTAATATTCTGTTGGGAGCTGCCCAGGGTGGCTGGGGAAACCCAGCCAGGTGGGTAGGGTATTATTATTATTATTATTATTATTATTATTATTATTATTATTATTAATATATTATTGTTGTTGTTGTTGTTATTATTATTATTGTGTCTGATATTCTCTTTGGGAGGACTGTGCCTTAGTAGCGCTAGCAGACCAGTCTCCACTGCCTGGCATTTACGCAGGGGTCAGCAAACTTTTGCAGCAGGGGGCCGGTCCACTGTCCCTCAGACCTTGTGGGGGGCTGGACTATATTTTGGGGGGGGGGGAAATGAATGAATTCCTATGCCCCACAAATAACCCTGAAATTCATTTTAAATAAAAGCACACATTCTACTCATGTAAAAACACGCTGATTCCCGGACCGTCTGTGGGCCGGATTTAGAAAGCGATTGGGCCAGATCCGGCCCCCGGGCCTTAGTTTGCCTACCCATGCACAAGAGAGTTCAGTTTTGCACGTTAATTAGTACTGAACTGAAAGGGTTAGTTTTGCAAAAACTTCATCAGAATTGAAAGAACCACTCCCCATCACCACCTCTGGTAATTTTGAGCTTGATTTGCTTTCCGTGTCATCGGCACATAACAAAATTTGATTGGCTACACTGTGTTGAGGTCATTACTGCTAGTACTGTACTTGATCCCTGATAGGCTAGGTTCAATCAATCAAGGACAGTGAAACAAAGGGGGGGGGGAATGGCTCAAAAGTGAAGAAAGAGTGGCTCTGAACAAGCAAGAGGGGGAAATTTAGGATTATTGGATTTTGTGGAGCTGCTGCCTGTTGCCTAGCTATTATTTTCACAGTGAAAATCCTACCAGGTTTTTTTGTTTCCCTTTGCATTTGCCAGCTACTGAGCATGAGACAATCACTGAGATGCTCTGGATAAGTGGAAGGTGAATGTCATCATGGATACTCAAATTTCCGAAATCTAAGTCCTGGAGAGGGTGTGTGTGTATGGACACCAAGCAGAGAGTATATTAAATGGAGCAGACTATAAAGCATAGAGAGGGGGAAAGATTTATAGCTTAGTTATTGTTACAGAAAATCATTGAAGCCACCAGCCAACTTAAATGGCTAAAATAAAACAAGCAAACAGACCGCTGGGATAGAGGAAATAAAAACAGAAATGTGATAGGCACACATCTAGCGGAAAATAGGAGCACTTCGTTGACACAGTGCATGGGACCAAACTAATTTGCACTTCTAAAATAAGGTAATAAATAATATGTCTACCTGCATATTATACGTACATAGCTAGAGCAGACATGAGGGCTGCCTAGCCAAGGCTGTTAAGAGGAGGAGTCAATGGAGGGTATTTGCATAAGGGCTCAGCAGGACAGAGGTTCATGTCCTAAGGCAGAACAGAAAGATAACAGTAGGAGGTGAGGGAGAGACTTCATCGTCTCTAATAAGAGCAGAACTCGGAGTCACCCAACAAAATGGATTGCTTAAGAACACAAGAGCCCTGCTGAATCAGGCCAAAGGACCATCTAGTCTAGTCCAGAAGCATGTTCTCACAGTGGCCGGCCAAATCCCTGTGGGAACCTTGCAAGCAGAACGTGATCCCCAGCATTCGATAATCAGGAATATGTTGCCTTGGATACATGGTAATATAACTGTAGTGACTAGTAACTGTTGACAGCCATCCCTTAGTTTAGAAGATTCAGGAGAGACCAAAAAAGGTACTAAATTCACACAAAATATAATTTTTACCTTATAGGATTTGCTACCACCAGGAGGGACGCGAGTGGCGTCGGTTCGAATCCCCGTGACAGGGTGAGCTCCTGTTGCTCAGTCCCTGCTCCTGCCAACCTAGCAGTTCGAAAGCACGTCAAAGTGACGTCATATATATAAAAAAGCACGTCATATAAGCTAGGAGCTTGTAGCAGGCTCACAGAAAGCTCATATGGAGTATATTTTATATTAAACTCATGGCACCTGCACGGATGCCATGACCAGCATAAATACGCTATGTAAAGCACAGACTAGCACTCATCATTATAGCAATGTGGTCCTTGAAAAAGGTTTCCTTTCCTCACATTAAATGGTCTCTGTGTGACATAGGGAGATCGGTGAGACTTATGTTCCATTCTTCATGTCCAGTTGCTCTCAACCTTTCATTACCTGTTGCTTTCCAGTTGTTTTGGACTACCAACTCCCATAATTACTGACCACTGACTATGTTGGCTGTGGCTGATGGGAACTGGAATCCCAACACGTAAGAATGTAAGAAGAGCCTGTTGGATCAGGCCAATGGCCCATCTAGTCCAGCATCCTGTTCTCACAGTGGCCAAACCAGATGCCTCTGGGAAACCAGTGAGCACAAGAGCAACTCTCCCCTCCTGTGGTTTCCAGCAAAGGTTTCAGAAGCATTGGTGTCCCCAACTGTGGAGGTAGAGCATAGCCATCCTGGCTAGTAGCCATTGAGAGCTCCCCACCCGGAACTTGACTAATCCTCTTTTAAAGCCATCCAAGTTGGTGGCTATGACTGCCTCATAGGGGAGTGAGTTCCATAGATTATGGAAGTACTCCCCACCCCCATCCTAATTCTTTCCTTTTTTAAAAAATTAATCTTTATTGGTTTTAAAACAAAAATACATATATCTACATACATCAGATCGAAAATAAGAAAAGGAAAAAAAAGAATAAAGAAAAGTCAGAATAGAAGAAGTAAAGAATAAAGAATTTTAGATGACAACAAAAGAACATCAAGAACATTGTTTCACAAAAATCCGTTTTTCAATGTTATACAATCATAAATAAAAACAACTTCCAATTTTTCACCATGTATTTGTATTGTCATTTTTTTGGTTAAGTTTATTGCACATTCTTTTATTACTGCTTTTAATCCTTTTACATTCTTGTCTTAAACTTATTGTATATTTCTTTTTTCTTTTGCAAGTATCAACCCAGTTCCGCTAAAAGGTTATTATTTGGATAATATATATTTAAGTATTTTTTTAATATATTCCATTCTTTATATACCTTCTGGTTCTTTCCACCATTTAGCTTCATTGGATGCCCATGAGTGTTATGAGAGAGGGACGGAAACTTTTCTCGGTCCACTTTCTCAATGCCATGCAGGGCCGTCTTTACCCGGGGGTGTAAAGGGTGTGGGGCACCCGGGCACCAAATTCTGGTGGGCGCCAAATGTATACCTACTGTATACCAGTCCCTCTTGATCGGCGTCAGTGAAAAGCAATGGAGCGAAAGTTCCTGCCCCCCCCCGTCGCTCTGTTACTCTGCAACATTAAATATTCCCAATGAGTCATTAAACAAAAGCAGTTTTTTCTGCTGTATCGTTGTTACAGGTGAGCAATTTCCACCTTAAAAAAGGTCAACAACTTTGGCTTTGTTCCTCCCCAAAAAAGCTCAGTAAAAGTTAATTTGGGGGCGCTGGGCGGATCTTTGCACCCCAGTGGCGCATATGCTAAGACAGCCCTGATTCCATGTATCCTTTTATAAACTTCTATAATGTCGCCTCTCATTCGTCTTTTTCTATAAACTAAAATGTCTCAAACACTGCAACCTTTCTTCATATGGTTGACCATTTGAGTGGCCACCTTCTGAAACTTTTTCCAACTCTACAATATCCTTTTTAAGATGAGGTGACCAGAACTTTACACAGCACTCTCAATGTGGTTGCACCATAGATTTGTATAACGGCATTATGACATATGCTGGAGTTAGGCACAAATTGGCCTCTTCCGGTTTCTTCCATCAGATCTCCTCCTCATTTTTAAGTATAAAGTGTCAGGAGAACACAGGCAACGAGAGAGACCAAGTTAGTACATCTTATGTGAATTAAAATTATTTAAGTAGTGACACTTTCAATTAAGGATAAAGGCTGGAGAGAGTGAGAAATTAAGAATCTCCATCAACAAAACTAGGTTAAACTAAAGTTGAAGAGGTTCTGATCCTACATAGTTTCATTAATGAATCTCATCATTATTTTCAAGCCAGCAGTTTTAATTAGAGATGTGCCCAGCATGGAATACCCACTTTTAGCCATGCAGGTAATTGCGTATTCTAGCCAATTTCTTGCACATTTTAGGAGAGCGAAGGCTGCAGTCGAAAAAGGAAATCTATAAGCAAATTGTAGTCTTTTAAAAAAAAAGGTACTGACGGCAGAATTTCCCTACTCCAAGGGATATAAGTCATGTCGCCAGCAAGGAAGGGGGCTTGAAAATGCTCCATTGAAATCACTTGGTGTCCTATCCTGTCAGGAAATATAACGCAGTGGTAAAATGACCCAGCCAAACTGTTTTAAATCAGTTGTTTTACTACAGGAAGGAGTGATGGCTAGCAGCTTAGATGGATTAGAGAGGTTCATGGAGGATAATGGCAACTAGCCATGATGGCTGTGCTCTGCCCCCATGGCCAGAGACAGTCATGCTTCTGAATTCCAGTTGCTGGGATGCGCAGGAGTGAAACACGCTCTTGCCCTTGGGTCCCGCTTGCCAGTTTCCCTCAGGCATCTGGTTAGACATTGTGAGAAGAGGATGCTGGACTAGATGAACATTTGGCCTCACATGCGCCAGGTTCTGTCCAGCTTTGGTCACACACTGGGAGTAAGTCAGATGGGACCCACTGTGGCCACAGGAAGGCCTGATGGAGCCTGCCGTGGCTGTCGGGTAGGCCTGGCAGGGCCTGTTGCAGCCGTAGGAGGGTCTGGTTGGGCCCGTCATGAAGAAGGAGAAGAAGAAGAAGAAGAAGAAGAAGAAGAAGAAGAAGAAGAAGAAGAAGAGGAGTTTGGATTTGATATCCCGCTTTATCACTACCCGAAGGAGTCTCAAAGCAGCTCACATTCTCCTTTCCCTTCCTCCCCCACAACAAACACTCTGTGAGGTGAGTGGGGCTGAGAGACTTCAAAGAAGTGTGACTAGCCCAAGGTCACCCAGCAGCTGCATGTGGAGGAGCGGAGACACGAACCCGGTTCACCAGATTACGAGTCTACCGCTCTTAACCAGTACACCACACTGGCTCATGACCACTGGAAAGCTCATGGGGTCCATCACAGCCACGGGAGGGCCCGACGGGGCCCTTTGCATCCAAAAGAAGGCCCGGTGGGGCCCACTATAGGCCGCAGAATATTAAGGGGGCCTGGTCCTCTCCTTGAATTTTTTTTGGGGGGCTTCGGCCACCGCCTCCCCCCCCCAGATGGTGCCCCTGTTTGGCTCGATCCAGCAAGGCTCTTCTAATGTTTAAGAGCTAAAACAAACAAACAAACAAAACAATAGAAGGCAATTAGAAATGGGTCGGGTATCTCATTAAATGCCCCCCCTGTCATTTACCATACATGGACAACAAGGACAGGAGCTGAATTCAAGGCTCCCCCTCCCCATCTTTGTAAAAGGAGCTCTCAGGACAGAAACATAATTAGCTATAAAATGTACAGATGCTTCACGCACAGTACGATATCATATTTCTCCCCCTTGCTGCAAAGGACACTTTTGTAATAAAGAGGAGAACCATTTCTGGCAAGTTGCAGAACGTTTATGAATGATAGATAAAGAGCTTGAGCGTCTCTTCCTTAAGCAGTTCCACAGGCCCGAGGCTCCAAACAATATTCTGGTACTTTATTTAATTCCTGCTCAAGCCTGAACAATGCAGACGGAGGGTCCACAACTTACAATATTACACCTCTAATGTTCTCAGGATTTCCTGGAGGCAAGTCTGGTAAATTGCTTGTCTGCGTTTGGATACAGAAAACTAATTTAAAAACTAAACTAAAAAAAATAATCTTCATAAATATAAGCAGTGCTAGCAGAGAGTTGTTTACTCATAAAAGGCAGGCCCTTCAAGGCTGTTCAATTAAAGTCCGCAGCATTTTGTTTCCTCTGGGTTAAGGATGGGCAAGTCCATCAATTTCAGTTTCTTCTAGTTTCTCGTTTCTCATTTTCCCCCCAGTTCAGTTCACATCTCTTCATCAGTGTGCAATTTGTATTTCCCCCCGCAAAAAAAGTCAGCATGAAAATTTAGCAGCATTTTAGCCTACATGTAATTTCCCATAATAAAACACATTTCCCCCTGTTATTTTTCAGCAAATATGCATTTTTAAATACACATTCCCCTAAGATGCATGTTTTTGTACGCTGCATGAGCAAGTGAGGTGTGAATATTGTCATTACGCTACACTGCATTTCATATATTATTTGCATGCATTGACTGAGGACTTTGGTAAATGCTTCTCGAACGTCCAGCTAGACAAGCACTGTTCTAGGTCACATGCAATAGTTGCACCATTAACGCTTCGAGCCAATTCACAGTTTGCAAGTGAGACAATGGGGAATGCGCATAGTTCAGTGGCACAGCAGTGGCCGACCAGATGCTTGTTGGACATGAGTGCAACAATAACTCTCATACCCTCCAACACCAGAGTAAGGCAAAATCGGGACATAACCTTGAAAGAGGCCGCAACCCCTCTCACTCTGGCAAGCCCCTTCTCACTCTCGCCCCTCTCCTGCCTCTCTCCCTCGCACCTTTGCCCACCACTGCCTCCTCCTCTGCCGCTGCTGCCACTTCTGTCTCTGCTGACGTACTTCCGGAAGCTGGTGCCGCATGGCAAAAGGAGGAAGAAGAACGGGAGACATGCAAGGGGGGGGGCAAGGTAAGTTGGGGTGTCTTTTGGTTCTGTTTTTTGGCCCCATGTTCTGGTGTGAGCCAACTGACTCGCACCACAGCGCAGGACCCCAAAATGTGCATCTATTATTCTCGTGCTCTGGCCAAAACGGGACATCTGGGATTGGGCCCAGAAGCCAGGGCGGCTTCTGTAAATCTGGGATGTCCCTCTTAAAATGGAACAGTTGCATGGTATGAGCTCTGCCAGCAACTAGTATTCAGGGGAATACTACCCTTGATGGTAGAGGTGGTAGCATAGCCATCGGGGCCAGTAGCCACTTGCATGCAGAAGGTCACGGGTTCAGTTGCCTCCATCATCTCTTGGTAGGGCTGGGAATGTCCCATCTAAAACCCTGGCGAGCCTCTGGAAGTCAGTGCGAACCATACCAATGTAGCAGAACCAATGGCCTGGTTCAATATACGGCAGATCTATGCATTCTTATGAGGTACTACAGAGTTCCCTGCATCCTTGAAAACTTCCATTGTATATTGAGGTATGCTATTATATTTCATTATTATATTAGTGCTATGTTTTATTGCATTATGTATATTTGCATTAGATGTACAGTAGTCCCTCGACTTACGAAGTACTCGACATCCGTATTTTTCGACTTGCGAATGAAAAAAAGTGGCCGCACGCCTACGAATTTTTCGACATCCGAATGGAAATCGTTGCCGGTTTAGATGCGGTTTCCTCGACTTATGAATTTTAGATGCGGTTTTTTCGACTTACGAATTTTTCCGAATATTTTTCTCCCAATGCATTCCTATAGGAAATTGACTTATGATTTTGTTCGACCTACGAATGTCCATTCGGAACGGATTAAATTTGTAAGTCGAGGGACCACTGTATTGTTTTCATGGATTACTGTGATACATGTCCATGCAGGTTTTTGGTTGTTTATCTGTTTATCTATATTTTGCAGTTACATGCTGAAAAGACGTACACGAAACAGTGTCAATACTGGATCACTGTCCGTTGTCTTACTGTTATTATACAGTGGTCCCTTGACTTATGAATTTAATCCGTTCCGAATGGACATTCGTAGGTCAAAAAAAATGGTAAGTCGATTTCCCATAGGAATGCATTGGGAGAAAAATATTCGGAAAAATTCGTAAGTCGAAAAAACCGCATCTAAAATTCGTAAGTCGAGGAAACCGCATCTAAACCGGCAACGATTTCCATTTGGATGTCGAAAAATTCGTAGGCGTGCGGCCACTTTTTTTCATTCGTAAGTCAAAAAATACGGATGTCGAGTACTTTGTAAGTCGAGGGACCACTGTACATTAAAAAAATATACTACTTTCATTGGCTGTCGTGTTGCTCGTTCTTGGTTTCTGTTTAACCATACCGAGGTAGCAGAACCAATGGCCTGATTCAATATACGGCAGATCTATGCATTCTTATGAGGTACTACAGAGTTCCCTGCATCTCACCCAAGAACATGGATACTTGTTGAGGATTAAACCAAGAGCTAGCGTTCATCTGCCCTATAATATGAAAGAGGGAATCCTGTTTGATTTTTTAAAAGGAGCAAGTGCCTACGCCCAGGCTGAATGTCAGGGAGGATTCCCGTAAGCAGACCACTGGAAGCCATTTGGATTCACCAACAGATGCCTCCCCTGTATGTATGTTTTGATATGTGGTGTTTTCTGACTTGGTAGTTTCCTGCTGCTGTTAATTGGCCAGTTCCCAAGGTAGCAATTTCCAAGCGTGAGAGCTCTGTTGCTGAGCACATTTATTTATGTGAGGACAATTTTATAGAGCATCTAACTGTGGGCTGGAACACCAACTGTTGGGCTCCAGTGAAGTGTGCAATCCTCATCTGTACTTCACTTGGTTTTTTTTTACTTGTATGAGATTCGTTAACTCTTAGAAAGCTGTATATTTTGTGAACACACACACACAAACTTAAGAAACATACCGGTACAACAGTGCTGAGGGACCTGCAGCCCACAGTTCTAATTAGGCTAAGTAGGACTCTTAATTTGTTTATTTTTTATTTATTTCATAAAATTTATGCACTGCTTGGTTGAAAAAACAACAACCCTCGAAGACAAAACAATGAAATCAAGAAAAAATTGCAGACATACAAAAGTTTAAAATACTGCAGCAGATTAAAATTACCTCAACTTTCCAAGCATCTGGATAGACCTGTCTAAACAAGAATGTTTTTAGCAGGTGCCAAACAGAGTACAGTGAAGGCACCTGCTTGATCTCAACAGGCAAGGAGTTCCGAAGTGAAGTTGCTGCCACACAACATGATGCAGTTCTTACGGATGCAGAATGCGTATTATGTAGCACCTGTAATGGTGCCAGTTCTTCTGATCAATGTGGTCGAGCGGGCATAGATGGTGGAAGGAGATCTCATAGGTCCCAAGTTGCTAAGGCTTTTAAATAATAACACCTTCAACTTAGCCCAGTAGCAAATTGGCAACCAGTGCAGATTTCATACCCTCCAACATTTATCTGATGAAAATAGGGACGTCCTATTCAATAACAACAGCAACATTTTTATTCTATATACCCCACCCATCTGACTGGGTTGCCCCAGGCACCTCTGAATGGCTTCCAACATATATAAAAACATAATAAAACAAAAACATTTAAAAAACCTCCCCATGAAGGGCTGCCTTCAGATGTCTTCTGACGGTTGTATAGTTACTTGCTTCCTTGGCTCAGGGTTGCATACCCTCCAACATTTCTCCAATGAAAATAGGGACGCCCTAAGGCAGTGATGGCTAACCTTGACACTCCACATGTTTTGGAACTACAACTCCCATCATCCCTAGCTAACAGGATCAGTGGTCAGGGATAATGGGAGTTGTAGTCCCAAAACATCTGGAGTGTCAAGGTTAGCCATCACTGCTGTAAGGAAAAGTGGGACATTCCAGGATCAAATCAGAAACCGGGGTGGCTTCTGTAGGGTCTGTTATATGCTGACAAGGCCTCACTTCTTCCAGACATTGTGCTGCAGCTCCTGGACCAAGTGCAAGGGAAGCCCCACATAAAGCGCATTGCAGCAATCCAGCCTTGAAGAAACCTGTGCATGAGCCGATGTAAGAATGCTGCGGTGTCTCCTCGGGAGTAAAGAGCCAGAAAACGTCTGCATCTGTATTTACAGCTTTATTAACGACTATATACAAGCAGAGCTCTAAAGTTCATGACCGCTCGAGTCAGTCCCAGAATCCGGGAGTGGCCGCTCACGGGTCCGCCCCCAACATAACAGTTTCGGTAGTCCAAAGCTCCTCCTAGATTCCTTACGCTTCTTCCCTCTACGCACCTGGGGCGACAGAAGTGCCGGCGCACCCGGCTCCTCCGTTACCTCAGGCGTTGCCAGGGGTCCTGCGGCATCTCTAAGCCCTGTCTCCGACAAACTTCCTGGTTGCTCCTCCCCTTCACTGAGGGACACCCTGCTTCCCTCGCTACTGCCTGAGTGGTGCTGTGGCTCTCCTTCCCTTGACAGCCCTTGCGCCTCCTCCCTGCCCAGCGCCACGTCCCTGACAGCTGACCTATGAGATCGTTATCCCCAAGCCACGCCCACCTGCTCTACATATGACATCAGAGGAGACAAAGTGCCCTGCCTACCACGGGGCTTGCAGTTGCTGCCAATCAGCTGATCAGCGACACCTCTAAACTCCTGAGTGCATAGCTGTCAACTTTCGGATTTGAAAATAAGGGATCAGCACATAGCTGTCAACCTTTCCCTTTTCTCGGGAGGAATCCTATTCAGAATAAGGGAATTTCCCACCAAAAAAAGGGAAATGTTGACAGCTATGCAAAGTAAGGCTGTCCACAGTGACGCGAGGAGGGGAAGCAGAGTGAGCTCGGGGCCCCTTCTCAAACAGGCAGACGGCTCAGGGATGCCGCGAGGGCGGTGCAATGGCACCAAGTAGCCTCGCCACCCTGCGCTCCAGAGGCTGCGCGCGAAGGGAGAGTGAAAGAGCAAGCGCGTAGACGGCAGGCAGGCTGTCTGTCTGGTTGGGCGTGAGGGTCTGGCTTCACAAGGCATGCAAGCTCCACCCCCAGTCGGTCTCAGACTCCTTATTGGCAGCCGAGCAACGCAGCTGAGGAGCCTCCCTGGCCGGCAGGGAGGGAGAGGAGCTGCTTCCTTTGAAATCCGGGAAATTTAAGGGATATCAACAATCCGGGATAGCAGCGGGAAATGGCATTGGAATAAGGGAGTTTCCCGCAAAAAAAGGGAGGGTTGACAGCTATGCTGAGTGTCTACTAATGTGGTTTGATTTGAAATTGCACATGCAAAGGAAAATGCTTCACCTGACTGCATATTTCAGCCTCCCTGGCTGTTTGCGTCATCTGAGGAGAACAGGGGTGGTGAATCACTTCACCCACCTTTAATGTGGTTTCAAAAGTTTTGTTTTTGTTTTGTTTTTTAGGAAATGGGAACAATAGGAGAAACTGCAGTCAACCTGAAGTCTGTTTTTTTTTTTTTTTTTTAAAGGGGGTGAATTACCAGTAACTACCAAGAGGCACATAAAGGTTACATGCAAAATGGGGTTAGAAATGGCATAACAAAGCAGCACAAAAGGTTCGTTTCAGTAAGATGCGGCGATAAATAAAACCATGTGCCGTGTAACGATGAAAAGGTGAGGGCATAAATCAGCGAAGGCTGGGGAAGCGGGAGCGAGAAGCTCCCTGATGCATTGATTTTGGGAAGGTTTTAATTTCGACTGACTCTTAGAAGCACCTCATATTTCTGTCTCATAGAGCTATTTGTAAAAGGCTCCACATCTCAGAAAGCAGTCGATGTCTCTCATCAATCTGGCTGCTGTATCTACATAGTTTTCGCACAACAAAAACAGAATCTAATTGCTATTTATTTATTGCTAGCATCCCAGGTCTGGGGCCGGGCTTTGGCAGATCCGATCCGTACTGACAAGGAATGAACAAATCTGCTGATTTCCATTTCTCTCTTCTTTTCTCATTTTTCATTTTTAAGCTCAGTTCACCATATTTCTGTGGCAGTCTGCAAACTTCTTTTTAAAAACCCTTGTGAAATTCATACACATTTTGGGGTGCATTTCGTACAACATTCTTCTAATATAATGCATTTGTGTATGCTATTTTCACTAATGTACATATTTTTTGTGCAGTTTTCATTAGTATGTGGTGCTTTTGGGGGCGAGGGATGTTGCTGCAGAACTTTGGGTTGGAGAGTATATTGGCATCCGTCTGTCTCGAGAGACAATGGAGTGTGCCTCCAGGGGTGAAGTCAAACTACCGCGTTGGGAGCACCTCCCTGGGGTGCAAGCCTGGGCAATGTGTATGGAGGTCCTGGGCTGCCCAGATGACAAGAACCACCTGTCAGCCTCACTGATGTGGCCCAAAGGAAAGCAGAACGATGTGTTGGGCACCATCTTGGTTGCAGGAGTTGCCAAATGGTGGCAGACAAGGCGCCATCCAACTGTCTTTGGGACTGCACACCAGATTAGTGTAGGCTATCTTTGCCTTTTTCTTCTCCTGGTGCAGTGATGGCTAACCTTGACACCCCAGATGTTTTGGGACTACAACTCCCATCATCCCTAGCTAACAGGATCAGTGGTCAGGGATGATGGGAGTTGTAGTCCCAAAACATCTGGAGTGTCAAGGTTAGCCATCACTGTCCTGGTGCAATGCAATGTTATGCTGGGCGGGGGGACATGCTCACCGAGATCCCTGGGCATTGTACCCCCCACTTCAAGTACCAGCCTATCTATCAACTCTTTCTATTGCTAGTCATCGTTTCGCTTTCATTAAAGCACGGTTTAATGTCTTCCCCTCAAACGTCCTTTTTCATAGATTTTCTAGGGGCCAAGTTTCGGTCTTATGTGCCTGTGATAACCGTTCGATTGAATCTCTTCATCACATAGTGTTTGTCTGCCCCTTGTATTCTGCCGCCCGAAACACTCTATTACTTCCATTAACTCAAAAATTACCGGAGTATTTGGAAGAGTCTTACCTTGCTCTTCTGTTGCAAGATTCAGACTCGATTATAACCCTACATATGGCAACATTTCTGACATCAGTTCTGACACTTAAGAAACGCAATGGATTGTTATATACAGCTTGAAATTTTAATTTAATTTTTATCATATTTTATTCAATTGAGTATCCCTTTTAATCTATTTTACTGTTAGCAATTGTAAACCAGACTGTGCTGTTTCTGTTTTTGGTTGTTATGTTTATGGGCTTAAAGCCGAAATAAAATGAGTTGAGTTGAGTTGAGTTGACTTCTCCTGAACATATCCCATAAGGCAATGGAGGTTTAGGATCAGAGTTTACCTTCTAGATGGGCTACCTTCCCAGGTTGACAATTCTCATTGGCCCCCTCACTTCCCTCTATAGCACATGCAGAAACCTCCTTCTTGACCACTGGACACACTATTGGTCTCATCCGCTCAATCCGCCAGAGCCTGTCTTCACATGCAGGGGAAGTCCCTAACTCACTGTTTGAGACCTATCTGGTACACTCACCTGGTTTAGCCAGCCAGTTGAAGCTTTTCCCCAGGGTTTGGCCACTGTTGCATGTTGCCAGCTTCTAGGAGCCACAGGTGAGAGATGAGTGGGTGGGGACCAAAGGTGGACAAACTACCCAAGGAGGAGCACAACATGTTCCCTACCAGAGGTAGTATCCCTCCCCTAACAGCCCCCACACCCCAGAATTCAAGTAAAGTTACTTGTAAGAGGTAACTTTACTTGAATTCCCATACACCCTGGGTTGGAGAAAGTGCACCACCAAATTCAGAGAAGTGCAAAATTCAAATGGCGGTCACATTTTGGTTCTCATATTATTTCGTGAAGTCCAAACTACCTTGCAATTAACATGCAAACTGAACGAATTTATTTCCCGATCCCTAATACTGGCTGAGGCCTTGCACTGAAATATCTGTTGAGCAGACCAAACAAACAGGGTGCAAAGCAGAGCTGGTAAAGTGGGTGTCCTAGGGAGAACAGGAGAGGCTGGGGAGAGACGGTGTGTCTGGATAGAGTCATGAGAGCAAGAAAGGATTCCCAGGCTCTCATGTTTCCCATTGCTGCTCTATGGACTCTTCCTTTCTGTTGTGTAGTGAGTTAAAGTGTCATATCTGTATTATTATTGTGTGTAATCACATGAGGGTAAAGTAACTGCCTTCCTGTCCAGAAGGAACAGTTACTATTGGTTCATTCAAGTTGCTGCATTTGGATCCTCAGTCTCATTGGCTTCCGCCAAAAGGCAGCTTTGTGATTGCTTGAGATTGTTCCCTCCACAATGTATCTTTTCCTAGCCAGTCCTCTGTCCCTATAAATGTAGCTTCCCTCTCCTCAGTTGGGCTGGTCTTGTTTAGCCTGAATAAAGAGCTGTTACATGAAGATAAGATAAGATAAGATTTATTAGACTTGTGCGGACCATGCCTTTACACAAAAACCATCCAACATTATTAAAAGAATAACAATATAATTGTTAAACTGGGTTAAAAACGCATTTCCCGCTAGCTCCGCAAAGCAAACAGAACAAAACAAGACCAAGAAAGCCAGCCCACAGTGCAGGAAAGAAAATATATCAGCAGATTAGGAGAGCGATGAGGGGGCCTTCGCTGCGTCATCTAGGAACCCCTTCCTGGTTTTCATGGCCCTTGCCACAAAAACCGCTACCGCGTGAGAGATCCGTGGGTCTGCGTCTACCAGCAGAAACTTTACTCGGTCCTCCGAGTTGCCTATCGAGTTAGGTATAAATTTTTCAATCACATCTCTGAAGGCCGAGTACAAGGGACAATACAACAGGTAGTGTGTGAGATCTTCTATGATCCCCATGTGACAAGGGCATACACGATGCTCTATCGGGATTTTAGCAAATCTGCCTGACAAATAGGCCGTGGGGATAGTTTGAAAACGGGCCATGGTGAAGGCTCTCCTTAGGGTAGGATCGGTGATGTTCGCCAAATAGTTGGCTCGGACTTTAACTGTTTTCAGCCGGGGAAACCAATGGGAGGACCTCGCATTTTTTATTTTTGCACCATCTAACAAGGCGTCTCTATCCAGGATCCATTTCCGAAGTTTGTCTGGGCTCCACTGTTTCAGAATATCAAATTCTGGCAGGGTGTATCTGCCCAGAATATCAGATAGGTTTTGACGCCAAGTAGTGATCTTTTGAAGTGATGCAAAGGCTTGTTTAGCCAATAAGGTGTTTGAGGTGTTTGCCAGGTTGACGTAGAAACGCAAGAATCTTAAGTGGGCCCTGGCAGACACAGAAGGTAGTCCTACCTCTACTCTTAAGAAGGTTGCCGGTGTTCCTTGAGGAAGGCCTAAGATCCTCTTGAGATAGTAATTTTGTAAGACTTCAAGCTTTTCCAACAGCCTCGGATTCCACCCCCAGAGTTCAACCCCATATAACATCTGGGGAATAGCTTTCCCAACAAAAACTTTTATTGCCGGGATCACCAGTTGGCCTCCCCGGGCATAAAAGAAGCTAAGCAGAGCACCAATTGTCCTTCGTGTTAAAAGAGTTACAGCCTTAAAATGGGCTAACCAACTGGATGTAGCCTGAAATATAACACCCAGATATTTAAAAGTATAACACTGTTCAATTTCATGTTCATCTAATGACCATCTGAAAATGTGGCGAGCTCTATTGAATACCACAATTTTTGTTTTGCCGTGGTTTATCTTTAGAGAGTTATGGGAGCAGTAGGCTGCGATCCCCTCCAACATGCCACGTAGGCCTCTTTGGGTGAGTGCCATTACAGCCATGTCATCGGCATAAAGCAATATATTTAGATATTTCCCTTCAAGGGCTGGAGCCGCTTGCTTATATTTTGGTTACATGAAGAAGCTGTCTCCTGCCTGCTATGTCAGAGAGCTGAAATCACTTGCTGAAATCACTGACCCCACGCTACAACACTTTCCCAAGTCCCCACAGCTCAAGCTTGCTCCAACTTCTCTGTGGCTCCTAGTTATCTTTGTGCCTGTTAATTGCATCTATGCAACCAGTTTGGCCCTTTGAAATAACTGAACTTTTGGCCCAAGGCCTGGTAGAAAATCATTACTCATAGCACGAACTGGAGGTTTATTCCCTGGACTCTGTGTATGTGTGTGTGTGTGTTTGCTTCTTTTTTCTTCTTCTTTTTAATAAGATTTTTAAAAAGAACAAAAATACCAGAAAAATACAATGCTGATGGTAGCCAAGCAAAGACTCCTTTTTATCTTGGTGATCATGGACACAACAATTTAATCTAAATGAAGCCCAAAGAGAATATCACTGGGGCCTTTTGCATATTTGCCTTGGGGGGGGGGGGAGTAGCTTTATATGCAGGAAGCTAATACCAGTGTGAATATTTGCAAAGGGGAACGAAACAAAACTGGAAACAGACAAACAAATCTTAGCCTGTACAATGTAATTTTCTGTGGGGAGTTTCAGAAAACCTAAGAAAAACAACGGGGAACGATAGCATCGGCAAATTCAACACTAATGTCATTTCTATTTTCTTTTGTGTTCTTTTCTGCTCTTTTTATCTTTCACTTCCCAGTTGTGGTTAAATGTCGTGCAGGATGGCACATTTTTACTTGATATCTTCCGCCTCATATTTTTGGGGAAGGCCTCTAATTGCCTCGCTAGTATCAACAAAAGACAAATGTATTTTCATGGGGTGTTTCATTCCCCTCCCCCGCTTCTATTTGCAAGTCGAGATAGAATTCAGAATGTAATCACATGTGTAAATTATTATGCATTGTTTGAGTCTCAGCAAACAACGGCCTGCAAACACGACTTCAGGATTGTAAGCAATAAAGCCCGTAGGTCGGGGCAACTCCAATTCTATTCCTGCTAACTTCTCATCACAATTTTCGGTTCCTAAATAGCTGCAAATTTAGAAAAAATTCAGCGAACAACAGAAGGATGAGCGGTAGGGAATCTATCTCATTATTTTTTACAGATGAAAAACCCACATGTAAATCGAACTGTCTGCATTTTGTTGACACTTCTTCTGTAAAATAAGGCTTCCAATGCTTTTCAGTACGTTTCCCTTTAAAATATGCATACTGTATGCATTTTTTAAATAAAAAAGTAAAATGCATATTTTTTATGTACAATATTTACGTCTGAAACTGCACCACAAAATTCAGAGAAGTATGTAATCTGTCTGATTGGTGTCATACCCTCCAAGTGTCCCTGTTTTCCAGGGACAGTCCTGGAAATATGAAAGCCATCCTAGCAGTACCGGATTTACGCATAAGCTAAACAAGCTATAGCTTAGGGCCCCACTATCTTGGGGCCCCCAAAAAAATTTAAAGGAAAAAAACACCTAGATGTACATTTCCAAAATATAAGGTAAAGGGACCCCTGACCATTAGGTCCAGTCGCGGACAACTCTGGGGTTGCGGTGCTCATCTCGCTTTATTGGCCGAGGGATCCGGCGTACAGCTTCCAGGTCATGTGGCCAGCATGACTAAGCCGCTTCTAGCGAACCAGAGCAGCGCATGGAAATGCCGTTTACCTTCCCACTGGAGTGGTATCTATTTATCTACTTGCACTTTGACGTGCTTTCGAACTGCTAGGTTGGCAGGAGCAGGGACCGAGCAACGGGAGCTCACCCTGTCGCGGGGATTCGAACCGCCGACCTTCTGATCAGCAAGCCCTAGGCTCTGTGGTTTAGACCACAGCGCCACCCGCGTCCCAAAATATAAGATAAAAACCAAATAAAATAAAACCTACATACAGCAACTGTTTTGTGTTGCGTAGGCTCCTATGGTGTAAGTCATGGGCCTGCCTGCTAGCCTGCTCCCTAAATTATCACTGGTTTGCTCATTTCTATATATAGGGTGCCTACATTCTGCATGTGTAAATGGCTTTAGATACCTATTAGGTCCATAAATTACCATATAGCATATATTCAACACAAGAAAACAGCGACAATTTGTTGTTGACAAAGGACAGCTGGACATATAAAGGGCCCCATTACCTTCAGTAGCTTAGGGCCTCATCAAACCTAAATCTGGCCCTGCATCCTGGCTTCTGATTTGATCCCAGAATGTCCCTATTTCACCTGCCAGTGCCACCGCTGTCGAGCTTGGGGATGAGGATGCAGTGGCAGCAAGTGAGAGCACCCAAGGAACACCCCATTGCCTCTCCGTGGCTGCCACTGCTGGTCTCCTCCCTTGGGCTGCTCATAGCGGCTTCTGGAGAGTATTGCATGAGATGCCTTATGTGAGCTCCCCCTCCCTTCAGAAATAACTAAAGGAGAGGGGTGAGTAAAAATGCACCCTGGTAAATCCCCAGAACATATTTAGGGGACACACAGGAAGTGGAAAGAGGGGAACGTCCATTGCACAAGCAGAAATCCTTACATTAACAGAACAGGTTACACTGGATGCATCTCACAGTTGGCCTTTGGAGAAGACCCTGATTTGCAAGCTCATTGGCAAGGCAAATAATAATAATAATAATTATTATTTTATTTATACCCCGCCCTTCCCGGTCCAAAAACCGGGCTCAGGGCGGCTAACAACAAATACAAAACAATGATTAAAAACAAGTTAAAAACAGCTAAAAACAGCATAAAAAACAAACATCAGTGGGATCACCAGGGCTAACTGGCCAGGTTAGTCTTGCTAGGCCAGTAGGGAGACCAGGGAAGAATTTTAATGTGGGGACCCAGAAGGGTTTCTTCAGAAAAAAGGAAAGGGGAAAAAGGAATAGGAAAAGCAAATAGCCCCTCCTATGTAATTCACCCCTTCCTCAGTTTTATTGTTTCTGGCAGGCATAGCAACAAAATGTGCATCGTTGGAAGCAAATCCTTCAGTTGGGGAGTTAGGAGAGCATAGTCCTATTTATTTTTAAGTGTCATATAATAATCAATTCATTTACTCTCCATTGTAACGTGATGAATCATAATGAACATATTTGCATAATATGCAGTTTCGCATATATTCAATTACAACTCGGCATTTGCTAAACGTACTGTGGAAATCAAACGGTTCTAAGCAGAAGGAGGCTGGCTCTCCAGTGAACATGGGGAGTCTTGGGGAGGTGGTTTGTGCCAGTTCCTCCTCTGTTTCCTCCTCTACTCTGCCAGCTACCCGAGGACTGAATGTTTGCTCATTAGCAGCACAGGAGCTGCCTTATATCGAGTCAGACCATTGGTCTCTCCAAGCCCTACCTGGTGGACAGGAGTCACCCCAAGCCCTCTCTACAGATACCTCTCTCCTCAAAAAAGTTCGAGACTTTTGAGAGTGGCCACCTCTGCTGTCACCAACATCTCCTTCTCCTGGTGGAACATAGGAAGATGCCTTACACTGCATCAAGCCATCGGTCCATCTAGATCAGTATTGTCCGCAACAATTGGTTGCCCAGGAACATATAAAGACAATGAAAAGTTTCGTACCGTCCTTTTTTATTTCAATATTACAGAGAGAGGCTATAGAACCCAGCCTCTTGGATAAGGGCATAGTCCCAAGTGAATCTCCATCCACCGTCTCTCCCACTTCCTCACCTCCTCTACGGGTGCTGCTATGTGCCCTCTGTCTTTGAGCTCTTTACTCTCCTACTTTTAAGGCTTGTCAGGTTCTGGGAGATGGAGGGTCTGGGATGCTTTCTAATGACAACATGTCAGCCAAGTGTTGCTCTGGCTCTCCCATGATTTCCCAACCTTCCCCCTCATCTGCCTCTGAGCTGTGACTTCCCACAAACCCCTGTTGTAAATATATACTGTATTCCTCTTCCCCCACCCTGCAAGGGTCAGGATAGGGAGGCGGTCTCCACCATTCCTCCTCTGCCCAGTCCCTGACACTCCTTTAGTGGTTTAGCAAGGGTGGGATGTGTTTTTAAACTTTACTAATGCCCAGGGCTCTCCTTTTGCCCAGGGCTTCTCTGCTTTGCTCACCTGCCTGCCTCCCCAGTGCCACAGTTCCTTCCGTGTAGTTAGAATGCAGCTTACTAAATAACGTAAGCATTGCATTCATTGCTCAATCTGTGGCTCTCAGACTGAAAATTGCAATCTGTTATAGTAGGTAGGCAGCAAAGGGAACCAACCAACCAATCCTGGGTGCAGTAATAATAATAATAATAATAATAATAATAATAATAATAATAATAATAATACCCTGCCCATCTGGCTGGGTCTCCCAACAGAATATTAAAAACATGATAAAACTTCAAACATTAAAAACTTCTAAAAAGTCAGATAGTTGTTTATTTCCTTGACATCTGATGGGAGGGCGTTCCACAGGGCGGGCGCTACTACCGAGAAGGCCCTCTGCCTGGTTCCCTGTAACTTCGCTTCTCGCAGAGAGGGAACCGCCAGACGGCCCTTGGAGCTGGACCTCAGTGTCCGGGCGGAACGATGGGGGTGGAGACGCTCCTTCAGGTCTACTGGGCCGAGGCCGTTTAGGGTTTTAAAGGTCAGCACCAACACTTTGAATTGTGCTCAGAAACGTACTGGGAGCCAATGTAGGTCTTTCAGGACCAGTGTTATATGGTCTCGGCGGCCACTATCTGCACATAGGAGGGAGCACCAGGAAGGCAGAGATGCCAAGGCAGACTATTGGTCCATCTGGGCTACCTCAGTATTGCCTTACACTTTCTTGAAGTGGCTCTCTGTGGTTTCAGGTAGGGTTTCCTTCCACCCCACCTGGTGATGCTTGGGACTGAACCTGGGACCTTCTGCATGCAAAGCAGCTTCTCTGCCACAGAGCTACGTTTTGGAAAGAGCATAGCCATTATTCGGACATTAGTCTGCTGAATCTGGGAGCATCGATTCCAAGAGCGGCATGTTATCATGGCATTCTGGATCGTAGTTTAGCCACTTTGGCTCTCCGGATTTCCCGTTGTTCCAGGCTTTTTTCCTATTTTAAAAAATGAAGGCCAAATTAGTCTGTATGGAATGCACATCCTCGGAATCTCTGGCTTGACATGCTTTGAAAACCCAGGCCCTTGTGATATAATAAGATGGATAACAGAACTCTACTATAAGCATATGTTAATGTCAGGAACCCGTCTGAATTCTTAAAACCCGACGTTCGGCTCATTTGCAAGTTTAGTGCGTGTTCCATCGAAGATGGGATCTGCATTTGAGCAATTCCCAGGCCGCTGAAAATGATTACTGTGTCAGTGTTTTATCTCTGTGGTTCCACTATGGTTTAATTTCTATTGTGTGTGTGGTTGTGTGTGTTTTTCAAACAACCCCTGGGTTTTTTGGCAGGCAGAAGACACCATCAAAAAAATTGCTCCCCTTCCAGATGTAAAGGCTAAAAAAAAAAAAAAAAGTCCTGTCAAAACAGCAGCCAATGGTTTACAAATTATTATGGAAAATGAAGATTTATTTTTGCAAGCATAATGCATTTGGTGGATCCTCAAGGGTTTTCGAAAAAGCCTGTTCTGCATTCAGAAAGCAGCAATGTAATGGCAAAAGGCTAACCCAGCCAACAATGCTTAATTTGTTTTGACTCTTGTTACCATTGGCTTGACAGTATGGAGGAAATAAAAAGCGCATTGCAGAAATGGGTAAGTGGATGCTACTAGCAGAAAATAGCAATAGAGCTATAATACTATTAAAGCAGGGGGGGGCAACCTTTTTAAGCTGATGGGACACATTCCCTTTTGATCAACTTTCCAGGAACCAAACGCCAGTAGTCATTTTGTACTCACAGCTGTCCATGGAGGTGCAGGTTAATTCTGTGCCCAGGGTGGCTGTCTACCAACTCTATTTGGTACATCGGCTGAGACCCTACCTGTCTGCACACTTTCCCCACAGAGTGGTACATGCCCTGGTTACAGGGCCGGTGCTTCCATTTAGGCGAACTAGGTGGTTGCCTAGAGCGCCAAAATGGAGGGGGCGCTGGCCAGCCTGCCCGCCGCCCCCTGCCGCCCCAACCAGCGGCGGAGCGAGCAGGTTGGGGAGAAAACCGCGGCGGCGCCAAAATGGAGGAGGCGCTGACCAGCCTGCCCCTCGCCCCCCACCGCCGCCTGGTGCCGCCCCAACCAGCGGCGAAAATCACGGCGGCGCAGGGCGCCCGGTGGGCAGGGGGCGGGGCACCGTACGTCATTGCGCATGACGTACGGTGCCCCGCCCCCTCGCTTAGGGCGCCAAAAACCCTGGCACCGGTCCTGCCTGGTTATCTCCTGCTCGGACTACTGCAACATGCTCTACATGGGACTACCTTTGAAGGTGACTCAGAAACTACAACTACCGGTAATCCAGAATGTGGCAGCCAGACTGGTGACTGGGACAGGCCTTTCCCAACTCCCTACTCTCTGTACTTAAACCTTGTCTTAAATTTTAAATCTTAAACCTTGTCTCTGTACTTAAACCTTGTCTTAAATAGTAGAAATATATTTAGGTTACTTGGCCCCACTCGATCAATTGGAGAGCCATGGATTTGTCAGCCTGATTTCTCAGGGGGGGAAATGGGATACAGTGGTAGCGAGGGGTAGGGTGGAGTCATTTTTGTTATTAAATACCCTGTCTGTTTCACTGCTGATTTTTAAAAATTCACATTTGATCTGGGGTGCCTTTGTAAATAACACATTTGCTTTGTTGCGTAATTTTCATTTGTCACTTTTTCTTCCTTAAACGTGTGTGTGTGTATTAAGGGTGGTGGCAATAGTTAGCAGAGCCAATTTCAATACCTGCTGTTTCATTTGATCATTCTGGGACAAAGGGAATTCTGGGGGAAATAGTGGCAGACACAAAATATGGTAGCATCCACACCCCTGACAGATCACAACATCCGGGTCATCTTGAAAACTAAAACAGCCAGATGGAAATGAATGGGGAGAAACGAACCCAATTCATAACCATTAGTTACCAATAACATTTGTTTCATAATGAATGAAGATTGAAATGAATGGGGTCCATCTGCTTCAGTTTTTGTTGTAGTATGAATGCACACCTTCTAATCAATCCCTTCCTCCTTAGCTAATGGCTGAATGTGGTGGGGTGAGAAGATGGGACAAGTTCTCCCTATAGCACAGGTGGACAACCTGCAGTCTGCAACTCCCAGACTCATTTTATGTAGTCCCAGATGCCTCCTGAAGCTGCCCCGCTGTTCCGACACAAGAATATTTCCTTCCTTCTTCATTTCCTCCAGCTTTTAAAAACGTCCATCTCCCACTTTTTATAGAACAATTAGAATTGAATTCTGTATACCTGAAGTCCATTGGCCTTTGTTTGATGACATACACAAAGGCGCAGGTCCATAAAAGGAACGTTTAATAACCCCCATTTCATTTATAGCCCTTGCTTATATATTCAGTTCACATTACATTTAATAGCTGATCATAGCCCTGAAATCAACAGCACTGTTTGTTCTGTTTATGCACAGCAGATACGCCGCAAAGCATCCCAGCAAAGCCAGTTCTTGACTTGTTGTTTTGTTCTTATTCTGCCTTCGTCAGACGACACCTGGGATACTGTGTCCAATTCTGGGCACCACAATTTAGGAAGGGTGCTGACAAGCGTGGACGTGTGCAGAAGAGAGGGACAAAGAGGTGGCTCCCTCCAAGGTTGGATTTCAACTCCTGCAACCTTTTGCCATCGACCATGTCTGCTGGGGCTGATGGGAGTTGGAGTCCCAACAACATCTGAAGAACATCAGGCAAAAAATTTACCGAAATAGATAATCAAATGACAATTTATCAATGGGGTGAAAGAGAGCATTCCCTATCAAGACTCATGCTGCAATAAATCTTGTAGCTGTTGTGGTGGGACTTTAAGAGGTTAACATGGACTATACACTTTACAGACAGCCCAAGACAATTACAATTGGGTGAACCATCATAAAGGTAAAAGGTAAAGGACCCCCTGGATGGTTAAGTCCAGCCAATGGTGACTATGGGGTTGTGGCGCTCATCTCGCTTTCAGGCCGAGGGATCCGGTGTTTGTCCACAGACAGCTTTCCAGGTCATGTGGCCAGCATGTCTAAACCACTTCTGGCACAACAGAACACTGTGACATAAGCCAGAACACTGTTTATCTTCCCGCCACAGCGGTACCTATTTATCTACTTGCACTGGCATGCTTTCGAACCATCAGCAGGCCCTCTTACTAGTGGTTTCCTTTTGCTGTTGCATCATGTTTTCTTTAAGCACTTGATCGCTTCATGCTCCATAAATTTAGTAGCATGCAAATTGATGTCAATGCACGCCAAACTATCTTCTGCAGATTGCCCAAGAAGCCACCTGTATGAAGGAGTAATGGGCACCTCTTCAAACGCTGCTCCCAAAACATCCTCCCTTTTTCCTCCTGCATGAGATCACATTAATTTTACCTACCGGGGAATAAAGTTCAAATTGAGCACTCTATGTAAAATAGTACTGCTATGGGAAAGCAGGCTTAGACCCCCAACACACACAGACACACAAGCACAGATATATATTCCTGTTCTATATATTCCTAAAGTACTGCAAGAGGAGAGGCGGAGTTTGTGTTTGCAGGGAATAAATGATAAGCTTTCTTCTTCCACCATCCTCATTTTCAACGGCTTGCAGCTGTTCACTAGGAAAAATGACTCAGCTTTCAGCTGATATGAAAAGACTCGGCAGGTTGGTGAACTCACCCACCCGTACGAATGTGCAAATCTCCTCAGCCTACAGACCTTTTCCTCACCCCCCAAATCTTATGATAAGATTCTTATTGGAGCACTCATGAAATCCCACAGATATTTTCACTGGGGAGGAACCTCCGAATTCACCGGCATTGCCATTGTCGCCTTAGCTAAAAATCTGATGTAAACACCAGGAATAGGTGTGAATTTCCCCTTCCACATCAGAAATTTGGCCTATTATTATTATTATTATTATTATTATTTTGGCCAGGGTCAGAACTTATTTGGAGAACCTAACTGCCCCTCCACACCTGAAACAGTAATCATAATAGTTGGCACTTGTCTGTCTCAAGAGACAATGGAATGCACCTCTGGGGGTGAAGTCAAACCGTTGCATTAGCAGCACCAAAGTGACCTCCATGGGGCGCAAGCCTAAGAAGTGTGTATGGAGGTACTGGGTTGCCCAGATGACAAGAACTCCCTCTCTCAACCTCGCTGATGTGGTACAAAGGGAAGCAAGCAATACATTTGGCATCAGCTTGGCTGCAGGGACGCGGGTGGCGCTGTGGGTTAAACCACAGAGCCTAGAGCTTGCCGATCAGAAGGTCGGTGGTTCGAATCCCCACGACGGGGTGAGCTCCCGTTGCTCGGTCCCTGCTCCTGCCAACCTAGCAGTTCGAAAGCACATCAAAGTGCAAGTAGATCAATAGGTACCCCTGCAGCGGGAAGGTAAACGGCGTTTCCGTGTGCTGCTCTGGTTCGCCAGAAGCAGCTTTGTCATGCTGGCCATATGACCCGGAAGCTGTACGCCGGCTCCCTCAGCCAATAAAGCGAGATGAGCGCCGCAACCCTAGAGTCGGTCATGACTGGACCTAATGGTCAGGGGTCCCTTTACCTTTACCTGGCTGTAGGAGTTGTCAGAAGGAGGCATACAAGGCACCATCCAACCGTCTCAGGGGGCTCCACTCTAGATTTGTGTAGGGTTTACTCCACGGGTAGGCAACCTAAAGCCCATGGGCCGGATGCGGCCCAATCGCCTTCTCAATCCGGCTCGCGGATGGCCCGTGAATCAGCATGTTTTTACATGAGTAGAATGTGTGCTTTTATTTAAAATGCATCTCTAGGTTATTTATGGGGCATAGAAATTCGTTCATTCCCCCCCCCCAAAAAAAAAATAGTCCGGCCCACCATATGCTCTGAGGGACGGTGGACCAGCCCATGGCTGAAAAAGGTTGCTGACCCCTGGTTTACTCCATAGCCTTTTTCTTCTCCTGAAAATATCCTGAAAGACAGTGGAAGTTTAGGATCAGAGTTTTCCTTCACCTATACAGTGAAGAACTTAATTCGGGTAATAGTACCTCGGGTTAAGAACTTAATTCGTTCTGGAGGTCCGTTCTTAACCTGAAACTGTTCTTAACCTGAGGTACCACTTTAGCTAATGGGGCCTCCCGCTGCCGCCACACGATTTCTGTTCTTATCCTGAAGCAATATTCTTAACCCGAAGTACTATTTCTGGGTTAGCGGAGTCTGTAACCTGAAGTGTCTGTAACCTGAAGCATCTGTAACCTGAGGTACCACTGTATGGGCTACTTTCTCTGGTTGGCGAGTTGTATCTGTCCCTATAGGATGTGCAGAAACCACCTTCTTGACTGTTGGACCCACTATTGGTCTCGTTCGCACAATCTGCCAGAGCCTGTCTTCATATGCAGGGGTGTCCCTAACTCACTTAGGGTTTGAGGCCCATTGGCTACCCTCTTCTGGTTTAGCCGGCCAGTTGAAGTCATTCCCTGGAATGTGGCCAATTTCGCATGCTGAAGCTTCTAGGAGCCATATATGAGAGCAGAGTGCAGGGTGGGGACCATTGGTGGACAAACTACTGCAGAAGGAGCATTACATTCCCCCCACCAGAGATGCTTCTGCTACCCTAAGACCCCATACCACCCCCAAACTCTATAGGTAAGTGCCCACATATTCAATATCATTCTGAAAAAGCAATGTTCCACACTGTTATCTTCCAGGCTTTGTGTACACCAAACATTTAAAAAGCACACAACTTTCCTGAAAGAATTCTGGGAACTGTAGTTTACCCTTTACAGAGCTACAATTCCTGACACCTTTAGCAAACCACAGTTTCTTGGACAGGAGCAATGTGATTTAAACGCATGGTGTGTAAGTAGCCCAAGGGCACTGTGGCCATTTTTGCCTCTCTGCAAACGCTGCGTTTGGCCTATTCCTCTGATGATAAATGCACATCCGTTGTGTTATATTAATTTTAGTCTATGGGTGGCAGTCCTTTTCTAAATTTCTTACATGGAGATTGCATTATAGTGTTCCTTGTTCCAAGCTTATGAAATTTTCTGTTTGAGAAACTCAATAAGATCGGTGCTAATTACATAATGTGCATTGGGGGGAGCTGGTTACATCTGGCTTCAGCATGAGCAGATGTTAAGTGAAGGTTAATACAGTGTGTCATCTTTTAAGAAGGGATGTCCCCACTGGGACTTCGTGGTGGACCAAGCTTGTTTCATGTTGATGTGAAATGAAGAGAATTGCAGTGACTGAGAAGGCAGGCAAAGCAGCACATTTCGAAGTACTCAGATGTAGTATCGGATTTTAGTTGTGAATTTGTAGAATGGCAGTATTGGGGGCAGAGGGAGGCCCTGGGGGTCATGAGGTCCAATTTTGATGAAAGCAACCTACATTCTGCAGAATATTTATTTGTAAGATTTCTCACCCGGTTTGCACCATAAATCTGCAGGGTGGATTACAGCACTATAATTAAAAAATAAAATAAAATGGGGAAATAGTTTACGCAGGTATTGAAAAACGCATGAGTAAAACAATTTGAGACAAAAACATTGCAGTACAGGCTAAACCAAACTGAAGAGGTGGGCCCCACAAAAAGTACCTTGATTGTCAAAGGCCTGGTTAAAGAGCATGTTTCAATCTGTCATATTGATTCAAAATGGCGCCCGACATCCAAACATTGATGACAACCTCAGACCTTAGAACCCATGTGCAGAGTTTGGCAATAATATCTTGAGAGATTACCAAATATGTGCCAAAAAAGGAGGTAAAGTAACCTATGGAGAACAGAGGGACGCATGGATGGACAAACCACTTTTTCAAAATATAGATCAGACTCAGTAAAAAAAGAGAAAAAGCTCTCTAAGCAATTTACATAAAACAATATTAATATATGTAAGAAAATACACACACACACACACATATATATATATAAACAGCAACACAGAAATTGGAATGGAAGAGACTTAAAGAATGGGTGATGAGAAGCTCCCATCAGGGGCGGAGGAAGGAGGTTGCGGTGGGGGTGGGTCGCCCTGGGTGTCACCACTGGGGGGGGGGACAAAATGCCGGACGGCACTCACCATGGGGCCTGCAGTGTGCCCGAGCCACACATCTCTCCTGGGAGTGACACGGTGGCTTGGGCACCCGCAGGCTCCGCGTTGCCCCAAACGGTCCGCCCATTGCCTCCCCCTCAGCTGTAGGGCGGCTGAGTGGGAGGAGGCAGGCAGACTCCTCGGAGGCCCTGCAGAGTCTCCTGCCCCGGCTCACTTCACCCCGTGGGTGGCTGGTGCCGCCTCCGTGGGCGCAGGGCACGTGCGCCGCCCCAGCTGCCCGATCAGCTTGCTCCACCGCTGGCTCCCACAGAGCAAAAGTTAACCCAACTCTTCATCCCTAGTTGGGGGACAGGACATTCCATGCTAGAGTCAGGCAGCCACCCAGAAAGACAGGCTGCCCATCCTTTTTGTACTTCTTCCAGTCTTTTGTCTCCATTGGAAGCCAAGTCTTGCTAGAAGTACCCAATTAGCTTGGCGAGAATGACCAGATCTATCTTTCCATAGAGATTACATCTTTCCAATGCATTTTACACTTGCAAATGCCGAGAAGACAATAACCTTTTAATGATCAGATGTTTATCAAACACTGAAACGGGGCAATCGCTTGGTAAGTATAATACTGAACAATAAAGGCATTTCATCTCATATCTCGGCAGTGTGTTTAACAGTGCAGGGGTTATAATACTAGCTGTTCTGAAGCTAATGGGAAAACCCTCATTAATTGCACGGAGGCGAAGATTTTATGCCAGGACTCTCCACATGCAAGATGAAAAGCGAGAGATGAGAGTGAGATACATTCAGAGGAATACATTCAGCAGGATCAACTGGGGGGGGGGGATGTCTGGGGACCACAATGCACCAGAACATCATCCGCAGAAACATCAATATGGAAAGGACTTCCTGGAGACAGAAAACCGGAGAACTACTGAGCTAGTAGGAAAGTCAAGATTGAGCAGAATGACAGGCACTGCATTGTGGGCTAGACTCATTGTGTCATGGTTTCGAAAGCCTGAAGAGGGGTGCCGTTACCTTCACAGACACTGGGACACAGTTGTCGCCAGGACTAGCAGTGAGGAAACAGTGCTGGCGTCTTTTAAATCAGGTGCAAAGATCCTGTGGCCCTCCAGATACTGCTGGCTACAACTCCCATCATCCCTGCCCATTGGCCATACTGGGTCGGCCTCGCACGCCAAGCCATCTATCTGCCTCGCACGCAGCCTCAGTTGTGCATCTGCAAAGTGGGAAGAAACATGATTTATTTGGGAGGCTTGTCAAATGACAGCATCCATCAAAACCTGGAGGGCCACAAGCGAGCGGCGCTGTGGTCTAAACCACTGAGCCTCTTGGGTTTGCCGATCGGAGGGTCAGCAGTTCGAATCTGTGCGACGGGGTCAGCTCCCGTTGGTCTGTCCCAGCTTCTGCCAACCCTAGCAGTTCGAAAGCACACTAGTGCGAGTAGATAAATAGGTACCACTATGGCAGGAAAGTAAACGGCGTTTCCGTGTGCTCTGGTTTCTGTCGCAGTGTCCCGTTGCGCCAGAAGCAGTTTAGTCATGCTGGCCACATGACCCGGAAAGCTGTCTGCGGACAAACGCCGGCTCCCTCGGCCTGAAAGCGAGATGAGCGCCACAACCCCATACTCGCCTTTGACTGGACTTAACCATCCAGGGACCCTTTACCTTTAACCTTTTACCCCTGATTTAAACAGATTGCACTGCAGGGAGCTGTACTATGTTACAAATGCGTTTCTTAATTCATTAGAACAACGGTGCCTGGATGAGACGTTGCTTCGCCACACACACTCCCTCCTACACCCGACCGCACAAACCCATATTAAAATGAATTGTGTTGCTTTAGGAAGTGGTGGGAGGGGTGAAATTGCTTAATCTTATTACTTCCTTGGAGAAGATTGAGCAGCTCCTCATGCGGAATCGCAACCCTCGGAGCTGCGCAGAGAGATTCCTGCTTAGAAAAGTTCAACGGAAAGCATATGGGGGTTTATTTTCTGGTGTGAGTCAACAGTGATTTCTGAGCTTGTTTATCACGTAAATGTTACCCGGCGAATTATTAGACAGTTGCCATGGCAGCAAAGGCCTAGTGCTGGTAGCGTTCCTTTCCTCTGAGCAGTTAAGACAATGATCAGTCTTGCACCCTTAGAGCTAACAGTCAGCATCCGAGCGTCAAAGTGACAGATAACATAACACCTAGTTTTTACTGATAACAAAGCAATTTGGAAATATTTATCAGATGGGCTTTTGCCGTTTGAGTGCGTTTACGAATCTTATGTAGATAATGTATATGCACGACAAAACTGAAAGCAAATATGTTCTCGTTTCATTTCCAGTGGCTTCGGGAAAGTAATAGAGACATCAGGGTGTAGTAACGGGGAACCGAGATGAGGGAAAGCTGGACCAACTCCTGAGCCACATTCCTGAAGCAAAGCCAAAACAGAGCAAGACAGAGTGGCTGATGTGCCAGCTGTCAGGGTTGTGTCTGCAACCTTTGCTTCACTGGCAGCTTGCTGGGTTGGCCTCAACTGGCAAGTAATAAAACCACAGAATTGTATACTTGGAAAGGGACCCCGAGGGTCATCTAGTCCAACCCCCTGCAGTGCAGGAATCTCAACTAAAGCATCCATAGCAGGTGGCCATCCAACCTCTGCTTTAAAACCTCCATTGAAAGAGAGTCCACAGCCTCCCAAGGGAGACGGTTCTACTATCAAGAAAAAGAAGAGTTTGGCGGCTAACATTCTCCTTTCCCTTCCTCCCCCACAACAAACACTCTGTGAGGTGAGTGGGGCTGAGAGACTTCAGAGAAGCGTGACTAGCCCAAGGTCACCCAGCAGCTGCATGTGGAGGAGCGGAGACGCGAACCCGGTTCACCAGATTACGAGTCTACCGCTCTTAACCACTACACCACACTGGCTCTCCATCAAACAGCTCTTACTGTCAAAAAGATCTTCCTGATGTTTAAAGTTGGGGGGGGGGTCTCCTTTCTTGCCATTTGAACCCATTGGTTTGGGTCCTACCCACCAGAAGCCTATTCCATCCTCCATGTGACAACCCTTTAGATATTTGAAGATGGCTATCATATCTCCCCTCAGTCTCCTCTTTTCCAGGCTAAACATACCCGGCTCCTTCAACCATTCCTCATAAGGCTTGGTTCCCAGACCTTTGATCATCTTCATAGCCCTCACCTGCACACATTCCAGCTTGTCAACATCCTTCTGTAACTGTGGTGCCCAGAACTGGACATGGTATTCCAGATTTGGTCTGACCAAGGCAGAACAGAGCAGGACTATTGGTCAGGATACTAGACTTCTGTTGATGCAGCCCAGAATAGTATTAGCTCCCCCCCCCCGCTGCTGCTGCATCACACTGTGAACTCATGTTCCACTTAATAATAAATTTTTATTTGTACCCCGCCCTCCCTGGCCGGAGCTGGGCTCAGGGTGGCTAACATTATAAAACTAACACAGTATACAAAGAACATAAAAACAGGAAATCAGTTAATTAAAATACATCTTAATATTGTTATTGTTGTTTAGTCATTTAGTCGTGTCCAACTCTTCGTGACCCCGTGGACCAGAGCATGCCAGGCACTTCCGTCTTCCACTGCCTCCCACAGTTTGGTCAGACTCATGTTGGTAGCTTTGAGAACACTGTCCAACCTTCTCGTCCTCTGTCGTCCCCTTCTCCTTGTGCCCTCCATCTTTCCCAACATCAGGGTCTTTCCCAAGGAGTCTTCTCTTCTCATGAGGTGGCCAAAGTATTGGAGCCTCAGCTTCAGGATTTGTCCTTCCAGTGAGCACTCAGGGCTGATTTCCTTCAGAATGGATAGGTTTGATCTTCTTGCAGTCCATGGGACTCTCAAGAGTCTCCTCCGGCACCATAATTCAAAGGCATCAATTCTTCGGCAATCAGCCTTCTTTATGGTCCAGCTCTCACTTCCATACATCACTTAATATTAAAAAGGTAAAGGGACCCCTGACCATTAGGTCCAGTAGTGACCGACTCTGGGGTTGCAGCACTCATCTCGCATTATTGGCCGAGGGAGCCGGTGTACAGCTTCCAGGTCATGTGGCCAGCATGACTAAGCCGCTTCTGGTGAACGAGAGCAGCGCACGGAAACACCGTTTACCTTCCTGCCGGAGCAGTACCTATTTATCTACTTGCACTTTGAACTGCTAGGTTGGCAGGAACAGGGACCGAGCAATGGGAGCTCACCCTGTCACGGGGATTCGAACCACCAACCTTCTGATCGGCAAGCCCTAGGCTCTGTGGTTTAACCCACAATGCCACCCGCAGAGCAAATTAAAATCTGGACAGATGGCAGTCCCTGGGTAAAATTGAGAGTGGTTAATATTCTCCAGGGCCAACTGTTACCACTGGTCTTATAAAGGACCTGTGAGTGGGCTAGGAGGCCTCTTTAATGCTTGTTCTTATACAGAAAGAAAAGAATCAGACTGAACCCTGACCAAAGACCTAGGGGAAGAGCTCTGTCTTGCAGGCACTTATGGTCTACTAAGACCCCTCAGTTCACATGTACTGCTGGCGACCAGGCACCCCATCTTATATTTGTGCAGCTGCTGCTTCCTGCCTAAGTGCAGAACCTTACATTTCATAGAATCATAGAATCATAGAGTTGGAAGAGACCACAAGGGCCATCCAGTCCAACCCCCTGCCAAGCAGGAAACACCATCAAAGCATCCCTGACAGGTGGCTGTCAAGCCTCTGCTTAAAGACCTCCAAAGAAGGAGACTCCACCACACTCCTTGGCAGCAAATTCCACTGTCAAACAGCTCTTACTGTCAGGAAGTTCTTCCTAATGTTTAGGTGAAATCTTCTTTCTTGTAGTTTGAATCCATTGCTCCGTGTCCGCTTCTCTGGAGCAGCAGAAAGCAACCTTTCTCCCTCCTCTATTTGACATCCTTTTATATATTTGAACATGGCTATCATATCACCCCTTAACCTTCTCTTCTCCAGGCTAAACATACCCAGCTCCCTAAGCCGTTCCTCATCAGGCATCGTTTCCAGGCCTTTGACCATTTTGGTTGCCCTCCTCTGGACACGTTCCAGCTTGTCAGTATCCTTCTTGAACTGTGGTGCCCAGAACTGGACACAGTATTCCAGGTGAGGTCTGACCAGAGCGGAATACAGTGGTACTATTACTTCCCTTGATCTAGATGCTATACTCCTATTGATGCAGCCCAGAATTGCATTGGCTTTTTTAGCTGCTGCTGCTGTTGAAATAATGAATGGATATGGAACAGAACAGTGGGAACTGTGTGCAGCATGGAGGTGATATTATTTCTGGAGCATGGTGGGGGGAAAGGAAAGGGTTTAATCTCCTCACTCAGTCTTCTATGCTCCTTATCTGGTTTGGGAGGGGATTAGCATGCTGCCAGTTTTATTTAATGCACCCAATATTTTGTCTAGTTAGTTTATGCAGTGATTATAAAATTAGATTTTTTAATAAAAAAATCTGGTACTTGGACAGGACCGGGGAGTGGAAATTTGTCCACATCAGAGGGAAGAACCTGGCGGAGCCCAGAGAGAATAAATATCCCAGAATAGCTAGAAAAGGTTTCAGATTATAACAAAACAGCTTGGGTGGGGGTAGGGTGAGAGGAAAGGGTTAACTGTTTAATAGAGAGGGGGTGGGAGGAGGAGGAGGAGGATCCTAAGCAAAAGATTCAAATATCTATTTAACATCACATCAAGTTCGATCTTAAAACGTTCCCATAACAGTAAACTGAAAGCTGAGGATTTAAAGCTGCACAACATGGTGTAAATTGCTGCCACCTACAGTTCAAAATGAGTAATGCACTATCTTCCCACTGCAGAAGCACTACTTATTTCTGTCCGTAGGTGGCAATGACTTTCTTTAGAACGGCTCTCAAATCAGGGCTTATTAAAAAAAGGCAATTAACCTTTATAATCAATTAGCTGCCTTCTTCTTAAAGCAATTGCACAGGCTACTTAGTTTCTTAAATTGGAACACATTTCCTAGAACCTCACTGGAAAGTGCCTTTCGTCTGGGGTAGGAGGTACTGGGGAAATTCTAGAAGAATGCATTTTTATAATTTAGTGATAGTGTGCTGTTAGGAGGAACGGCCATTTCTAAGAGTTGTTTTCCTCAATAAATGTGGCAACATATCCTGTCACAGTAAGTAGACCAGAGCCAAACTGATTTGCAGATAAACAAGCTCAAAACCCATCAGCACGTTATGAAATCATTCAGGCCTAGTTTGAATTTCCTCTGACATGCACACCTTTGTATGCAATTCTGCATAATAAACATATTTCTGAAAGCCACTTCCCATTATAAAATGCATTTTATACAGATATATTATTCCTTTTTATGCACTGCTGTAGAATTGCACTGAAAATTTCAGAGGAAGTGAAAATTTCGAAAGGTGGATGCATTTTCAGATTTCCCGTTGTTTTGGGAAGCACAAATGTTATGTACTGAGTTGAATAGGATCCGAAATGCAGCAGTCTGATTGGTCCTAGAACAATAGGATTCAGAATGCAGCAGTCTGATTGGTCCTAGAACAATATGATTCAGAATGCAGCAGTCTGATTGGTCCTAGAACAATAGAATCCAGAATGCAGCAGTTGATTGGTCTGCAGGAGCCACCCAATCCAGCTCCAGGTGGAAGTGAATCCGCAACCTGATTGGCTTACAGAAGTATCCTGGAATTAGCCAATCGTGTGGGGCCCATTGTGTAAATAATGTATATAAAGCAGACGTTCTGGGGGAACTCTCATTCCTCACTACTATGAGCTGAATAAAGAGCATGAAATCCACACTCGACTCCGAGTATATTTCAACAAATTTGATAGGTTCACCTATAAATGCAAACTGAATCAAATTTCTCCCCCAGCTCTGCCATTGACACACAAAGTTCCAGAAGTCTGACGCTGGATACGTCAGACCACATCTATGAGAACCTAGGACAAAAGAACACATTGCCATGAATGTTAATGGAGCCCTTTCAGCTTCAATTGCCAGAAGTGGTTCCCTTTGCAAGAAAAAAAACACCACAGAAATTTAACCCTAAAAGGCAAGTTTCCTTTAAATGCACACTGGAATCAAAAGCCAGTCAGATGTTTCGTTCTGCCCATGTGGATAGGAGATGCTCAATGTATCCATGCAGCAGGAGACATATTTTGTTTCGGTTTTGGATGTTGTCTGCCGCAACAGTCGCACAGGGTGGAAAGAGCAGAATTTAATCTGTGATTAAAGATTTACTTGATTCTTCACACTGATTAATGACTTTCGTTGATGTGTCAAATCTCCGGCTCCAGGATTAGCTAACATGTTAAGTAAACTATAAAGTCTCCAGCACAATGGTTTTTACTCTTTAATGACCCCAAGGCTTTAAGGAACAGCCTTTGGCCTTCTATTGAGCCCAGTTCCTCTCCTTCAGTATACACACAGAGATTTGCATGTGTGAAATAGGGGAGGTTTCCCTAAAAGCCCCATTCACTTCCGCCATACGTTAAGCAGAAGGTAAAAATTGGACTCAGGGAACAGGCACACCATCTATATAAAACACTATGATACCGCTATGGACTTTCCCCATAGAACCCTGGGAAATGTAGTTTGTTAAGCGTGCTGAATGTTGCTAGGAGACCTCTATTCTCCTCCTGGAGCTGCCGGTTCCAGAGCGGTTCAACAATCAATCCATCTTCCCAGGGAGCTTTGGGAATTGTAGCTGTGGGAGGGGAAACCAAGCCTTAAAATGAGGAGGAGGAGTTTTGGATTTGATATCCCGCTTTATCACTACCCGAAGGAGTCTCAAAGCGGCTAACAATCTCCTTTCCCCTCCTACCCCACAACAAACACTCTGTGAGGTGAGTGGGGCTGAGAGACTTCAGAGAAGTGTGACTAGCCCAAGGTCACCCAGCAGCTGCATGTGGAGCGGGGAATCGAACCCGGTTCACCAGATTACGAGTCTACCGCTCTTAACCACTACACCACACTGGCTCTCAATGAGCGGTTGAAGGAGCAGACTAAGTCTGTTTAGTCTGGAAAAGTGGAGACTGAGAGGAGATATGATAGCCATCTTCAAATATCTGTCACATGGAGGAGGGAACAAGCTTGTTTTCTCCTGCTCTGGAGGGTAGGACTCGAACCAATGGCTTCAAGTCACAATAAAAGAGATTCCGACTAAACATCAGGAAGATGTTTCTGACACTAAGAGCTGTTTGACAGTGGAATGGGTTTCCTCAGGAGGTGGTAGACTTCCCTTCCATTGAGGTTTTTAAGCAAAGTTTGGGTGGCCATCTGTCATGGATGCTTTAGTTGAGATTCCTGCATTGCAGGGGGTTGGACTAGATGACCCTTGGGGTCCCTTCCAACTCTATGATTCTATAAATGATGTCTCCTAAAAATTCTAAGCACCCTTAATAAACTGCAGCTCCCAGAATTCTTTGGAGGAAGCCATGACTTTTTAAAGCGGCGTCATAAAGTGGTGTGAATGTGGTGGGGGGGGGGCAGGCAAGCCAGTGTGGTGTAGTGGTTAAGAGCGGTAGACTCGTAATCTGTTGAACCGGGTTCGCATCTCCGCTCCTCCACATGCAGCTGCTTGGTGACCTTGGGCTAGTCACACTTCTTTGAAGTCTCTCAGCCCCACTCACCTCACAGAGTATTTGTTGTGGGGGGAGGAAGGGAAAGGAGAATGTTAGCCGCTTTGAGACTCCTTCGGGTAGTGATAAAGCGGGATATCAAATCCAAACTCTTCTTCTAATTGATCACAAGATGTGACACATGCACACCATTTGAATGGCAATGCCCATCAACTTTAGGGGGCCACAACTAGAGATGGGAAGGCCTGGAAAAAACCCGGAAAAATTGAAAAAAACCCAGTTTTTCCCGTTTCTTTCCAAAGCTGTTTTTCCTGGGGGGAAAGGGGGGAGTGTGTGGAATATTCAAGCTATATCAAACTGTTTTTTTATTTTTCCAGAAAAAAAATTGCTTTGGGGGAAACCGGGGGCAAACCTGGTTTCCCCCAATTTTCCCCGGTTTTTTCCAGGCCTTCCCATCTCTAGCCACAACCTCCTCAAATATTTCATTGGGGGAGCCGAAAGGACCTTGGGCGCTAGGAGTTGGCTCCTATGGAATGTGGCTTATATGTGCGTACAGCTGTATATGCACAGGGCCTGTATTTGCAACCAGGAGCTACTCTGAGCAATGTATTCGTGTTGATATTTTCATTTCTATTCTGCAAACTCATCTAAAATATATATCCACGCGGCGCGCCAAATCTCGGTTAAGAAGCGAAACAAAGCAGAGCAAGTAAAATCAAAGCAAAATACGTTAAGGAAACAGAAGGGCAAAATGGGTCATCTGACAAGAAGGTTATAAAAACAATACATCATTTTCCATAAGAAGGCTGGCTGAAATAACCAAACCTTAAGTTGTTGCCTTAAACTCATTGTAGACAGTACCAGCTTGATTTCATGAGGTAGAGGGTTTCGTATCCCCTGTGCTACCACACTAAATGCTAAACATCCCACCCAAAATCTGCCCCTGAAGCAATCTGGAGAGTGAGGTGAACACTTTTTAAAGCATTTTTAAAACCCTGTTTCAACATATAGTTTGGAAATATCCTGCAGGCGGCTATTCCTTCATGAGCAGAAGAGCTATCCTGTTCTCAAATTCTGCTGAATGTATTGAGGTCAGCGGGGAGGAATGGCCATCTCTAGTAATTGGTTCCTCCATCGAATTTGGGAGTATGCGATAATTTCTCTCACAGTATTAAGGCAGAACGGAAATGATTTGCAAAGGCACAAGCGCCAGACCCGTCAGTACTGCAGGAGATTCCAGGCTTCGTTTTCACTGAGGCAGTGAAGCTGTGTCAGGTCTCTAACGTTGAGAGAGTACCTGCACAATCGCACCACTTGCATATGATCAATCAGTGCGTGTTAGAGAGTGACATCAAGGCGCTGTTGGCCCGTGTGTTTTGCAAAGGATTCTGGGAAGTGTTGCAGAGTATACACAATCCACACAGGTGGTGACTGGGAACTAGAATACTCCCAATGCAAACTTTTCATGTATATCGGGAATATCAGACAAGTTAGTTTTTGAGCAGTGTGCCTGCCAAGATATACTATGTCCACAGCATTCCCGTGATCTACCAAGCTAGTACTCCACCAGAAGAAAAGGAGATAGCATTACTTGATCTTACTGAACTCATGTTGTCTCTTGGTGATCACAACTGTCTCTCTCTCTCTAAATGCTCACAGACAGACTGCTTAATTCTCTTTGTGACATCACATAGGCACAAAGTTTACTGCACATGCAGTCCTATCAGCTTCCTTCTCCTGAAACAGCAAAATAATAATGGTTTTTTTTTAAAAAAAGTCATATATGAAGAAGAAAAAGAAAATCTGCAGAAGTCGGAGGCGGGTGGGTGAGAATCAGGGATACCCATCACATCCATGAAGTACTGCAGTGGAAATTAGCCACTGGCAATGTATTTTTTTATTTATTGATTTTGAACAAATATTTCCTCTGTTCTGGTGTCTACTTAAGGACAAAAGAGTTTTCGTGTTTTGTTCACTTCTTTACTCTTGGTTCCTCTGAGGCACAATTAGGGAATGAAAAGGCACCTTTGTTTTGAGAAATATCAAGGTTGCCTTTTCCTTACATGCAGATTTGCTCTGATCCACGATTCCCTTTTGGGTGCAGACACAGTTGTGTATTTTTGGCATATGATTCATTAAAAAAAAAGTTGCAAAGAACTGAACAGAGGGAGGATAGATTAATAATAATAATAATAATAATAATAATAATAATAATAATAATTAATAATAACAATTTATTGTTTGTACCCCGCCTATCTGGCTGAGTTTTCCCAGCCACTCTGGCTGGCTTCCAACAAAAGATTAAAAATACATTAAAACATCAGTCATTAAAAACTTCCCTAAACAGGGCTGCTTTCAGATGTCTTTTAAAAATAGGATAGATGCTTATTTCCTTGACCTCTGCTGGAAGGGCGTTCCATAGGGCGGGCGCCACTACTGAGAAGGCCCTCTGTCTGGTTCCCTGTAACCTCACTTCTCGCAATGAGGGAACCGTCAGAAGACCCTCGGCGCTGGATCTCAGTGTCCGGGCTGAAGGATGGGGGTGGAGACCCTCCTTCAGGTATACAGGACTGAGGCCGTTTAGGGCTTTAAAGGCCAGCACCAACACTTTGAATTGTACTCGGAAACGTACTGGGAGCCAATGTAGATCTCTCAGGACTGGTGTTATGTCAGGGGTGTCAAACTCAAATTCATCGGGGGCCGCATCAGCAGTTTGGTCACCCTCAAAGGGCCGGTTGTATCTGTAGGACTATGTGTCCACTCTTTATCATAAATTATTGTCACTGCATTCAATTATTACTGTTTTTTGTAATAATTTAAGTAATAACTAAACATACAAATATTGCCAAACACTGTTTATTACACATATGGCATATTTCCCATAGGAATGCATTAAAAACGGATTAATGCATTCCTATGGGAAGAGAAATCGGGGGTCACTTACCTTTTCGAGGTGGATGGCCAGGCTCCCGCAGCTCTCCTCCTCTTGCAGGCGGCTCCGAAATGGTGCGGGGGGCCTCTCCGACGCTGCAAAAAGCCGCGCGGGGCACCCCCGACGCGGCAAAGAGCCGCGCTGCGCCATTTCGGCGCGAAAATCAAAACCCTTGCCGGGATCTCCCGGCAAGGCAAAAATGGTGCGGGGGGCTTCCCCGACGCGGCAGAAAGCCGCGCGGGGCACCCCCGAGGCGGCAAAAAGCCGCGCTGGGCCAAAACGGCCCGGAAAAAAAAACCTTGCCGGGTTCCCCCGGCAAGGCAAAAATGGTGCGGGGGGCTTCCCCGAGGCGGCAAAAAGGCACGCTGGGCCAAAACGGCTCGAAAATCAAAAGCCTTGCCGGGCTTACCCGGCAAGGAAAAAATGGTGCGGGGGGCTTCCCCGATGCGGCAGAAAGCCGCGCGGGGCACCCCCGAGGCGGCAAAAAGCCGCGCTGGGCCAAAACGGCCTGGGAAAAAAAAACCTTGCCGGGTTCACCCGGCAAGGCAAAAATGGTGCGGAGACGCCGCAGCCAACCCCAGAGCTTTGCGCCTCGGCTCCCCCGCCTACTTCTCGCGAGTGGCCACGCCCACCGCTCCCTCCACCAATCCGCCTTCCCGACTCTGTCCCTGGCGGGAAACAATAAGCACTCTGAGTCTTCCTCTCTCCACTCTGCTCCCTTCCTCTCGCGCACACTGACCTTCGCCGCCCATCGCCAATCAGCGCGCGCTCATGGGCCACATGACGAGGTCTCGCGGGCCGCATTTGGCCCGCGGGCCTTGTCTTTGACACCTGTGTGTTATGTGGTCCCGGCGGCCACTCCTAGTCACCAGTCTAGTTGCCGCATTCTGGATTAATTACAGTTTTCGGGTCACCTTCAAAGGTAGCCCCACGTGGAGCGCATTGCAGTAGTCCAAGCGGGAGATAACCAGAGCATGCACCACTCTGGCGAGACAGTCTGCGGGCAGTTAGGGTCTCAGCCTGCGTACCAGATGGAGCTGGTAGACAGATGGAGCTGGTAGACAGTACAGGCTTTTGAGGGTAGATGATGATGATGATGACGATTTCTAACCAAGAATGCTTGAGTCTGATTTTAATTCATCTGATTTTCATTGCACCTTTCATTACAGACTGTAGTTTTGGGATGAGCCCTTCTTAACTTTCCAGTGTGAATGAGGCATGAATTTGGTTGTTCCCCTTTTGCACAATGTCTGCAGATTAGAACATCAGAGGATGAGCTTCTCTGGATTTTGTGAGGCAGTTGCTGTACAGAAGAAATACTTTTAAGATGCATGCAAAATGCATATGTTGCAGATAATGTGGGAAAGCCCTGAGAGCTGCATGTTTTAGAACTGCCAGTAAAAGTATGTACACAATGCAAATAATTTAAATATAGAGTTTGAACGTGTTCCTTTAAAAAGCCACACAAAACAGGATGGAACAGACTTATGATTGACAGCAACCCTGAAACAGAATGTAATTAGATACTAGTGAAATATTCAGATTTGAAAGAGACGGAGAAGTCTCATTTTGACTTAAGAACATTAGAAGAACACTGTTGGATCAATGTCTCATCTAGTCCAGCATCCTGTTCTCACCATAGCTGTCAACTTTCGGATTTGAAAATAAGGGATTTTTCCAAACTTTCGGATTTGAAAATAAGGGATGCGGCGAGGGCGGTGCAATGGCACCAAGTAGCCTCGCCACCCTGCGCTCCAGAGGCTGCACACGAACGGGTGAGCGAAAGAGCGAGCGCGTAGACGGCAGGCAGGCTGTCTGTCTGGTTGGGCGTGAGGGTCTGGCTGCACAAGGCATGCAAGCTCCGCCCCCAGTCGGTCTCAGACTCCTTATTGGCAGCCGAGCAACGCAGCTGAGGAGCCTCCCTGGCCGGCAGGGAGGGAGAGGAGCTGCTTCCTTTGAAATCCGGGAAATTTAAGGGATATCAACAATCCGGGATAGCAGCGGGAAACGGCATTGGAATAAGGGAGTTTCCTGCAAAAAAAGGGAGGGTTGACAGCTATGGTTCTCACAGTAGCCAACAAAACTCAATACCCCATGTCAGTATCACATAAGCTCATTTATACATTTGTTCCGACACACTTATCCAGTAATCTGTATTTGTTGTTATTTGAAAAAAACAAACCAATCCATATTTATGTGTGCATTTAAATGCATATTAAAATAAGTTATGTTATCACTGGATTGCATTTAAATATGTATTTCATCTCAGTATATACCTTTCTAAATAAAATTTCTAAATGTATTTTGGAACATTGTGTGAGCTGAGAACTCCATCACAGCTTCCAGAGAAGTGCAAAATCCAAGGGATAATTACTTGTTCCAATATGTGCATTAGTCCAGGAGGTGCAAATTAGGTCAGTTCACTAAAAAAAATGCAAACGGAACAAAATCCTCACCCATTGCTAGTCCAGCATCACATCTGGAAGAAGTAGAAAAAATCATTGCAGACTTCTCCGAGATGCACGAGTGATTGCAGAGTCGGGGCCTGCAAGAAAGAGAAGTGGTCAGTTTGCTGCATGTGCTGGTAGGAAAAATAGAATAAGGAGGAAAAGAGTGGTGGATGGAGCTTTGTATCTGTCTTCCTTGCCCCTGGCTCATCTGAGAAACCTGGAGGAGATCTGAGGCCGTTGACTGTGATAAATCAACACCAAATGATTACTGAGTTGCCGAAGCAGTTTTGCTAATTAAAAAACCTCCAACTTTTCGAGATCTCCCCAGCAAAGCATTTGCGGCTGTTACCTGGCCATTACTTACTGTGTGCTTGGCATCTTATTAATTTCCATGATGAATATTCCAAAGCACCTTAGGAGTTTCCGACAAGCACCCGTCCTTTGCAAACTGTGAAATCAGGATCGGTCAACCACAAAATCCTGAGCCACAATCCAGAGCAGAGGTGGGGGATAGGTTTCAGCTTGAGGGCCACATCCCTCTTTCGAAGGCAACCTTCCGGGGCCCAAATGCAAAAAAATATATACAGTCATACCTTGTGTTACGTTTGCTTCACGCTGTGGCTTTTCAGGTTACGAACACGGCAAACCCAGAAGTGTTCGTACGGCAAACCCAGAAGTGTTCGCACAGAAGCGACCTGCGTGCTTCGCACATGCGTAGAAGCGACTTGTGCTCTTCGCGCATGCGCAGAAGCACTCTATCACACTTTGTGCACGCGCAGTAGCAGCGCTCTACTTACAAACTTTTTGGGGTGCGAACAGCACCCTGAAACAGATCACGTTCGTAAGTAGAGGTACCACTGTATATGTAAAAGTTACCTTTGTACAGTAGGCTGGTTTCAAAACACTGTCACACAAGGCTCTCTGTCCCAGAGAAGCAAGGGGCATCATTCCAGTTCAAGTACAAATTTCAGTCTGGCACAAATATTGGAGGAATCGTGGGTATTGGAGGAATACCCAGCCAGGAGCGTGAGAAGGGAAGAGGGAGTGAAACCAGTGCAGTTCTTAAAACCTTTTAAAACTGCACTGATTTCAGGCCGGTGCAGTTATTTATTTATTTTTATTTATTCCTCAAGAAAAATTTATTTATTGATCCGATTCATATTTTACAGTAATAAACATCATTGTAATACTTTCATGTCTCTTATTATACATCTCATTTGTTCACTAATGCAAAGTATCTAGTTTCTCATGCCAATAAAGAAAACAGATAGCAAGAGGGAAGAAAAAAGAGAAAAAGAAAGAAAGAAAGAAAGAAAGAAAGAAAGAAAGAAAGAGAAAAGAGAAAAAAGAACTTGGTCGTAAAAGTAGTAGGAAACATGCATAAAACTAAAAAAGAAAAAAAAAGTACAATTAAATACACAGACTTCCTGTCCAACCCAAAAGCATAATCAAGTAATACAAATGAATGTCTTCCTTATTATTATACATTTCTTTGACATTTTTCTAATACATTCTTTTATCTTCCTGCACCCTTACCACTCTTACCTAACTTCTACATCTTCTAAGGTCACTCAAAAGCTGTCATGGTTATCATACCCTTACTGTAATTTTGAACATATATTTTGTATTTATTCCATTTATCTGCACCAGGCTGGTGCAGTTATTAGGTGGGGTGAGGCCACTGCCTCAGGCAGCAGAAGCCCTTGAGTGTGCCTCACTTGTCATAGAATCATAGAATCATAGAATCATAGAGTTGGAAGAGACCACAAGGGCCATCCAGTCCAACCCCCTGCCAAGCAGGAAACACCATCAAAGCATTCCTGACAGGTGGCTGTCAAGCCTCTGCTTAAAGACCTCCAAAGAAGGAGACTCCACCACACTCCTTGGCAGCAAATTCCACTGTCGAACAGCTCTTACTGTCAGGAAGTTCTTCCTAATGTTTAGGTGGAATCTTCTTTCTTGTAGTTTGAATCCATTGCTCCGTGTCCGCTTCTCTGGAGCAGCAGAAAACAACCTTTCTCCCTCCTCTATATGACATCCTTTTATATATTTGAACATGGCTATCATATCACCCCTTAACCTTCTCTTCTCCAGGCTAAACATACCCAGCTCCCTAAGCCGTTCCTCATAAGGCATCGTTTCCAGGCCTTTGACCATTTTGGTTGCCCTCCTCTGGACACGTTCCAGCTTGTCAATATCCTTCTTGAACTGTGGTGCCCAGAACTGGACACAGTATTCCAGGTGAGGTCTGACCAGAGCGGAATACAGTGGTACTATTACTTCCCTTGATCTAGATGCTATACTCCTATTGATGCAGCCCAGAATTGCATTGGCTTTTTTAGCTGCTGCATCACACTGTTGACTCATGTCAAGTTTGTGGTCTACCAAGACTCCTAGATCCTTTTCACTTGTACTGCTCTCAAGCCAGGTATCACCCATCCTGTATTTGTGCCTTTCATTTTTTTTGCCCAAGTGTAGTACTTTACATTTCTCCCTGTTAAAATTCATCCTGTTTGCCTTGGCCCAGTTCTCTAATCTGTTAAGGTCATTTTGAAGTGTGATCCTGTCCTCTGGGGTATTAGCCACCCCTCCCAATTTGGTGTCATCTGCAAACTTGATCAGGATGCCCTCAAGCCCATCATCCAAGTCATTGATAAAGATGTTGAATAAGACTGGGCCCAAGACAGAACCCTGTGGCACCCCACTAGTCACTTCTCTCCAGGATGAAGAGGAGCCATTGATGAGCACCCTTTGGGTTCGGTCAGTCAGCCAGTTACAAATCCAATGAATGGTAGCATTGTCTAGCCCGCATTTTACCAGCTTCTTTACAAGAATATCATGGGGCACCTTGTCAAAGGCCTTGCTGAAATCAAGATAGGCTACATCCACAGTGTTCCCTTCGTCTACCAGGCTTGTAATTCTGTCAAAAAATGAGATCAGATTAGTCTGACATGACTTATTTTTCAGAAACCCATGCTGACTTTTAGTGATCACAGCGTTCCTTTCTAGGTGCTCACAGACCGTTTGCTTAATGATCTGCTCTAGAATCTTTCCTGGTATTGATGTCAGGCTGACTGGGCGGTAATTGTTTGGGTCCTCTCTTTTCCCCTTTTTGAAAATAGGGACAACATTTGCCCTCCTCCAGTCTGCTGGGACTTCACCTGTTTTCCAAGAATTCTCAAAGATTACTGCCAGTGGTTCTGAAATCACCTCTGCCAGTTCTTTTAATACTCTGGGATGTAGTTCATCTGGCCCTGGAGACTTGAATACATCTAAACTAGCCAAGTGTGCTTGTACTACCCCCTTACTTATTCTGGGCTGTGTTTCCCCTGCTGAATCATCTGCTCCATATTCTTCAGGTCGGGCATTGTTTTCTTTTTTGGAGAAGACTGAGGCAAAGAAGGTATTGAGGAGTTCTGCCCTTTCTGCGTCCCCTGTTCGCATTTCACCTTCTTCTCCTCTAAGTGACCCCACTGTTTCCTTGTTCTTCCTTTTGCTACGGACATACCCATAAAAACTCTTTTTATTGCTTTTAACCTCTCTAGCAAGCCTGAGTTCATTCTGTGCTTTAGCTTTTCTGACTTTGTCTCTACATGTGCTGGCTATTTGTTTGAATTCCTCTCTGGTGGTTTCCCCCTTTTTCCATTTCTTGTACATATCCCTTTTAAATCTTAACTCAGTTAAAAGTTCATTAGATAGCCACCCTGGCTTCTTTAGGCACCTTCCATGTTTTCGTCTCATTGGTACTGCTTGAAGTTGTGCTTTTAATATCTCCCTTTTAACAAACTCCCATCCATCATGAACTCCCTTCCCTTTAAGTATTACTGACCATGGGATCACACCCAGCATTTCCCTAAGTTTTCTGAAGTCGGCTTTCTTAAAGTCTAGAATTTGAGTCTTAGTATGCTTGGTTGCTCCTTTCTGATGTATAATAAACTCCAGAAGAGCATGATCACTCCCACCTAATGATCCTACCACTTCTACCCCACTAACCAGGTCATCACTATTGGTTAGGACCAGATCTAAAATGGCTGATCCTCTTGTTGCTTCTCCCACTTTCTGGACAATGAAATTGTCTGCAAGGCCAGTGAGGAATCTGTTCGACCTTATGCTCTTGGCTGAGTTTGACATCCAACAAATATCAGGATAGTTGAAATCCCCCATTACTACTATCTCATTTCCTTTTGAATGCTTGGTCATCTGTTCCAGGAAGGCATCATCTATGTCCTCAGTTTGGCTTGGGGATCTATAGTAAACTCCCACCATGAGATCACTGTTATTTTTCTCTCCCTTAATTTTGACCCAGATACTCTCAATTTGGCTTTGAAGTTTTAAATCATGGATCTCTTCACAGGTATACACATCCCTGACATATAACGCCACTCCTCCTCCTTTCCTGTTTGGTCTATTTCTCTTAAATAGATTGTATCCCTCTATTACTACATTCCAATCATGAGACTCATCCCACCAGGTTTCAGTGATGCCTATTATGTCGTATTTAGTTTGCTGTACCAAGAGCTCAAGTTCATCTTGTTTATTTCCCATGCTCTGTGCATTTGTATACAGACATTGAAAACCATTGATCATTCCCCCTAGTCTCCTACTTATGGATTTTTTCCTCCCACCACTAGGTCTGTGCGCTGTTTGCTCCATTTGGTCCTTGACTTTTGGATGATCATCTTCAACATTTGATAGACTCCTACATTTTGATTGTCCTGCCACCTCCACCACTGGCAGAAAAGTGGTACCAATATTGGTGCTGGTTTCGGGTGAGATTGCACCAATTTATGGCGAGATCTTACTGAAATCGTGAGATTGCACCTGAAATCGATGCTGATGCCAGTGCCATTTCCCTGCCAACGTTGCAGTTGCTCAGGTGGTGGCATCAGCAGCAAGGCAAGGTGACAATTCCTGTTTCGCCTCAAGTGGGGAAACAGGACGCACTGCCTGCACTGATTTTAACCACTGATTCCAAAACTGCGTCGATTTACATTTTTTCTTACAATTCCAAAGCAACACTGGCTATGAAGGCTGCTAAGAGATAATTGCTTTGCCCAAAGTGATATATTTGGCAAAATTGCAAACAGAGATTTGCATATTGGGGGGAAATTGCACTGAAATGCTAATGAATACTTTTTAAAAATAAATAATTTGTAAACTGATGTGGAAATGTGGAGAACGGAACACGGGATTGGAAAAATGGGAACAAAGGGAAATCAAAGTTGGTGGATTCACTCATCCCTGCTTCCAGCCAGGGTCAACTCCCCACGAGATGACACGGACCTCGCATCTGCAATTATAAACATCATCCTTAGATGAAGGGAGCACAAAGTTGGCAGATTCACTCCTCCCTACTTCTAGCCAGGAAGGGAGCACAAACATTTCCAAGGCCGTGTGTGGGTATTGATAATCCACGATTCCCTTTTGGGTGCAGACACAGTTGTGTATTTTTGGCATATGATGCATTAAAAAAAAAGTTGCAAAGAACTGAACAGAGGGAGGATAGATTAATAATAATAATAATAATAATAATAATAATAATAATAATAATTATTATTATTATTATTATTATTATTATTTATTATTTATACCCCGCCCATCTGTCTGGGTTTCCCCAGCCACTCTGGCCGGCTCCCAACAGAATGCCGCATTCTGGATTAGTTGTAGTTTCTGGGTCACCTTCAAAGGTAGCCCCACGTAGAGCGCATTGCAGTAGTCCAAGCGGGAGATAACTTGTATGATGGGCTTGTATTGGCGTTTCTCCTCCCCATTGCTGCCAGCCCCCCCTCACAACCTCACTGCCCCCCCTCCAGTCTCCCAATCTTACCCAACACCAGAGTAGGAAGAACATAGATCATACGAATGCTGCAATTGCTAAATATAACAAACAATCAAACCAGCAAACAAACAAAAAAACCCACCCAATAATTTTAAAGGTTCTGAAAGTTAGAGATTAATTCTGAATGCACAACGGAAGAAAAATTCAATGTTGTAACTTTTGGGGTGGGTTATAGGGTGGACTGGTTGGCAGGGAACTAAAATGCAGTGTAAAACGCCAGCAAGGCAATGTGTTTCCATAGCACCCATATGTATAACTATAACAACATACATAGCTGGAGATGGCGGAGAGCAAAAATCCATATTACTTTCACTTAGAGGGGATGGTGCTCAATAGAGCACAGAATTATTGACTTCCCTGGTAGGGAAAGGTTAAGACTTATATTTAAGTAGCCGCTGCAAGCCAGCAGAGCAGAACAGTCACACATGTTTCAACCTCCAATAGCCCATTGCTGTTTCTGCAGTGTTTCAATATCTAGCCAGTAAACAGTGTGGAATATGTAACATTTCCATACATACATACATACATACACACATACATACATTTATTTGTATGCTGCCTTTCCACAATTCAAACCAAGCTTAAGGCACTTTACAACATGAACGAAATACGTAAGTCTAATGTAAGAAAAGAAGTCATAAAAATAGACAAAACATTAAAAAACACACAACCATCTGAGCAATTGACACATACAGTGATCCCTCGACTTCCAAATGACCCGACTTACGAGTTTTTCGAGTTACAAGGGATCAAAGCGGCCGCGGCTTCCGAATTTCTTCGACTTCCGATCGGAGGTCGCGGCCGTCTTAGATGCGGTTTCTTCGACTTACGAGGTTTTTTTCGACCTACAAATGCATTCTCCCAACGCATTCCTATGGGGACTCAAGTTACGATGATTTCGGCCTACGAAGATTCCGTCGGAACGGATTATCTTCGTAAGTCGAGGGTCCACTGTACATTTCTGGGCCGGCATCCGTCTGTCTTGGGAGACAATGGAAAAGTGTGCATTTGGGGGCAAGGCCAAACAGTAGGAGAGCTATGGCTGTGACTGCAGAGACCGATACGGGAGAGACATGTTTTATTGCAGCTGGGGCAAATGAAGGCGTCTGGTTTTGCTGCTACAGATGCAGCACGGCATTTCTTCTCTCTGCGTTCCTCCCAGTGGTCATTCTTCCTCTGGTCACTGCTGTGGATACACAGCCTGACTGCCTGTCTGTCTCCAGGCACTGTGGCTGTCTGCAAGGGATTCCTTTATGGCGGGGTTAGTGTTGCCAGCCCAAACTAAAATGGGTGCAATTTGAGGGTGGAGGTGCCTTCTAATGGTGCGGAAGCTCAAGGCTTTTGAATTGACCATTGGCAAAACGGTTGGAAATTTAACCCCCTGCAAGTAAAGGAGACCGTTCTCCCTGAAGCTTAAGAATACTTGGTTGGAGAAAAAAAAAGACTTCCCAATTGTTTGTAATAAAGAGAAACTGAGTCACTGCAAGTTAATGGCCCAGCTGGGGAGGAGGCTAGAGGTCAAGTGATAAGTCTATTCTGCTTTGCCTGTTCAGCTTGAGAAAAAAGCCATGAAGGTCAGTGGTCCTTGCAGCTACAATAAATGGAAGAGGAGTGCAGAATGCACAATATCTCTCGTGTAATGCTGCGTGACGCAGGTGGCACTGTGGGTTAAACCACAGAGCCTAGGGTTTGCCGATCAGAAGGTCGGCGGTTCGAATCCCCGCGACAGGGTGAGCTCCCGTTGCTCGGTCCCTGCTCCTGCCAACGTCAAAGTGCAAGTAGATAAATAGGTACTGCTCTGGCGGGAAGGTAAACGGTGTTTCCGTGCGCTGCTCTGGTTCTCCAGTAGCAGCTTTGTCATGCTGGCCACATGACCTGGAAGCTGTATGCTGGCTCCCTCGGCCAATAATGCAAGATGAGCGCCGCAACCCCAGAGTCGGTCACGACTGGACCTAATGGTCAGGGGTCCCTTTACTTTACCTAATGCTGCGTGAAGACTCCTTAGAGCAGCCTCCTTTAACCTGGTTCTCTTCAAACATTTTGGACTACAACTTCCATCAGTCCTGACCAGCGCAGCCATGCTAGGACACCAAGCAAGAGCATGCCACAAGTTTTTTCTGCAGGAGGGGTAGGTGGAGATGAATTGGAGATGAATAATAAGAAGATAAATTTACGTGTGTTTGCTCATCCCAAGAAGAGGCCGCAGCTCAATAACTTTGTGAAGCACCCAGAGGACTTGTTTACCGGGATGGGTGGTGCTGTGGTCCAAAGCACTGAGCCTCTTGGACCTGCTGATCGGAAGGTCAGTGGTTCGAATCCCTGCGACGGGGTGAGCTCCTGTCACTCTGTCCCAGCTCCTGCCAACCTAGCAGTTGAAAAGCATATCAGCGCAAGTAGATAAACCGTTCCCGCTCCGGCGGGAAGCTAAAGCCGATTCCCCTCGCAGGGAGTTGACGTTGTGGGCAGATAATGAGCCCGACCCATGCATGCAGGACTTAGGTAGCTCTGTGTTACAGGGAGTTCCTGACCGCGCCATTTCATATTGGCCAGTCCGATCGGCCAAGGGGGGCATGGCTTAGCCCATTTAAACAAGCCCGGGTGGCAGTTAGGCACATAGCTGTCAACTTTCCCCCCCTTTTTGGCAGGAAATTCCCTTATTCCGAATAGGATTCCTCTCAAGAAAAGGGAAAGGTTGACAGCTATGGTTAGGCATTGGAGTATTCGTTTGGAGGTGAGCGGAGGTGGCGGCCATCACCTACCCCTCCTATTTCAAGGGTATTCTGATAAAGGAATCCGGGGGGGCGTGTCCTCTGTCCGAAGCCCAGATGGGGGCCAGGGCCATAGCACGACCCCTATCGGTGACCCTGGGGGAATTCCTAGTTGATGTGCACCAACAGGGCTCCCCCTATTGGTGGTTAACCCTTCCAAGACTCCTGCAGGCGGGCAGGAGTCAGATATAGTCATTGGTTCTTATGCCTTAGCCAGTGCCACTCACATTCTGTAACCAATAAAGTTGTGGCCTTTTTGAGCCCATTAACCTAAATTCTGGTGTCAAGTGTCTTTGTTCTACAATGGGGGAGGGTTTAGGCCCTCGCCATGCAAACAGTATTTTTGTGTGCTCTGGCTTCAGTCACGGTGTCTCGTTGCACCAGAAGCTGTTTAGTCATGCTGGCTACATTACCCAGAAAGCTGTCTGCGGACAAACGCCGGCTCCCTCGGAGCCAGTGTGGTGTAGTGGTTAAGAGTGGTTGACTTGTAATCTGGTGAACCTGGTTCGCTTCCCTGCTCCTCCACATGCAGCTGCTGGGTGACCTTGGGCTAGTCACACTTCTCTGAAGTCTCTCAGCCCTACTCACCTCACAGAGTGTTTGTTGTGGGGGAGGAAGGGAAAGGAGAATGTTAGCTGCTTTGAGACTCCTTCGGGTAGTGATAAAGCGGGATATCAAATCCAAACTCTTCTTCTTCTTCTTCTTCTTCTTCTTCTTCTTCTTCTTCTTCTTCTTCTTCTTCTCCCTCGGCCTGAAAGTGAGATGAGCGCCGCAACCCCATAGTCGCCTTTGACTGGACTTAACCGTCCAGGGGTCCTTTACCTTTTTTTTACCTAGTGTCAGGGTCTGGGCAGAGGAGGAATGGTGGAGACCGCCTCCCCAGCCTGACCCTTCCAGAGAAGAAGAAGACAGTTCAGAATTACAACAGGGGTTTGAGGGAGGCCACAGCTCAGAGGAAGCTGAGGGGGAAAGTTGGGAATAATGGGAGAGGAGGAGGAGGAGGCAGAGCCGGAACAGCTGGCTGACACGTTATCACTAGAAAGCATTCCGGACCCACCATCCTCTCATGTGAGGTTAACATGGGAAAGAAGGAAACTACATCTAAAATAAATAAAATTAGAAACCCCCTTCTCCAATACTGGGCACTTTTGGGCTGCAAATCTGTATAATCTTAGCTAGTGGAAAAATGAAAATTACCCACTAGAACTTACTTCTAAGTAGTCATATAGTGATCCCTCGGCTTACGAATGCCCCGACTTCCGTATTTTTCGACTTATGAGGGATCAAAGCGGCCGCCGCTTCTGAATTTTTTCGACTTCCGATCGGAAGCCGTGGCCGCTTTAGATAGGGTTTTTTCGACCTACGAAGATTTTTTTCGAGGTACGAATGTGTTCTCCAATGCATTCCTATGGGGACTCGACTTACGATTTTTTCGAGTTCCGACGCTCCTGTCGGAACGGATTACATTCGTAAGTCGAGGGTCCACTGTATATAGATTTGTGATGTAGGGAACAGAACTCTTTTTCTTTTTCTTTGGTTTCAGTAATTGCAGGAAGAAATGTCAAATACAGAGATGAGCTGGGGAGGTCTTGTTCCCTTTTAGCATGTACCACACTAACTATATTTGCTATACATTTTGGTAAGGAAGAAAAAAGAATGGTACTCTCTGGGAGAAATTGATTTCATACAAGATGATTGCTCCTGCGTTAGACAGCGGAGTGATATGTGAATGGCATAATTATGAAAAAGACATTTCCTTTTATAGAAGGACTGCATGCAGAAGGTGACTTTTCTACTGTATAAATTGCTGACAAAATTGCGGAAATCGGTGTGCTTAATAGCCCCTATTGGAAATGATTAAAAGTTCAAGAATGATATTTCCCACCCTCCCTTTCAAGTGGATGATTTTTATTTTATTTTATTGCTAGAACACCAGTTTTAAAGCCAACTCCACGATTGGACTGATCAGCTTTAGACCGTTGAAAACTACTTAGCTGTACTAACAGAACATTAGATGATGATGGAACTCAGATCTGTAGAGTGTTGTGAAGAACCAGCCACCTAAGGGACTGCAAGCGGGGGTTGCAATCAGTTTGTGATTATTATTTTTAAGTCCTCATGAAAATTCACCAGCATCTTATGAAAAAATCATAGATTGGCAAGCTAAAGTGCAGGAATATGCAGAGATGGCCCAATTGACAAATAGTCTTAGAGGCAAATCAAAGCAACAATTTAATGAAAAATGGGATGGATATAATAATAATAATAATAATAATAATAATAATAATAATAATAATAATAATAATTTATTATTTATACCCCGCCCATCTGGCTGGGTTTCCCCAGCCACTCTGGGCGGCTTCCAACAGAACATTAAAATACAACAATCTATTAAACATTAAAAGCCTCCCTAAACAGTATGTGCATTATTATTATTATTATTATTATTATTATTATTATTATTACACACTTTAACCCAGTACGTTTATTTTTATACATATTACTTGGCATTGCAAAATTTGGAAAAGTGCAAATTTCAAAGGATGACTGCCTTTGGGTTCTCATACTGGTGGAGGTGAATTTTGTTGACTGAACTTAAGTGTGAACTTTATCAAATCCCCACTCCATCCCTAGCTGGTGGGATTGGTTGAGTCACCCTGGGACAGGGCTGTTGACTTGGAGCTGGGACTCGGAACACACTACAACTGGGAAGGCAAATATTGTGAAGGCGAAAATCCCAGTCTAAACTCCTAAAGTGGAAGCTCCTGTGTGGAATGGAGATTGGGGACACCACCTTATCCTTCACGTCTGTCAGCAAAATGGCTCGAGACCTTCTCACTGGTATTTTGAACAGCCAGGAGATTCTGCTCTTGAGCCAGCTCTGGCTGAGCGGGAGCCAAATCTGACAGCTGGTCAATTTAGCACTATCAAATCAATTAAAACAGATTGGCTTATACATTGTGTGTTTAATAATTTGTAAAAAAAGAAAAAGAAAAAGACAAGGTAATGCCAATTCATTGCATTTTAGGCAATCAAATTTTGTTTGTTCTCCATGTGTGCGCACTGGAGCATGGGCAGAGAGACAGGAAAAGCTTGTTTTGTGCATACGTGTCCACTTTTCTAAAACACATAGGCTCATGGCTGTCAACTTTCGGATTTGAAAATAAGGGATCAGCAGCCTTACCTGTCCCGGGGACAGTCTACGGTTCTCGGGGACAGCCCATGCCACGCTAAGCCCCCAGGCTACAAATTAATTTACACCAGGCTACACACCATCATCTTTCCCCACCTCAGGGTCTCTTTTCCAGGGAGTCTTCTCATGCGATGCTTCAGGATCTGTCCTTCCAGTGAGCAGCCAGGGCCGATGTCCTTCAGAATGGATCGGTTTGATCTTCTTGCAGTCCACGGGACTCCAGCACCACAATTCAAAAGTGTCAATTCTTCATGGGGGGATTGATCAGGTTCACTCTTTTGGCTCTCTGGCATCCATTAATGACTTATACAAACGTGTTGCAGATTTTGCATCCTTTAACACTCTTTTGGAAGGAGAGTATTTGTGGGCTGGGCCAGAGTGGTTGATTTTACATGCAAGCAAAGCACAAACAGTGCTGTTGTCTAATGACATCCTATTCTCTGTAACTATTGGTGAGCAACGCAGCTGAGCAACGCAGCTGAGGAGCCTCCCTGGCTGGCAGGGAGGGAGAGGAGCTGCTTCCTTTGACATCCGGGAAATTTACGGGATATCTAACAATCCGGGATAGCAGCGGGAAATGGTGCTGGAATAAGGGAATTTCCCGCCAAAAAAGGGAAGGTTGACAGCTATGCATAGGCTGGGAAATATTGGGTTGTTTTCATGATTAGAATGCTAGCACTTCTGTCCTGTTTTGTAATGTTCCTTTCACACTTTGGTACCTGTTGCTTTATAGAACTGTGGGGTTTTTTTACGGCTATACAGGCATGTGTCAAATTTCCTTCATAGAATCACAGAATTGGAACTGTAGGGATGGATGGATGTAGACACCACAATTTAAGAAGGATTTTGGCAAGCTGGAACATGTGCAGAGGAAGGCAACCAAGACGATCAAGGGTCTGGAAACTAAGCCTTACGAGAAACGACTGAGGGCGCTGGGTATGTTTAGCCTGGAAAAGAGGAGACCAAGAGGAGATATGATAGCCATCTTCAAATATCTCAAGGGCTGTCACATGGAGGATAGAGCAAGCTTGTTTTCTCCTGCTCTGAAGGGAAGGACTTGAACAAATGGCTTCAAGTTACAAGAAAGGAGATTCTGACGAAACATCAAGAAAAACTTTCTGGCAGTAAGAGTTCTTCGACAGTGGAATGGTCTCCCTTGGGAGGTTGTGGACTCTCCTTCCTTGGAGGTTTTTAAGCAGCGGTTGGAGGGCCATCTGTCATGGATGCTTTAGTTGAGATCCCATCATCTCAGGGGGTTGGACTAGATGGCCCTTGGGGGCACCTTCCAACTCTACAATTCTATCACTGATTGGTTGATTGATTGACTTATATGCCATTTTTCCACAATGAGCTGTATCTAAGTGGCTTACAGTAAACATTCAAAGCATACAGTAAACATTCAAAGCATTTGCCTTAATGTGTAAGGCAAAACCGGTCTTTGGGTGTTTGATTTTCGTTGTTGTGTGTACTGTGTATATACGGACAATGACAATAAATTTATCTAATCTAATCTAATCTAATCTAATCTAATCTAATCAAAATACAGAATATTGGAAATACCAAATATACAAAATACAGAAAATTGGGGGTAAATTAAAAAATGTCAGTAAATTCAAAAACGACAAAAACTAGCAAATTAGGAAACACAGAATAAATTTGATATTGTATAGGGTTTTAATTTTGTTGCAAAATCTCATTTAAAAAAGAGAGTTTTTGAGCTCTTTTTATTGAAATTTGCCAAAATCTACACTCCTGACATGGGCTGCCATATGTCTGAATTTCCCTGGACATTTCAGAGATTTCCTCCCAGATGCTGTTTACAAGGGCTGAATGCCATCTACCTCCGGGAAATTGCAGATGTATGGTAACCCTATCAACAACAACAATCTAGGCTTAAGTACACAGCAAAACAAGGGTTTCTGGTACTGGGGACAAGTTTCTGGTACTGGTGTTTGCGCAGTCCAGGGAGTCTGGTTTAAATACGGTACACAGGGGAAGGAATCTCTTACTAGGCTAGATGACATATGGTGAGCTCCTTACCCCAGAAGATGCTAACAGCAGCAAAATGCAAATATTGGGTAGGGCAATGATGGCCAGTCTCTTCCCCAGCTTCCTGGAAGTACCAGCTGAGAGCCAGTGTGGTGTAGTGGTTAAGAGCGGTGGACTCGTAATCTGGTGAACCGGGTTCGATTCCCTGCTCCTCCACATGCAGCTGCTGGGTGACCTTGGGCTAGTCACACTTCTCTGAAGTCTCTCAGCCCCACTCACCTCACAGTGTTTGTTGTAGGAGAGGAAGGGAAAAGGAGATTGTTAGCTGCTTTGAGACTCCTTAGGGTAGTGATAAAGCGGGATATCAAATCCAAACTCTTCTTCTTCTTCTTCTTCTTCTTCTTCTTCTTCTTCTTCTTCTTCTTCTTCTTCAGGTCTTAATGAACTTCTGTGCCATAGCTGTCAACTTTCGGACAACTTTCGGACAAAATAAGGGATTTTTTCAAACTTTCGGATCTGAAAATAAGGGATGCCGCGAGGGCGGTGCAATAGCACCAAGTAGCCTCGCCACCCTGCGCTCCAGAGGCTGCGCACGAACGGGTGAGCGAAAGAGCGAGCGCGTAGACGGCAGGCAGGCTGTCTGTCTGGTTGGGCATGAGGGTCTGGCTGCACAAGGCATGCAAGCTCCGCCCCCAGTCGGTCTCAGACTCCTTATTGGCAGCCGAGCAACGCAGCTGAGGAGCCTCCCTGGCCGGCAGGGAGGGAGAGGCGATGCTTCATTTGAAATCTGGGAAACTTAAGGGATATCAACAATCTGGGATAGCAGCGGGAAACGGCATTGGAATAAGGGAGTTTCCCTCAAAAAAAGAGGGAGGGTTGACAGCTACCGGTATGTTCTGTGCATATGGTGGATGGGAGAACTTGTGCACTCACAAACTCTTTTGTGCCCACGGAGAGAGTTCTGGAACTGGAGCTGTATTCCAAAGAGAGCGCAAGACAACACAATCGCCAGATTATTGCCGAAGATACAATTGTACAAACAGAGCAAAGGGAAGCAAAAGCAATTTTGCCGCTCATTTAAATTGTACTATGCATTGAAGATGATAAAATATATGTTCTATTATCTTTGCGCAGTGCTATAAATGATTCATTATCAGTTTAATTAGCTTTGCAACAATGATATTATTATCTGTACAAAAAAAAATCTCCATGTGGGCTCCATTTGTACCGCATCTGCTAACAACAGACAGCTATTATGTTAGACAAAGGCATCCAATTGAGGCCGCTGAAACGGCTCCCATACATCTCAATGGAGCTGGACAGCACCCAAAACTGGCAAACATTTTGCTGTTATTAGAGGCAGAAGAAGTTCTTAATGCAGGGAAAAGTAATCTTGTCATGAAGTTGCAGAGGGCCAAGCATCTGGGTAAAATTTGCTGGCAGTGTTATGGAGCCACACCGTGAACACATGGGATGCATCCACCCAAGTTCTCCAGGTTGCGCAAAGACTTCTACTTGAGCAAATTTGTTCTAGGGGTTACCTCCAGAGTAGACGCGGGGGAGCAAAGGGAGAGGAGAGGGAGAGGAAGTTGCATTGGTCAAGCAGAAGATCTTGCATGAATGCTGTGACTTTCTTGGATACCATCATAGATAGATAGACAGACAGACGACAGACAGACATCAACAGATATTCAAATAAGAAATACTTTGCCCAACATGGAGCTTGAACCTGTGACCCCGGGATTAAGAGTCTCGCGCTCTACCGACTGAGCTATCCCAGATGGTTATGAGAACAGGATGCTGGATTAGGTGGACCATTGATGCAGAAGGGCTCTTCTTATGTGCTCTCAGCTCATTGGGAGAAGCTTTCAGGAGGGTAGGAAAGTGTGTTTGGGTGGGTGGGATATGTTAAATTTCCTTGCTCCCTACCCTGTGATATAGGGCTCTTCTTCTAGGCTGGCTGGAGGCCCTAAAAGGAGTACTTTCATTAGCAGCTAGTGATGTCTCATGGGACTCCTGCATGGAGTTATGTAGCACAAAGTTGGTATGAAATTGGAGGGCATGGCAAGCGGTAGCCCATTTTCCAGATTGTGCCCACTGCACCCTCAGGGCTTCCCTTAAAGGTAAAGGGACCCCTTTACCTTTACTCGCAAACGACTCTGGGGTTGTGGCACTCATCTCGCTTTATTGGCCGAGGGAGCCGGTGTAAGCTTCCGGGTCATGTGGCTAGCATGACTAAGCCGCTTCTGGCGAACCAGAGCAGCGCACAGAAACGCCGTTTACCTTCCTGCCAGAGCAGTACCTATTTATCTACTTGCACTTTGATGTGAGAGCCAGTGTGGTGTAGTGGTTAAGAGCGGTAGACTCGTTATCTGGGGAACCGGGTTCGCGTCTCCGCTCCTCCACATGCAGCTGCTGGGTGACCTTGGGCTAGTCACACTACTTTGAAGTCTCTCAGCCCCATTCACCCCACAGAGTGTTTGTTGTGGGGGAGGAAGGGAAAGGAGAATGTTAGCCGCTTTGAGACTCCTTCGAGTAGTGATAAAGCGGGATATCAAATCCAAACTCCTACTCCTCCTCCTTTCGAACTGCTAGGTTGGCAGGAGCAGGGACCGAGCAACGGGAGCTCACCCCGTCGCGGGGATTCGAACCGCCGACCTTCTGATCGGCAAGCCCTAGGCTCTGTGGTTTATACCACAGCGCCACCCGCATCCCTGGGGCTTCCTTTACCCAGACATAATTGTTTGGGTTTTCTTAAAGATGCTGCACCCAGGGCTGTGCATCAGAATCATCAAAAACCTGAGTCCTAAACCGAATTGGGGTGATTGGGGGGTTGGGGGTCAGGTTGCCGTGTGAGTTGGGTTGAGACAGTCCCAGACAGCTGTGGGTCAGGTTGTGCACAGCCCTAAGTATCGCCACGAACGAAACCCCAGCAAATTCAAGTCTCTCGCTCTTTAAAATAAATAAATAAACTTCCTCTCTGGGAAACATTTCTGCCAGAGGAACATTTCCCTCTCTCTCTCTTTTTAAACAAATATCCTTTCAAATAGGAGTTTTCCAAGAGGCTCAGCAAGTTTAAAAATATTTTTGCATACACACTTGTATCATATTGGGAACCAAAGAAACATCTGCGCCGTAGCGCAATCCATCTGTCTTTAATAATAGCTGCGCCTTTTTCTAATTGTTTTAATTTACATGCAAGGCAGCTAGAACATATCAAGGGGGGGGGAGGGAACCAGATTACAAAATATTGCTGTTTAGAATCTGCTGTTTAGAATTTATTACTAAAATGAGACTTGGAAGCGAAGGGGTACACATGGAGGGGTAGAATCTACACCACTGGAGTGAAATTTAACATGCATTACATTTCTTTAAAAATGTATATCCCTGCCCCAACTTCCAAAGCTAGCCAGCAGTCAAAACAGTCTTATTCAGGCTAAAGTCCTAGGCACATTGACTAAGAAACAGAACTTGCTTTCCCAGTAAATATGACTTCAAAAGTATGAGTGATAAATTTATTTGAAATGTTGTTTTCAGTAGTGGGGGAAGAGAACTGTCCTTTGCCCTAACAAAACACAATATTAAAACAGTTTTTAAACGACTTAGAATCACGGAAATAATGTGGTGCCTAAAAAAAACCATACATCTCAGGTGTCAAAAACCAGGGTGAAAGAGTTGCATCTTCAGCATTAGCCAGAAATTGTATAATGAAGGTTCCTCTTAGGGGCCGCCGTGGAGAATGCCCTGCAACCCTCTGAGAGTGGAGAAACTGCCAAGATGGCCTCCTCTGCCAATCTTTATTGCCTGAGATGGACTGTAGGAATGGAGGCAGTCTTTCAGGTATTTGGGGCGCCTGACACATCTAGGGCTTTAAACACTAATGTGAACACCTTGTGTCGAGCCCAGAACTAAGCCAGCAACCAGGTCCAGCAGATGTAGAACCACCTCTGTGTGACAGTGTTGCTGCTGTAGCTTGTGTGGATGGGGGCAGGATGGGACACAGCGGCACTGAGGTTAGGCTGGGTGGGGGCACAGGTGGAGTCAATCGGGCACTTCTGCTGTGACCTCTCCACCCTGCCCTTCCCTGCCTCACTCCTGTCCCGGTCACCTCTACAGGAATGCTGGTGATGAGACACTGGCTCTGAGTCTTTGTGCATGTACTCTGTATTTTGGTTCCTCACTCCTACCAGGTTGTATCCACTTGAATGTTCGTTTGTATTTCGAATCCAAAGTGAAACATGCGTTCTTGGTTCAATGTAACACCAAGGGGAGGGTTGTTGCTCCGTGGTGGAGTGTTTGCTTTGCATAAGTCATAGCGGCACCGGCATCTAGAAGCATTGAAATGTTTTCCTCAACTGTGCAGAGCATTATTTCTAACATATATGGTCGCTGAGAGAAGAAGAAGAAGAAGAAGAAGAGGAGGAGGAGGAGGAGGAGGAGGAGGAGTTTGGAATTGATATCCCACTTTACCACTACCCTAAAGGTAAAGGTAAAGGGACCCCTGACCATTAGGTCCAGTTGTGTCCGACTCTGGGGTTGCGACGCTCATCTCGCTTTATTGGCCGAGAGCTGGCGTACAGCTTCTGGGTCACGTAGTCAGCATGACTAAGCCGCTTCTGGCGAACCAGAGCAGTGCACGGAAACGCCGTTTACCTTCCCGCCAGAGCGGTTCCTATTTATCTACTTGCACTTTGACGTGCTTTCGAACTGCTAGGTTGGCAGGAGCTGGGACCGAGCAACGGGAGCTCGACCTTCTGATCAGCAAGCGCCACCTGGGTCCCTAAGGAGTCTCAAAGCGGCTAACATTCTCCTTTCCCTTCCTCCCCCCACAACAAACACTCTGTGAGGTGAGCGAGGCTGAGAGACGTCAGAGGAGTGTGACTAGCCCAAGGTATGATATGGACTAAGTTCAGTAATACGTTTCAGTGGATCAGTTTCGTCTTGTGCTACGATCCCATATAGCAAATGTGCACCAGCTTCCTAATGTTAAGCTATCACGTCCTTCTCTTCATTAACCTCTTTGCATCTCTAAATGATGCACGGTGACTTTGGGCCAGCTAATTAAGCTACCCAGTCTCTTTAACCCTTTGTTTCCACTTATTCGCCTTTGCTAAACGAATTGAGCCCTCCGGTATTCAAAGTGTGCTTTGCCAAAGAATGAAGCAAATTG